>CM074092.1:20165838-20549457 GCA_037178815.1 Barbatula barbatula | reverse complement strand
CACATGCACTAGGATCTGGATCTGCCTAGGGACTAAAGAACACATCTTCAATCGCTGACAACTCTAGCTGAAGCTGAACAGGGTAAACTCTATTGAATTTCTGTTAACCAACAGGTTCAAGTGTGTTGATCTGGTGAGAATCCCAAGGAGGACTAGATGAGGTTTAGGAAAGTCTGCACAACACTCTAAATGAGCCCAGCATTCAGCCTTGCTCTGTCACACATCCAAAATCCCGAACAGCTATTCGTTGGATGCTTGCATTTTTTCGATTTTGAAATAATGTGATACCAAAAAATACTCGAGCAGTTCGAGCAATTTAGTTGCGCTTGCCCGGCTAGCTCAGTCGGTAGAGCATGAGACTCTTAATCTCAGGGTCGTGGGTTCGAGCCCCACGTTGGGCGTAAACGGGATATCTCTTTGTGGCGCTTTTCTGTTAACCGAAAGGTGGTGGTTCGAGCTCACCCAGGGACGCCTTGTGCTTTCCGTTACCACGTACAGCACAGCTGAAAAATGTCAGCAAAGGGTAAACTTTGCTTGGAAAAGGCCTCGTGGCGCAACGGTAGCGCGTCTGACTCCAGATAAGAAGGTTGCGTGTTCAAATCACGTCGGGGTCAGCGCTTCTTTACGCGTGGGAGTAATAAATTGCGAGAATGGCAGACTAGCTAGTCGTTCGCCGCGATTGTGTTGCGTAGTCAGAAGGTGCTTTTTGAGCCCGCGTTATTGTCCACTTTAACGCTGTTGGATGTTTCATATTTTTTCTATTTAGACAATGTATGCAGAGGACGCTAAGACATTTGCAAATGAAAAGACAGCTTAGGAAATGGTGGTTTCCCATACCGGGAGTTGAACCCGGGCCGCCTGGGTGAAAACCAGGAATCCTAACCGCTAGACCATATGGGAGAATGCAGCTCTCTCCACACCGACCTCGAGCGGATGTGAACTTCAACTGGATCCCAGCACAGAGATAGCAAAGTAACAACCACGCATTTGAAGAGCATCGCACAAGACTCTCTACCTATTTGAGCACGTGCTTACAATAAACTCGCAACAAGCAGAGGAAAGCCAAGAGCCTCAAAACAGCCAGGAGACAGCCATGTGCAGAGGCAATCCAGCAGAGGCTGATTCTTAATCTCTCTGGATCTTGACACATTCGAGAAAAGACACGATGTGAACGGAGCCGTGCAATAGTACATTGAACTCACGGTAGCTTCACTTTACAGAAATCTTTAGGAAAAGGTGGACGATTTACGCGTAGGTCAAGTGAAACTCGAGCTACACCCACCAGCTCTCGAAGCAGTGCGCTTCCAATGTCGCACCGCAATGTTCAAGGGGTAATCTTTGGTGCAGGCTCCTCCCTGATCTTTCCCTCTGGTAGGGGCTAAAGAGATAAAGTTCTATTCCACCAACAAACAACTGCAATCGGCAACTCCGAAGAGATGTTCTTCAAGTTAACAGCCTGCCGACCACATGCACTAGGATCTGGATCTGCCTAGGGACTAAAGAACACATCTTCAATCGCTGACAACTCTAGCTGAAGCTGAACAGGGTAAACTCTATTGAATTTCTGTTAACCAACAGGTTCAAGTGTGTTGATCTGGTGAGAATCCCAAGGAGGACTAGATGAGGTTTAGGAAAGTCTGCACAACACTCTAAATGAGCCCAGCATTCAGCCTTGCTCTGTCACACATCCAAAATCCCGAACAGCTATTCGTTGGATGCTTGCATTTTTTCGATTTTGAAATAATGTGATACCAAAAAATACTCGAGCAGTTCGAGCAATTTAGTTGCGCTTGCCCGGCTAGCTCAGTCGGTAGAGCATGAGACTCTTAATCTCAGGGTCGTGGGTTCGAGCCCCACGTTGGGCGTAAACGGGATATCTCTTTGTGGCGCTTTTCTGTTAACCGAAAGGTGGTGGTTCGAGCTCACCCAGGGACGCCTTGTGCTTTCCGTTACCACGTACAGCACAGCTGAAAAATGTCAGCAAAGGGTAAACTTTGCTTGGAAAAGGCCTCGTGGCGCAACGGTAGCGCGTCTGACTCCAGATAAGAAGGTTGCGTGTTCAAATCACGTCGGGGTCAGCGCTTCTTTACGCGTGGGAGTAATAAATTGCGAGAATGGCAGACTAGCTAGTCGTTCGCCGCGATTGTGTTGCGTAGTCAGAAGGTGCTTTTTGAGCCCGCGTTATTGTCCACTTTAACGCTGTTGGATGTTTCATATTTTTTCTATTTAGACAATGTATGCAGAGGACGCTAAGACATTTGCAAATGAAAAGACAGCTTAGGAAATGGTGGTTTCCCATACCGGGAGTTGAACCCGGGCCGCCTGGGTGAAAACCAGGAATCCTAACCGCTAGACCATATGGGAGAATGCAGCTCTCTCCACACCGACCTCGAGCGGATGTGAACTTCAACTGGATCCCAGCACAGAGATAGCAAAGTAACAACCACGCATTTGAAGAGCATCGCACAAGACTCTCTACCTATTTGAGCATGTGCTTACAATAAACTCGCAACAAGCAGAGGAAAGCCAAGAGCCTCAAAACAGCCAGGAGACAGCCATGTGCAGAGGCAATCCAGCAGAGGCTGATTCTTAATCTCTCTGGATCTTGACACATTCGAGAAAAGACACGATGTGAACGGAGCCGTGCAATAGTACATTGAACTCACGGTAGCTTCACTTTACAGAAATCTTTAGGAAAAGGTGGACGATTTACGCGTAGGTCAAGTGAAACTCGAGCTACACCCACCAGCTCTCGAAGCAGTGCGCTTCCAATGTCGCACCGCAATGTTCAAGGGGTAATCTTTGGTGCAGGCTCCTCCCTGATCTTTCCCTCTGGTAGGGGCTAAAGAGATAAAGTTCTATTCCACCAACAAACAACTGCAATCGGCAACTCCGAAGAGATGTTCTTCAAGTTAACAGCCTGCCGACCACATGCACTAGGATCTGGATCTGCCTAGGGACTAAAGAACACATCTTCAATCGCTGACAACTCTAGCTGAAGCTGAACAGGGTAAACTCTATTGAATTTCTGTTAACCAACAGGTTCAAGTGTGTTGATCTGGTGAGAATCCCAAGGAGGACTAGATGAGGTTTAGGAAAGTCTGCACAACACTCTAAATGAGCCCAGCATTCAGCCTTGCTCTGTCACACATCCAAAATCCCGAACAGCTATTCGTTGGATGCTTGCATTTTTTCGATTTTGAAATAATGTGATACCAAAAAATACTCGAGCAGTTCGAGCAATTTAGTTGCGCTTGCCCGGCTAGCTCAGTCGGTAGAGCATGAGACTCTTAATCTCAGGGTCGTGGGTTCGAGCCCCACGTTGGGCGTAAACGGGATATCTCTTTGTGGCGCTTTTCTGTTAACCGAAAGGTGGTGGTTCGAGCTCACCCAGGGACGCCTTGTGCTTTCCGTTACCACGTACAGCACAGCTGAAAAATGTCAGCAAAGGGTAAACTTTGCTTGGAAAAGGCCTCGTGGCGCAACGGTAGCGCGTCTGACTCCAGATAAGAAGGTTGCGTGTTCAAATCACGTCGGGGTCAGCGCTTCTTTACGCGTGGGAGTAATAAATTGCGAGAATGGCAGACTAGCTAGTCGTTCGCCGCGATTGTGTTGCGTAGTCAGAAGGTGCTTTTTGAGCCCGCGTTATTGTCCACTTTAACGCTGTTGGATGTTTCATATTTTTTCTATTTAGACAATGTATGCAGAGGACGCTAAGACATTTGCAAATGAAAAGACAGCTTAGGAAATGGTGGTTTCCCATACCGGGAGTTGAACCCGGGCCGCCTGGGTGAAAACCAGGAATCCTAACCGCTAGACCATATGGGAGAATGCAGCTCTCTCCACACCGACCTCGAGCGGATGTGAACTTCAACTGGATCCCAGCACAGAGATAGCAAAGTAACAACCACGCATTTGAAGAGCATCGCACAAGACTCTCTACCTATTTGAGCACGTGCTTACAATAAACTCGCAACAAGCAGAGGAAAGCCAAGAGCCTCAAAACAGCCAGGAGACAGCCATGTGCAGAGGCAATCCAGCAGAGGCTGATTCTTAATCTCTCTGGATCTTGACACATTCGAGAAAAGACACGATGTGAACGGAGCCGTGCAATAGTACATTGAACTCACGGTAGCTTCACTTTACAGAAATCTTTAGGAAAAGGTGGACGATTTACGCGTAGGTCAAGTGAAACTCGAGCTACACCCACCAGCTCTCGAAGCAGTGCGCTTCCAATGTCGCACCGCAATGTTCAAGGGGTAATCTTTGGTGCAGGCTCCTCCCTGATCTTTCCCTCTGGTAGGGGCTAAAGAGATAAAGTTCTATTCCACCAACAAACAACTGCAATCGGCAACTCCGAAGAGATGTTCTTCAAGTTAACAGCCTGCCGACCACATGCACTAGGATCTGGATCTGCCTAGGGACTAAAGAACACATCTTCAATCGCTGACAACTCTAGCTGAAGCTGAACAGGGTAAACTCTATAGAATTTCTGTTAACCAACAGGTTCAAGTGTGTTGATCTGGTGAGAATCCCAAGGAGGACTAGATGAGGTTTAGGAAAGTCTGCACAACACTCTAAATGAGCCCAGCATTCAGCCTTGGTCTGTCACACATCCAAAATCCCGAACAGCTATTCGTTGGATGCTTGCATTTTTTCGATTTTGAAATGGTTTCCCATACCGGGATTTGAACCCGGGCCGCCTGGGTGAAAACCAGGAATCCTAACCGCTAGACCATATGGGAGAATGCAGCGCTCTCCGACCGACCTCGAGCGGATGTGAACTTCAACTGGATCCCACCACAGAGATAGCAAAGTAACAACCACGCATTTGAAGAGCATCGCACAAGACTCTCTACCTATTTGAGCATGTGCTTACAATAAACTCGCAACAAGCAGAGGAAGTGGAATGAGCCCAGGTGGAAGTGCTCGAGATCGTAAACAAAGGTGGGGAAGTGCAGAGGGCTAAGAGCTAGGCTAAAGCTAACACCTCACCGGCTCTCTTTACCCAGCATTTTTAATGGGATGGCTGTTGAACGTTTTTACAGTTTTAAGTTCCTGGGGACTCACATTTCAGAGGACCTGTCCTGGACCACCAACACCTCATGCCTGGTCAAGAAGGCTCACAAGCATCTCTTCTTTCTGAGGACACTGAAGAAGAACCAACTGTCTTCAACTATCCTGGTGAACTTCTATCGCTGCACGATAGAGAGCATCCTGACCAACTGTGTCACAGTCTGGTACGGGATCTGTTCTGTTGCTGAGCGCAAAGCACTGCAGCGGGTGGTGAAAACAGCCCAGCGCATCACAGGGACTACACTTTCTCCCATTGAGGACATCCAGAAGAAACGCTGTCTGCGTCGAGCTTGCATCATTCTCAAGGACTCCTCTCACCCCGCTTATAGACTGTTTACTCTCCTGCGTAAGAACCCTCATACCTTTAATTTTAATGCTGCTATAACATCTTTTACATTGCACTAAAAGGCTGCCATGCATGACTGAACTGTACACACCAGCACTTCATGTTATCTGCTCTACCGGACTGTTTACACACACACAGCATCATTTGCACTAATAGACCACTTTCATAACTGCATTAACTCATCTGCTGCATTGTAACATCAATAACTGCACTAACTTATCTACTGCACTGTAACCTTATTAACTGCATTTACTCATCTATTGCACTGTAACCTACTCTGTGAACCTAACCTGGTCGGGAGCAGGTTTTATTTCACTAACCCGGGGTTTGTTACAATCTCCGCCCCTTTTAGAAACGCGAGCGGTGTTGAAATTGCCTTCACCGTTTGTTTTTTCAATCGCGCACAAGTTCATAACACAGACATTAAATGTCAGTTTATTCAGGAACCCGTAGATGAGGAAGCTGCATTCATTCAGAGAGAGTTACATTTACGTTGGGAGAGAATATATGGTGAAGCCCGTTTGGATGTTTTTATTTGAGCGATACCTTTTTTCTTTACAGTGTATTAAATATATCCACAATCTGCTTCATCCTTACATCACAAACCTCACTCGTCAGGGTCGCGCTCTTACATCTGAGCAGATTACTTTTATGGTCACGTTTCTTTGCTAATGGAAGCTTTCTATAAAACACCGGAGATGCAGAACACGTTAGCAAGGCAACTGTATGTAGAGCAGTAAGAGAAGTGTGAATCGCTCTCAAGCACTTTTTATACACTTTTGTTAAGTTTCCTGTGAGAGCCATCAAAGAGGAGTTTCATCGGATTGCAGGTGAATGGTGTACATCTTTCTGAATTAGGCTGATCAAATAAATGTGGTCTTGCTGCCACCTTTTGGAAGTAAACTAATAATTCAAATACCCTTTAGGATTTCCCAATGTGATTGTGTGCACATGTAACCAGTCCCACTTGCCCCGCTCTGCGCGGTCTTCGAACAGACATCGGTCCGAATGAGAGACGGGCGGTGAACGCGCGTAACCTAGAGTAAACTTACTCAGAGTGGATTTAACTCATTGAAACCAGCTGTTCTGAAACAGAAAACTCAGTTAGTAAAACCAACTAACTGTCCCTGTACATTGGATTGGATTGGATTCAATTTATTGTCATTACACACATACAAGTACAGTGCAACGAAATGTTCATAGTATATAGCCACCTGTATTTATTGTTCATAGTACTGTTCCAGATAGCAAAAAATATCTGCAAGACTGCTTTTTGCCGCCAGCCCTAAGCTGTCGGCTATAGGTGCGTCTCGCTGGGATGAAACGTTTTCCGCCGAATACGTCACTCCCATTTCTTGCGAGATGCCGGCGGCCTGACTGCTTCATTTTCTCTGGCGGTTGCCTCCGTATAATGGACTGCGGCAGGCTGAAATTAGAAATTTTCTCAAAATCGGCCATGTGCAGGAGTTAGAGTATAACTGACAGCATTTTAACTACCTTTCACACTTAAAGCGGTTATAAAATCACAATAGCCTAGATGTAAATTATATCAAATAGGCTATAGTTGTTTTGCTCCAAAGTCAGTAGGGTTTATAACAGATTCTTGACTATGATTCCATTAAAGTAAGGTTTAGAAAATTACATTTAAATTACTTTGAAACTCTGAAGCGAGTACAGTAAAATATATCGAATTATTTTATGCACTTAGGTGAACATTTTTAAATTTCTTTGATTTATGCACTGACTGGAAATGTCGTTTGTGTCTTTCCTTTTTTTCCAACCTCGATTTTTTATGTATTTGACCTTTAACAGGTGTAAGGGATTAATTTGCAATTGCGACCTGTACAAATTAATGTTAAACAAACTTAAAGCACATACAATGAAGTACCTCCACCGGTCAACAGGGGCAGCAGACGGAAGACAAATGGTAAACTGGAAGTTACCGGTTACATTTCTCTGTCTGTGTTGCTTGTATGCAAACTGTAAAATGGTAAGAGCAGATCCTGGAAGATCACTCGTCACACGCTTTTGTTTGAAGAGAGGATCAAGATACAGATTTCAGATAATAGTCATCAACTACGATCGTTTAAGTAAGTACATGGTTCATATTTTACATTGTTTTTGTTTATCTTTTTAAAATTTCTAGTCATCTTTGTTCTTGCCTAACTTGTCGAGCTAAATTAGTGTTGTTTACAAAGTTGCCGCTATAACTATTAACTTTCTGAAATAGCTACTTGGTTTCTTCCAGGCGTTGAGTTTTTTTTCTGTTAGAAAAGTAACGATGTTTATATTTTTTTGTTTGTATGAACAAGTATGCTTTTGATCCACTAGCTAAAGTTGCTAGCAAATGTTAGCTAACACATGCAGGTTTGCCTTTGTTACAGTACACACTGAGGTTTAGCAATGTTGTTAGTAAGACTACGTTTGCTGTATGCTGTTATTCCAGTAGGTAATGTGTCTAGCAAGTGTTAGCTGACACGTGCTGTTTTGCCTTTGTTACAGTACACACTGAGGTTAAGCAATGTTGTTAGTAAGACTACGTTTGCTGTATGCTGCTAATCCTGTAGCTAAAGTGGCATTAACAATGTGCTTTTGTTCACGTTTTCTTTCAGATAACCAGAGCATAACCTGTTATGGGTGAAAACGCTGGAGGTATGTAATACCTTGTGCTAAACTAAGTGTTTACACTTAAGTCCAATTCATTAAATGTATGCTATAGCCATATAGGAACGGAGGCGGTAGAAAGCCGGCTGCCGCTTTTAAATAGCAGCTGCCTCCGGCTGTGCGCCGTCAGACGCGTTTGCGATTACGCCTTTCTGACGCTTCTACTGCCTCCGGAGCAACGCCGGTGGTCTGCCGACTCATTGCTTTCTGGGGTAGTGCATCTCGGGAAACTATGAAGTTAACCACAGTAAGACATGTATAATTAACGGTGATTAACCATACCTATCTTCTACACTTTATCTGAAGCAGCAGAATCAATACTAGCGACGACTAAATACACTCGTCCACCGAGTGATCAGTCCACCATCTATTAACTCTAAGGAATATCACCTTCCTGGCCGTGGAAAAGCAACTCTTACTGTAATACAGTATCGCTTCAGATTCGTAATGAAATCAAGCAGTTTCAAGTGACGATTACGATGTGATCAATAACACAGAAACAATTCTAGCGTGGCATACAAATTGTGGTTTATTGATTATATAAACGGGGAAACAAACCAACTAACTTAACAATAATGAACACTTAGACAAACGTAAAAGCAGTAAAGAATGAAAGTAATAGACAAAGTAAAAGTGGCAGTATTACATCAGCAATTCACATCTGCATAAACCATCACGGACAATCTCCTTATTAAAAGGGGCAAAGCTTGGGACAAATTCTGGTTTGCGCTGATGGAAGTCCTGCTGCGTTTAAAGCGAGCGGTGAGTCCGTTGGATTCTCCCTGAGAACCGGATTGGCTGACGAAGGAAGTACGAACTTAGCCGAAGCAAACTGTCGGAAAAAGGCTGTCTCCAGGGAGTAGACAGGTCTCGAGAGATTGAAGGAACAGCAACGAGCGACGTTTCTTCCGTGCACAGATGTTTTAACCCTGAGGGCGTCACGCCCCTCCAGAGTGGGCGTTCTAATGTAGTGAGTTGATTTTTGAGCGGGAAATGTTAATTTGTCCGGCTCAACAGCTCATTTGCATTTATGGTCGCCTGGAAGTTTTGGCGCTGTAATATTGTTAGATGAAGATAAAACGAGTATGGTATACAATACATTACTGTGCTATACACCATCATCTAAAGAAGGAAAAGGGGAACCTTTATGTATGAAACATGATAGGGTTATTAGGACATTGACCCATAAGTTGTACAAGAACACAATTATGAGCCTAGTTACGGTGTAACACCTATGCCTTTGATATAATGGTTAGGCTATCATACCATGGGAACAAACATAAACGGTAGAGATACAATTATATACACTTTAAGCCTTTCTAAGGTGGCAAGAGGGGAGAAAGAGACATTCTTTGGTAGAATTTGAATCTCTCTCTGTTCCTGGTGCCACATGGCTTTTGTCACCTTAGGACACATTCGGGACCCCCCCAAGAATGCCTTTGAAGCTCGGGGAGAGTGTCGGAATGTGCCCTGGTCAGTCCAGATACATTTACATTTAGTCATTTAGCAGACGCTTTTATCCAAAGCGACTTACAGATGAGGAAACATTGAGGGACTGCGTGCCGGTTCAACAATGTCACTTTCTGGGAAGCCTTGGGGGGGGCCGCCGGGGGGGGGGGCCCTTTTTCCGGGGGGGGGGGGGGTTGCGGGGGGGAAAAAAAAAAGGGGGGGGGGAAAAAAAAAAGGAGGGAGAGAAAAAAATGGGGGGGGGGGGGGGGGGGGGCCCAGGGGGGGGGGGGGGGGGGGGGGGGGGGGGGGGGGGGGGGGGGGGGGGGGGGGAGGAAAAGTTTTTTTGGGGGGGGGGGGGGGGTTGTCAGCCATACCCATCCAGGAATCGCTCACCAGCACAAGGTCATCAGCAAACGGCAGACTTGTCACTGAATGCCCCGCAAACCGATACCCTTTACCAATTGGTTCTATCGTAGGGGGTCCATAGCTAGGTTTAATAGCGAGGGGGAAATGTGATCCCCCTGCTTCACACCTACCCTCAGCGCCATGTTTGGAAATTCGTTATTTCTGAGTTTGACTCACGTCACGCCGTTAGTGTAGAGCTGCTGGATTAGCTCTACCATATGTCGTTCCACCTTGATCAAACCATGGGTGGCCAGCAGGTGCCCGTGGGAGATTGAATCGTATGTCTGAGCAAAGTCGATGGATACTACTGCGAGCAGGCTCCTACGCTCTGTCTTGCAGTGTCAGACGAGACCCTGGAGGAGCTCAATGTTCTCCGAATACCCGGGAGAGGGACGGAACCCCCTTTGACTAGAACTGAGTGGGCAGGCCAGAGCCAGCCGCTTAGATACTATTCTAGTTAAGACCCTCAAAAACAGTGACCCTATGATTATCGGTCTCCAGTTACGATGGCCACCCCCCTGGGTTAGCAGCAGTTTTGCACTGCTTCGGTGGGTTCTCGAGTGTTACGTTTGCACTGAGATGAGCAGCATGTGCTTTAGCCACCCACAGCATCGTATCCGGCCCCTCCCGAATACACATGAGCACTCGTCCGCCAATTCCATGAGTCTGATTACCATGCTGGCCCCAGGAACACGGTGGGGCTTGTCCCTATTGGAGTTGCGCAGCCCTTACGCTTCCCCATGGTGACTTGTTTAACCTGGCGACCCACCAGCTGGGATGATTTTCGATTCTCTGAAATAAACATGGATAAATGCGTCTGCCAAATGCGAACCGGGGTTCCTGGAGTAACACGTCCAGGTCGTGTGGTGAGAGGGAGAATCATTGAAAATCGAGTGGACTTCTCTTGCCCTCGTGGCTGGAGATAATGCTTAGTCAACAAGCTTCTAGGTCCTTTGCACTTCACGCCTGCCTTCATTGGTCTTGTCACCGGGTAATTTTACCAAGTTATCCAAGTAACTGGGAGCTATCAAAGGAACCATAACTGATTTAATGAGCCATTCGCAGTTTCACTGTACCGGCCGTGTGCACTTAGACCTGCACGGCTTAATCTTTGAGACAAGGATATGTTACTGGCAGGATCAACCAGGTAGCTGTAACACAGAAACGGGCCGGGGTCAGACGAAAGCACCAAGGTGGGTTTCCCCCCTCAGGCCACCGCCCCCGCACTTCGAAATAGACTGGTCGTCTAAGTCTCCCAGGTATGGTTTTCGTAGGTGAGGTAAGCACTGAGCGGGGAGGAACTGAGCACTGGGCGGACTTAGCATAGCTAGCATACACCCGCCCGGAGCTCCAGGCGGACATCCCGAGCACCAGCCTGACATAGTGTTTCTCTGGGCGGACTCAGAGCATTCATACACCCACCCCAAGCACCAGCCCGACTTGGAGTGACTCTGGGCGGACTCAGAGCTAGCATACACCCGCCCTGAGCTCCAGGCGGACATCCTGAGCACCACCCCGACTTCCGGTGACTCTGGGCGGACTCAGAGCATTCATACACCCGCCCCAAGCACCAGCCCGACTTGGAGTGACTCTGGGCGGACTCAGAGCTAGCATACACCCGCCCGGAGCTCTGGGCGGACTCAGAGCATTCATACACCCGCCCCAAGCACCAGCCCGACTTGGAGTGACTCTGGGCGGACTCAGAGCTTGCATACACCCACCCGGAGCTCCAGGCGGACATCCCGAGCACCAGCCCGACTTAAGATGACTCTGGACGGATTGCGATTGCATCCGTTATTTCTTTGTGCCTCGGAGAGGTTTATGGGTATGGTGTTGCATTGAATAATGTTGATTGAATTGGCATTTTTTGAGTGCTTGCAGGTACTTTGTGATCACTAGCCAGTGGCGTAAAACAGAGCAGCTTTTCATATGTTATGGGAGCTGCAACAAAGGGGTTGCTGCAACAAAGGGGTTGCTGAACAAAGGGGTTGCTGCAACAAAGGGGTTGCTGCCACCAGGGAAACAATGTCACATTGGGTGAGGGATGCTATTGCTTTGGCCTATGAGGTACAACCTTATTCAGTTTGAAGGTATCCATAGACTACATTGTTTCAAAAATAAACAGCACAGAATTTTCCTAAAAGTTTCTCCTCTCTGTGACAAATGTAACTCAACAGATGCTGTTGAGTCCCACAGCTTTATTTTTTGTCTCAAGTTACAGAATGTCTGGAATAGCATATTTGAAGCACTCTCACAAATGTTTGAGGTGCAAATACAGCCAGATCCGATGCTTATTATTATGGGACTCTCAGAACAAATGTACTCATTCTCAGGAGCACGACACATACTGCTTACATGTAGTTTGATTATTGCCAAGAATTTAATACTGTTGTTCTGGGAAAAAAAGGAGCCTCCTACGGTTAAGTAATGGCTTGAGCGATGACTTCTACTTTACATATGGAATGAATTAGATACTCTTTGAAGGATAACTATGAACAGTTTGTCAAAATTTGGCAGCTCTTTTTTTCTGTTATCTTGATGAAAATTCTATGGAATAATATATCTCCTGTCAATGTAATGCCTAAATACCTCTCATTGTATTCTACATTTAATATTATACAGGTTGGGTAGGGGAGGGTTGGCGATTCATCTGATTTGTTTAAATATATATATATATATTTATCCTCTCCTTATTTTTTATGTTTATGGTAAAAGAGATACTTATGTATGAGTGTAACTCTTCTTAATCTGTGTCTTCGATAAAACGTATTTGACAAAAAAGTATTACAATGCAAAATATGAATTTTTAACCCTGTTCCCTGAACGTAAACAGGATGCTGTGTTTCAAACACTATGGGAGAACAGTCTTTGACACACGTGCTTCGTAACCTGTCAAACAAACACGCTACATTTTTCTGGCTTTAAATAACTGTAAAACATCAGGTTCCTTTCAAACATTAACACTTATTGTGTTTTGGATCACAATTAAAATCTGAAGTCATAAATAGGTTGGATGTTGTGAGAGAATTCTTCTGGAGATCTGGGAGCAAAAAAACGAGACAGAGAGTCTTCAAACTTTTGAACTCATTTATTTTTAAAGTCTTTATATACGGTACCAAAAAGACATTTGGAAGTTTTCATATGTCCAGGGGTTCACAGAATATCTAAATAAGGTAAAGTATTGTAACAAAGAATGTTTAGCCTCCACATTAATAGCCAGAAGGGAATCCTTTCCTCTATCTATTTAGCCAGGAATGTATTCAGTGAACTTAACAACTACACAATTCATTAATTTGCGGGCTTGTATTCATTTATGCGGAAATTATATCTAACAATAACCTTGGCTGGTGACGTGGCTAACTACACCAGCACCTGCAGGCTATAAATAAATGTTCCAACTTTGTCTGAAAGGACATCCAGCACGCATACAGTGCAGCATTGAGGGGCAGCATCTTGTTCCTGCTTTTTCAGGAAACAGGGTTACAGCAAAGTAACCTGAGACGTTCCCTATCAAAAGCTACTCTCGATGCTGCATTTAAAATGCTATAGGAACGAGAATACCAACACCCCCGCACTGGAGGTATCTGGACCCCCCGAGGTTGAGTGAGCACAAGCCAAGAGGAAGCATCAGTCGTTACTCTGGGATGTAGACTGCAGGACGTGTGAGCCTGGAGTAGCATGGACATCCAGACTATAACATCTGACAAATGTGTGCGAAAAGGACCAGCCCACTGCATCACACACTTGCTGCAAGGGGACACCTCTTGCTAAGGCCAGAGAGGATGAAACCCCCTTGTTGAATGAGCTTTGACACCTAGAGGTGAAGCTTGTCCGCGTCCTCATTGGGTGAGGGATGCTTTTGCTCTGGCCTATGTGACATTGTTTGCCTAGTGGCAGCCACCCCTTTAATGCGGCTCCCATAACATATGAAAAGCTCTGAATTACGCCGCTGGATAGTGAGATGGACGTAAGTCCAAAGAGCACGTTCTGGACACAGTAGGTGTAATCTTTCCTGCTCCAACGTCTTGAACGGCGGAGGCCAGAAGGCCTCAAGAACAACCGGAGGCACAGTGGAGAACGGAACTTTAGGCAGATAACTTGGGTGAGGATGCGGAATAGCTTTGACCAAACAGGACGGCGAGGTCAAGAGCGCCTGCAAATCTCCAGTTCTCTTAAGAGAGGTGATTGCCATTAGAAAAAACATTTTAAAGGTCAGAAGCCTGATATGTGCTGACTCTTTAGGTTCAAAAGGGAAGCTAACTTGACCCCCGAGCACTATTGCTAAGTCCCATGATGGTACAGTCTGTCTAGGAGGCATCAGCCGCCTCGCTTCACGAATAAAGCAGGCAACTAAAGAGTGTTTTTCCACAGAAACCCCATTAATCAGGGCGTAGCAGGCCCGAAATGGTGGCCACTTAAACCCTGAGAGTACCGGTGCTTGTCCCTGAGGACAGTTTGTCTTGCAGAAACTCCAACGCTGAAACAATTTGTTGGTAAAATTGGGTCACCATTGGTCAAAAACGCTCCATCAAAGGGGGTAGCTCCTTCTAGTGGGCCATGCATGGAGTTTCCAAGAATTTCCATTCCCCGTTTGTCACAGTTTGTCTGGACAGCAAGTCTGTTCCACATTCATATGCCCCCGGATGTGAATCGCTCTGAGGAACAGGAATTTGTCCTCTGCCAAGGGCAGGATCTGCTGGGCCAATTTGTTCAGGTGGCGTAAACGCAGCCCACCCTAGTGATTTATGTACGAGACTACTGACGTGTTGTCCACCCACACTAGGACATTGTAGCTTCGTAACTGCTGGTGGAAGTGTTTTAGGGCCAGAAATAGAGCCATCATTCCGAGGCAATTGATGTGCCAATCAAAAAGATGACCTCTTCAGGTCCCTTGGGCTGGATGACCATTTAAGGCTGCACCCCAGCCCGTGAGGGATGGGTCTGTAGTTAGCATCTTGCGACAACAAAACGGACCGAGAGTGGGACCTAGAGTCAGAAACTGAGGTCTGAACCACATAGAATCTGTGCTAAGCCCCTGGCGTGTCACCCTTATAGAACTCTGGGGTTGGCCCCTGGATGAAACCCCCTGGCTCTGAGCCAAAACTGAAACGGTCTCAAATGCAGGAGGCCCAGAGGTATAACTGTAGAAGCCGCCGCCATGAGACCTAGAACTCTTTGAAAGTGATGATTTGTAACCTGATGCTCCTCAGTGTGCACTGGATGGATTCGACATGTGCAGGTGACAGTTGTGCCTGCATTGTGGTTAAGTCCCATATCCCGCGTAGGGGAAAGAATGCTCTTTTTGACGTTGAGTCTCAACCATGTGAGATTTGAGATGAGTTGGGATGACCTCCCTTTATGTATGTGCGGGGGGACAAGGCTAGGTCGAATGGAAGAACCTGATACTGGTAAGTTTTTTCCCTGGAAGTTGTGGCAAGATCTCTAAGTGAACGTATGGGTCTTTGAGATCGATCATAAAGAACCAGTTGTGACATTGAGCACCGTGGGGGAGATATCTTAGGAATGCCTCCTCATGGCGCTTCCCCTACCGGAACCTGGTCACAACTGTGCAAACTGCATCACCAAAGAGTCTGGAAGGCGAGATTGGGCCATCAAGGAGGAACGTATGGTCCCTGTCCTTGATGCCTCTTAGGTTTAGCCACAGGTGTCTCTCTGTGGTGACGAAACTAGCCATAGAACGACCAATGGCCATGTGTATTTATAACCTGCAGGTGCTGGTGTAATTAGCCATGTCACCTGCCAAGGTTATTTAAAGCCAAAAATTTGCTTCACATCCGGTCGAACAAAGACTGTTCTCCCATAGCGTTTTAAACGCAGCATCGAGAGTAGCTTTTGATAGGGAACACAGTCTGATTTGATGTCATCAGAATAAGTCATTAAAGGTGCAATACACTATTTCCGCCGCTTCACCAGCAGTTGTACCCACATTCTTTTTTACAGTAATACCCTCCGTAAACTTGCGGATCATACTTTGTACTGTTCTGACTTAATGCACCCACCAGGTCCTTGATCAGGATGCATCTAAATTTCAGGAGGCATCTAAATTTTCCCCACCATGGTCGCGACAGACACGCTGAGGTAGACCGTATACATGCACTGCTTGTGATTGAGGGAAAAGTGTAGAGGATCGGTTGGGCCAGGCGTTGGCCAAGGCATCGTCCTCTCCCAGATTTTCTGAACCGATATAGGGTGGAGCGTAAATTCTTCTGAATATAAAATAATCAATATAATTTAAGCAAATGGTAATGATAGCTTCTTTCTTTGATAATGAAAACAAGAATGCTTTGATGGTTTTTTATTTGAACGATGTTCGATGGGGTGGAAGCTGAAGGATGTCGACCCGTGGAGCTGTTACATTTGTCTGCCCTCTAAAATCGACAGTGTTCTCAAGCTTAGACCTGACTGAAGCAATTTGTGTCCAGGAGTTGTTGTAATCTGAGCCACATAGAGTGTATCATTCCATTCCAGCTCATAAGCGCCGGCTAATTTCCCTGTTTGGTGGGATTGCAACAGGATACCTATCAATACACAACTATCAATGAGTGGGGCTGTCGCGTTGAAGGTATTTCCTGTGCAATGATTTTGTGTGGCTTATTAGCACAGTAATCCAGAATGTTGGTGCCAAAGTCAGAATAAGCTTAAAATTAGGCTATATCCAGAACAAGCTTACAGTATCTTTTGACACTTTCTTGGATCAAAAATAAGCAATGTGAGTTTTTTTCTCCTTTCAAGTACAGAACGAAAGGAATTTATGCTCAGAGCGAACAAATCAAAAAGACTGCACATGATCAGTAGCGGTTTTAGGAACAGGCGAACCGGGCAGTCGCCCAGGGCGGCATTTTTTCATGTCACATGGGGGGCGGCACCGGCACGAGCAGAAAAAAAACTCTGGGCCGCCGCAAAGCGGTTTTGTAATATATATCATACCTTCATTGCGTGGAGAATTGGCGCCCCTGCATGCTGAGAATCAGGAGCTTGCTCTAGTAGTGCCGTGATTATGACATAGCGAGTGGCAGAAGCCCCTCCCATCTCTCTTGACTGACTCCCTGGTGATAGACCTACACCTACTTGCGGTGTGATTCACGCAAATGAGGCGTCGCGAAAGACGCGAAAGTAAGGGAAGCCAAACAATCCAAAAGTGGGACGAGACAGCGGGGTATTACAGAGCTCGTGCTGCGCTGATATGTCGTCTGCGCGATTCAATGGACCGAGCCGCACAGAACTTTGCGCTGCGTTTACCAATCAGGAGGTTGCTCTAGTAGGGACGTGATTATGCCATAGCGAGCGGAGGCAGAAATCCGAAACAACAATGAAGGACTGCGCCTCTGAAGGATTTCATGGACCCAGACACGGCGCCGAACGAGTCTATGTCGTTCTTCAGCCTTCCATGTCCTCGGCGATGGTGCTGAATCTGTTGATATTCGACGCCTCGAGAATCAATTATTGTCTCATCCACTTGGGTGCTTCACTGCGTTATGTGAGAAAGCGGTGTTCTTTATAAAATAATCACTTCATAAATAGTCAAAATCGCATGTATTAGGATGTTTTTATAGACTTGTTATTGTTTCTTATTCAAAAGTGATGTACACGTGACGTGCACATATACGATAAGATACAGTGTAACATAAGAATTACGTCGCGTTAAGGTTTCGGGAAACCCAGCCATGCTGGATTCGGGACAACTGCTTTGATTTCGGAACACCTATTCAGGCCCAGCTCGACTTAATCCAGGCCCACCCATCTGTCACGTTCTGCATCCGCCACTGATGCATTGTTTGGAAACTGCTGGAAATCTTGGTTGAATAAGGAAAGTAGATAAAATCTGTATACGATTGTACTGTGATGAAAGTGTACAATGAGGGTACTCAAACAGGCTACGTTCTAGTCAGATTTAATTGATGACAATATGTTGAGTGGCTTTAAAATTAAACGATGAGCTGGCTGGTTTTAAAAAGACGCTGGTGTACATTGTATGGAAATAACACTGTATTCTTGAATATTACCTAAAAATTGCGAGAATGAAAGCTAGATTCATTGTATTGTATTTTTATCTGAATGTATTAAGCACTGATAGACACAACAGCAGTTGAACATAGTGCTAAAATAAATTAAATAAAAACAATGAGAAAAGAAGAAGAATATACAGTAGAATCACAAAAATAATTTAAAATTCAAGGTTTTTAAAAGCCAAGGTAAGAAACTAAAATTTTGGTTTAGTTTTTAAGGGAAAAATAAAACATGCTTAGCAACCATGGACCGCGCTTGCCGTAAAGACGAGGAGGTTTCAACCACAGACATAAATAACTGGGCCACTATACGTAGGTCGTCCTCCATATTAGAACGGTGTGAGCCGGTCCGTTAACATTCAAAATCAAGCTGACTATGTTTGATTATGACAAAATATGTTTTGTCGTATTAACTCAAACATTATATACGCTACACTACAACATGACAACAACGAAAGTCAAGCCCATTTTTCGGGAATTTAAATCCTAGTGGTTTTCACAGCCATGGCTGTGCATCGTTGAGTGACGTATCCCATGGCCACAAGTGCTGCACTATACGTTCCCTCCCCTCTGCCTGATACTGCCTACCCTGGCGAGGGTAATATATCTTAAAATGAGACACATGAGACCTATCATTTAATTAACTAAATGTATCATTCTATATCCGAGAATATAATACTTTATTACAAAAACCACTATGCAATGATAATACGAAAGCGAAAATGTGGTAAAAGGAGCCATTGGCAATGTCCTAAGTGTGCCAAATAGTAAATAGAGCTCCAGACTTTAAAGACCACTTACAAAAGCATGGTAGGGAAAATAAATCTTTGCCTCTGTACAAATCTTTACAAATTTAAACTTACCCTGCACAATTAAAATGCAATGTTCTGTCATGATCCTGCCTCTCCTTGTCTTGGTTTTCGAGTCTTGTGGCAGGATCATGTCAGTCCCATGTGTTTTGTGTGGAGAAGAAAGAGCATTGTTTTGGTTTGAGAAGCCATGCTCTCTCTCCGGTGTCACGTCCTTTAGTCCCGCCCCCTTGTTTCCCCGGTTAGCGGTCCATTAGTGTTAGTCTTGTCTCCAGCCCTGGTCCATCTTTCCCTTAGTGTTTCAGTCCCCTCACCTGCCTCGTGCAATCCTCCTGTTAGCTTTCCCTTAGTGTTTCATCCATGTCACCTGCGGCCACTCTCCCTGTTTCATCAGTCCTTGTTAGTGTTTCCTTTTATCAAGCCCCAGTTTCCCTCTGTTCCCTTGTCGGTTCATTGTTTATATGTTCATGCCATAATCCGTCCTGCATCGTTTGGATTACCAGTTTGGATTTATTTGTTATTTTAAGGACTTTGTTTGTTTTGTCCCCCTTGTGGGAGGTTTTTCCTTTGCACCTTAGTCTTGTTTTGTTCTTGTTTTCCCCATCGAGGGTTTTTGCTTTGAAATAAAGTCTTGTTGTTCGACACATGTCTGCCTGCGCTTGGGTTCTGTCCACATCCTTAACATGTTCTCTGTTTTTTCAACAACAGGGCTGACCGTAACAGCAAAACCTTCTGGTGAGTACACTGACATATTTAACTAAACTAATCTACAAATGTAAACAATTTTTACTTATAACTAAAATGACTATAACCACAATGGAATCTGTCATATGTTCTAAGATGAGGAAGAACCCTGTGAGAAGACTGATCATTCTGATCCAGAGGTAAAAGAATGTGCCAGAAATGTGGGATTCAAATCAGCAACGTGTCAAACCTAAAAAGACATAAAAGAGAGCAGCACGCTGGACAAGAACCCATGATATGCAATGACCCAAAGAATGGACTTTATATCACAACCAAAAATTCTCATGGTGCAATTCTACCTATACATATACAGAAGTGTTAACCAGCACAGCAATATGATTGTGAAACGGATGAGTGTAGGGAAGAGTGTAGCAGCCCAAAGTGGACACCCTGGGAAAGAAGGCCACTGTCACGAGTGAAGCTCCTGCTTCGAGTACATTTATACTATTCTAGGTATATTTATAAACATGATGTCTGTATTGTCTTGTGGTTTTTGTGTTGTTAATCCAGTTTTTTTTCTGTTAGGTTGGTTTGATTGAGGTTCAAGTGTATCATGTAAAAGCTGGTACGAAGATGGTCGATGTCCGGGGCTCGAATTCCGAGAACACTTGTTGTGTTCAGGACGGGACGGGATGCATAGATGTCAAGCTGTGGGAGAGCCAAATTGGTACGCTGCAGCCTGGTCACTCCTATCAAATTAGGAATTTTGCTACACGTGAATTTGGAGGATCTCTGTATCTGACATCGACCACTTCTACAGAAATTAAACAAGTAGAGAGTGACGCTGAAGCCATGCCATTTCCACCAGCTGAAGTTTTGGAGGAAGTTGTTACTTCGTTGACCGGCCAAATCACTCAAGCTGAGATTGTGATGTCCAGAAGGTGCACCAAATGTCATGCCTGGCAACACAATTTTAACACACAACATAAATTTCATCGCTGTGAGAAATGTGGCTTTCTACAAAAATGGGATATGTACCAACGTACAGCAAGTGGCAGTGTGTCGTTTGTCGAATCTGTGGAAGAAATGGACTTGGCTGTATCCAATTTTGTTATTAAGGAGTATTTACAAAAAGAGGGACTTCGTGATTTGCTTTCAGAAGGGCAAAATATTGAGGAACATTTGCTTTCTGAAGACAATTGGACATTGAAAATAGAGAATGTTGTTGTTGTCAGTATTGAGAAAGTCGTTGGAAATGAAAAAGGCGCAGCATCCCAAATGGTAGAGTTAGATGAGGAGGAGGTTGCTGGTGCTATTGCAGCTTTTTAAAATGTTGGTTTTTGAATTTCAAAAGCTGTATTTGTTAGTCTAGTTTAAAGAATAGTTGTAAAAGTTTTTTAATTAGGTTTTTTGTGACTATTTTTGTTGCTGTTGTATCCTCCTCCGAAGGCACTATAATTAAGAAAAGTTAGTTCAATTTTATGGAAAATGTTATTCTATGCATATATTTTTTTGAATGAAAAGGTGTCACGGATCTCGGGGAGAGATCTCAGGCGAGAACCCAAACGCAGGCAGCCACAGGGGTGAACAAGGACTTTAATAATAAAACAGGAACAAAACAAAACCCACGAGGGGGTAACAAAACAGAGTACACAATAAACTGAGGACTAACACTTGACAAGAACTTTGACTACAAAAAACACCTAGACTAACAGAACACTGACACTGACACTGACACTGACTAGACTATAATAATAGTCACTCCACGACATGGCATAAAGCATGAACCAAGTACAACAAACCAGCACAAGACAATAGATGTGGGGATTTTAATGTGTTTTAGAAGTGCTATTACATTTAATATGTTTCCTATGCAGTATTATTCCATATGCATTATCACTTTTATTCATTCATATGTTTCACATGCAGTATTATTCCATATGCATTATTACTTTTAGAAGTGTTTTATTATTCTATTACTTGCGTACAATAACCCTTAACCTCAAATAATGTGTTGGAGTTATCCATGAAAAGTTAAGGGCTGATACTGTGTACTTGAAAGAGGAGGTGTGGGTGTAGCATGCAAAAGAAAGAGGAAGTGGCAGGAGACAGCTCAGGTCTCAGAATATATGCATGAAACTGAAAAACATAAAGATGCACACACACATTACATTGTCTGACCTTTTAAACTATGTTGTTGCTGGGTAGAATTGGGGTGTGTGGGTTGTCATTTGATGTTTTGCAGAAACTCAGAGAACAATGGACTAAGAGCTGATTGGACGAATACCAGACAACACGTCACTCAAAGGCACGAAGAGAGACCGGCGACAAATAATATAAATATACCCAGAATTGTAAAACTGGGCGTTGGTTGAGGCTTTGTTCTGAGGCAACTGACCCAACGGCTGTTGTATTTTTTGAATCTTCTGATCAATAAACTTCAAGATTTACTTTGACTGGCCTCACTCCAATTTTGAACACGCAAGAACACATTTAGAATGTTCTACATAGACAATAGGGCATTAAATAGGGAGACTAACAAAGGAGATAATGATGTGCAGGTGTGGGTAATGCGACACAGGAGGAAAGCAATACTAGAAACGAGAGGGGCGGGGCCAAATGACGAGACAGGAGAGAACACATATTATGTCCTGATTGACCATATGTTCCTCTCCACATAAAACACGTGGGTCTGTCATGATTCTGCCCCTAGACCAGAAAATCAAGACAAGAGTAGGCAGAATCATGACAAAAGGTTTATTTGACAGGCAGGTGGTTTTTTAATAATAGTTTGATTATATATCTATCTTTGTTCTTATCTTTAAAGTGTTCTTAAAATAAAGTGTCTTATATTTCTTGAAGATCAATTTTGGTTCTTTTTTTACATGTTTCATTATTTACAGTGTTTAGATTGAACACCGTGGTTAAAAACAAGGTTAGACCTATAGGCTGTTCGTCCCATCTCATGTCTAGTTGCCACAGATAGGCCCATTATAAATAAATGAGTTAATTATTTACATTGCATAATAAGAACAAATTAATTGTTGATTTTGTGACACTTTGTAAACCTTTTCATTTGAGTTAATGAGCCAAGGAGGGGTTTTATTATATTAATTACTGTTTATAATGGTCACTTCATTTTCTTTTGTAAAGGTATCTAGTATGCATTTAAACATTTTTAAGCAATATGCTTTTTCAACAAGCTAAACAATGTATGTCTCAGCAAGCTGGTAACAAGCTTTGTGATGGACAACCAGCCGTTTCTTATTTTTAGACTGAAGATGATTGGAGGGGCTGTAGACCTCGAGCAGTGAGTTAAGGTAAAGGCGTGAATTTGCTGTTATGGTTCTGAAGGCTAGTACAAGTAGTTTTTTACAGTGTCACATTACAGCAGAGCAATCAGGGGTAGGGTGTCTTGCTCAAGGGCACTTCAGTCATGACCTGCTGGCACTGAGATTCAAACCTTTTGATCACAAGCCCAACGCTTTAACCACTAGGCCACAGCAAACATATGTATGCAGGCAGGCAAATACAAAAATAATACAATAGGTTTCTAGCCCTACGGGCTCGAACCCTAATAAAATGTAAGTCTATATTACAGCAGCATTTCCATGTTTTTACCACTAGGTGGCGCATATATTGTTGTCAAAGAGCGTATTTCCGTTTTTTGACCGGAAAAGAAAGAATCCATATGCGTGCTAGCAGGTAAGTAGCATGGCGCTGTGTCTTTGTTTAAAATGTAATAACATCTTCATTAAACGACAAAATATATTGCTATTTTCTTTTAATATGTATGATGTTTTAATAGTTTTATTAGTTGTCTGGTATCCATGTTATAAACTTGATGTTAGATATTAGACGGATATTCAGCCGCGAATAACATCATGAGAACATTTTTGCAACGTACTGAAATGAAGTATCGACAAAGCTGTTTTAATTAAGGTTTAAATATTTGTTTATGCGCTGCAAAGTATTTACACTGAAGCAGTTAAATTGTGGTGATTTTGCTGTTTAGAGACCGTCTGCAAACAAGTGAAATGATCAATGGTTTCGGATTATGTTTGTCCATTTTTGACAAAACAAAGAGCATAAAATTTTGCATTTATGTTTTTAAAACGAACAAACACACTGACAAAGTGTTTGAAGACTACGTAATAGTAATAGGCCTATTATAACAGTGTGTATTATTATATACAGTCCTTTATAGCGTAATTGTCCCCTACGCCCTGGCTGTTTGCACGCAGCACAGAATGATGACAAAGCCAACATAGTGTACTGTTAAGGTTATTTCGATTTTTCTTTCTGAAACATGATTAATGTAATAAAAATAACTGGGGGAAAACAGTATTTTATAGATTTGTTAAGTGTAAGTGCATGTGTTGGTTTATTAGGGCTGAAACGATTCATCGAGTAATTAGAATTCAAAAAAATCATCGAGGCAATTTTTGTTTGATCCATTTAAGTACAGTACACAAGGAGCACTGCGTTGCCACACGGACCGTTAATACTTACGCACACCCCGCTAAAGTCTACAGTATTCATGTTACAGGGCTCTCAAGTCTCACGCATTCGCATTTTTCGAGTAAAACTTGTTTTCCGGCTGCATTGAGTCCATAAAACTAGATGCGGACTATTGGATGTCGGATCATTTTATTTAATGAATGTTCTGCACAGTTAAACGTGCTTCACGCGTGATGCTCATGAATGTGTCTGCGTCTGCGCTTTATGAGGACATGAACATATTATTGTTTACGTGAAGAAACAGAACGTGTTCCGACAACCTGCCAAAATAAAAGGTGAACTCGGTATTTTATGAGGACAAATGTATTACTATTTAATAGTAAAACAAGAAAACTTTTATTGATTTTATTCTTTCTATTTTTATTTATCCTTCTTATTCATACATTGCCATATTACATTCAAAATGCAATATAATGCAAATGTAATGTATTAAATGGGTTAACTTTCCACAGATATTCATGTATGCAATTTCAGCAATAAACTTTCTAAATCTTCTAATAAAGAAAAATATTCATTATATGAATACGTGATTAATTGATGGAAATACTTAATAAATCCATGCTTCTAAGTGAGCTTATGCATTGATGCAGAAAGAGATGTCTTAATATTGTAAAGTATATTGTTAGCTAAATTGTTTGTAATGTGCCATTGTATAGTGATATAATAGTTAGTAAAAATGGCATGCCATAATGTTGATTTGATTACATATTCTTTTTACATAAAGTGCTGGTATAAAAGTTATTGATTTAATGCAATTAAATTTGATATGTCTGTATGTAGAGATGTATCTGAATAGTTGTCAGGTAATATTCCGTTATATGATATGTTATTAGTTTAGTAATAGTATTATCATAAAAACATTTCATACTAAAAGTTGTTGCTTGTCAAAAAAGATATATTTTAAAGAAACCGAGTCAAGTATAATTGTTATTCAAAATATAAGGCCTTGTAATAATGTGAAATGTCAATTATGTTTTGTGTTTGTTAATTAATATGGAATAATGTTTCATTTTATTTCTTTTTGTGTGTTTGTAGAAATGCCGAGGACAAATCATTCAAAGCGTTGTGAGGCAGCTAAGAAGAGGATCGCAGACAGGATGGCTGCTGATGCCGAAGAGGCTCTGGCACCTCTTAAAATTGGCAGAAATAAATGAACATTATGTATCACACAATGTGCCTGATACTGAGCCTGATACTGTTGAACATTTCTTCAATGTTCTGCGTGTTCAGAATTGGAGAGAGGCCAGTCAAAGTAAAATCTTGAAGTTTATTGATCAGAAGATTCAAAAATACAACAGCTGCTGGGTGGGCTGCCTCAGACGCACACGTCTCACACAAAGAACCGACGTCTTACAAAGGACCCACACAGATAAACAATTTTACAGCCTATTTATGTCTTTTCTTAGCCGGGGCCTGGGAACACGTCCAATCCACTTTCTCTCCTTTGTGGTGCCTCAGCCAACTAGCTCACACTGCTTTTCCCGACCATTTGTGGAGCATCACATGAAACCCCATACCTCACCAACTTCCGACGAGCTCTGCGTAATCTGATCTTTACACACACACACAAATTATTCTGGTACAGAAAGTTCACTCAAAATCAGCCCTTAACTCAACTCACACACTTGTTATATTTTCAACATATTATGCACAGTTAGTGATCAATAATGAAATCATAAAGCATATTAAATATAAAAGCATGTTTAAACCACAATAAAAATCCTTCAATACTAAGCCTGATACTGAGCCTGATACTGAGCCTGATACTAAGCCTTACTATAAACGTGAACGAAAGCCTGTACCAAAATGTCTGAAAGATTCTAATATGACCATAAATGCTGTTTCTGGTTTGTGTCCACAGAAACCCTACATCACAGGCTCTTCCATCAAGGAGATGCTCGTTTTGTCAATTATGGCAAGCAATGTGGTGCTAACGGTTTAACTGCTATACTGATGTGTAAAATGAAAAATGTGTTGCAGTGGAACAGCAGTGACATTAATTCTGTCTTAACGCATGGGGACCAGTTTTATTCAGACATGAAACATGCAGGACAAATTTCTGACATCATCAATGGCTACGTATATGTTGAGGAGCTGCCCAAGACACAAACACTCAATGATTGCACTTTCTCCATAAACTATGGTTCAACAATATCTGGTTTGTTTGGTGTTAATAAATATAAAAAATCCATGTGTGGTGTTTACATGTCTCTGGATAAAGCACTGACTCGAGCATTTAGGAGTTTTGATGCCTGTTTGCTAAATATCCAGCGAAGCATTTGTGCAGCAGTCAGACAAGGCTCCTGGTATGCAGTGATCGATTCACATGCTTGAAACTCTGACGGGACCGTAGCATCTGATGGTAAGAGTGTAGTGGTTTTCCATCCTGACATGAGATCTCTGTGTGCGCATTTTAAGAAACTTGGAGCGTCACTGAAAGCACATGATACTGCCTTTGAGGTAACCGGGGTGAATGCAAACATGATTGACATGAATCTTCTCTCTGTGTAGCAGTCCAGCAGTCAGAAAACCTGATGAACCTGAGAAATTAACTAAAGATTTGAAATGGAAATTGAAATTGATGTTCGCTGCAGTCAGTGTTTGATTGATATCACAAGCACAGAGAAAGTATCTGTAAATGAAACGTCTGCTGAAAACACACCTGTAGTGCCTTCTCTGGATTTAACAACTGAAAATACGGCTGATGTTGAATTTATTTCAGAAACTGTCAATGACTCTTTTCAGTTTAGACCGTTAACATTGCAGCAACAAAAAAGTATTTGCTTGAAGTTGAACATTGTAAACATTGAAAGGGAACAAAAGAATGTCAATGAGAGTTTTGAAATGGCTGAGCCTTGTGAATCCAAAGGTATTGAAGCTGATGGGAACTGCTTCTTTCGTGCTATATCATATGCTGTAAGTGGAAATGAACAAGAACACAGAAAAGTGAGACGTGCTGTTGTTACACACATTCTGCAAAATCACTCAAATTACATCTCGTGTCTTCGAGAAGGAAACAGTTCTGTAGCAGATTATATTTCCACATCAAGAATGAAGTATGTTGGCGTTTGGGCAACAGAACTTGAGATTCAGGCTACTAGCGATTTAATTGGTGTTGACATATTTACATACAGTCAAGACAAATGGCTTAAATATTCATCCTCAAATGTCTCATCGAATAGACTGTCAAGACAATGGGATTTATCTGAAACATGTTCATAGCTGTCATTATGAAGTTGTTGTATGTGTAAAGGAGAAAGATGGTAATTGTGCTCGCATTTGTAAATCATCATTGGAAGGTTCAGTGTTGAATGCAACATTAAAACCTAAATCACATCAACGAAGGTTAAACAGACAGAAACTCCAATACGGCACTAATGATGACTTAAAACTGAGGATTAAAGAGAATGTAAACAAAAGATATCATGAGGATGATACGTACAAACTGATGCAATCCAGCACTAAAAAATACAAGCAAAATCAAGAGCATCAAGAACAAATAAAGAAATATAGTAAAGATAAATATAAATCAAATGATGACTATCGTGATACTGTGAAAAAATATAACATGCAGAAGTATAACACCAATCCAGAACACAGAGAAATAGTCAAAAAGAAGAGTGCCGACAAATACAGTCAGAATGAATTGCACAGAGAATTTCTGAAAAAGAAAAGTGTAGACTGTGGGAATTTAGATCCATATATGGATCGATATAAAAAGGGATGATTGATGTTGTTTAAATCAGATGTATTTTCCTACATGACATGATTGTGAACAAAAGCTTGAAGCTGAGAGTTCTACAGTTGCTAGATGTTGCCAGAGATTGGAATGTGGTCAGTTAGTGGGGGGTTGCAGGATCTGCTTATGTGAGTATGTGTAACAATAACCACATTTTATTTTTGGGGAAGAAATGTGTACACTGAAGGATTTTATTGTGGTTTAAACGTGCCTTTACATTTAATATGATTTCATTATTGATTACTAACTATGCATAATATGTTGAAAATATAACCAGTGTGTTAGTTGTGTGTAACCACTAATTAATCGCTGATATTGTGGGGTTTTTCCACAGGACATTATTATGTGTGTGTTAAGATCAGGTTACGCACAGAGCATGTTGGGCCTCTATAATTTGTTACAGATGAATGGTGGTTTGAAAAACAAGGCAGTGAGCTGATTGGCTGAGACAGGACAAAGAAGGAAAAGCGGATTGGACCCCGCCATGGAGAAGAGATTCGACGAGAAATATATAAGCTTCTGAATGTGTTTTTCGGGGTCGATTCTTTGTTAAGACTGTTTTGAGTCTGAGAATCCACCGAAACAGCTGTTTGTTTGAGACTTCTGATCAATAAATTTCAACGTTTTCTGAACTGGCCTCTCTTCAATTTTTGAACGCGCAGAACATTGCTTTAATGTTCATCAGATGGTGACCCCGACGTGATTGGAGAAAGAGGCACCTACAGAGAATTGTAAAACTCGGAGAGTGACCGAAAATTGGGACGAGACAACTTTTGACTTCAACACGCTGTCGACAGAATTAAATAAGGTGAGCAGAGACCTGTTTAAACGAACTTCTGCAGATTGGATATTCCAAATTTATGTGTTGAGTTTGAAGTATATCCGTTCCATTGACTAAAAATTAAAAATCATTGATATTTGTTGATCAGAAACTATTGTTGGTATAGCCTTTAAAACGCTTTGAGGTAACCAGGCCTCAGACACGCTAAAAGCTATAAAAAAGCCTTTAAAACGCTTTGAGGTAACCAGGCCTCAGACACGCTAAAAGCTATAAAAAAGCCTTTAAAACGCTTTGAGGTAACCAGGCCTCAGACACGCTAAAAGCTATAAAAAGCCTTTAAAACGCTTTGAGGTAACCAGGCCTCAGACACGCTAAAAGCTATAAAAAAGCCTTTTAAACGCTTTGAGGTAACCAGGCCTCAGACACGCTAAAAGCTGATTAAACTGAGTATATTAATAGTATATTGTGTACTGAATATAACTTTTAAAAGTATAGAAAAAGGTAATAAATTGTGTACTAATTGTCTATTGTATACTGTACCATTGTTGTTTAAAATGTCTGAATTTGAGAAGAAATGTGTGATTTATGGGAATTCCCCTGTAATTATGCAGTGGGAAAAAATTGTTGATATGTTAATGGCTCAATCAGAACCGAAACATTATAAAAAGGATAGGAAGATTTGGCAAGAGAAATGGAGTCAAATTTGTATGGAAAATGTGTGGAAGGAATCTGAGAAAGTGTTGATTAAGATCACTCCAAAAATCAGGGAAATGGAGGAAAAAGCGCATGCAAGTTTAAACAAACATGTAGAAGGAGGTAAAGATGTGAAGTGGTTAGATAAAAATAAGCATAAAAAGGAGGAAGAGAGATTGAGAGAAGAATTATGCCTTTGGACACGCATTGCTCTGACTGCAATTGCTTTGAGTTCCCCTAGGGGGGGCACAGGACATGTGCAATCGGAGGAGTCAGAGAAAGAAATGGTGAGAGAGTCAGGAAGTGCAGGAGCCAGTATCTCGCGTCATACTGAGACCGCCCCCTTATATCCTGATTTGAATAAGCTGTTGCCCCCGCCCTACATACCAGCTTCACAGCAAGTACAAGTGAATGTGAAAGATTCGATGGTGGAGGTAGACATGCCAGATCTAGATGTTTTAAAGGATCAAATAAACGTGTTGACAGCACAATTAGAACTAATGGTAAATAGACAGGAAACCTTACAAAGAAAGGATAGCATAACAAACCAAAGAGCACAAGTAGTGCACAATGAGGAGGAAGGCAGAGACATGAAGGGACAGGAAGCATGTAATAACAGTGAGGATGGAGGGCCACTGCAGGTATGTAGGGACGTAGTTATTAAAGGAACTATGATGTCTACCCCAGTGTCACAGGGTACTAGGAGTCGTACCAGAGCCTGTCAATCCACTCCAGCCTGTCAATTCACTCCCCCTCAAGAGAGACAATGAGACAGTTTGTGTCGCCCAGGTAGTGAGTATGATGAAAGGAATGTTAATGTGCCAAACGCCCAACTAATGTCAGGAGGGGCAACTAACATGCCTCTGTTACAGGGCAACCGAGGGGTACCAAAGTACCAGCCCTGGAGCCATAGTGACATGACAGCTGTGCTGGCAAAATTGCCCCCCATTACATCTGGTGGAGGCAGATGGCTTATAAAGTTGATGGCATTGTGCCACGGCACCACCTTGGCGGTAGGAGACATAAGATGCCTTTTAGGCCAAGTTTTTACTGTTTCGCAGATGGCAGAGTTTGAGAAGGATGCAAACCTTGAAGACGAACCCAATGACGCACGGTATACCACTGTCAGTACAGCGATCGCCAGGGCCCTCAGAGAAAAATTTCCAACACCCCCAACCGTATACCAAAACATTAAGTTCCGCATTAAGCCTGGTGAGACTGGAGCGAGTTACTATTTTAGATGCGCAGCTGAATGGGAGCAGATGGTAGAAGAAAATAGTCTAAATAATCCAATTACGCGTAATATATTTAGAACTGCCGTAATGACAGGGGCCCCCAATGGTGTCAAGCAGGCAATGGAATGTAATCCTGACACTCCAGTTGCCAGCAACGAAATGTGGGAAAGACATCTAGTGTTCCATATTGACAGATCAGTCGATAAGCAGGATAAAGAACAGGAGGAATTAGAAAAGACAAAGCAACAATTGTTAAAACTACAATTAGAGATGGCTAAGTCAGATACCAAAAAATCAAAACAAATGTCACAACGTCCTGTGAGCAGCGGCTTTGACGGGCAGCCCGGGGTGAAGACCCCACCTTTTCCCATAGTCACACCTGAAACTTTTGGCTATGCTCAGGGAGGACATGTCCCTAATTTCCAATTGATAAAACCATGGGGAGGGTATAGGCCACGGGGCAATAGCGGATGGGCTAGGGGGAAGCCGAGTGGGGGGGGGGTGTGCTACAGGGGTGCATGTCATCAGTGTGGGGGGACTGATCATTGGAGGAAAGATTGTCCCATGGCAGGGGACAGCCAGTATATGGGACCACCTGCGGGGGGATGGGATCCTCATAGAGGTGGGCCCAGTGGTCGTGGCAGAGGACCACAAACTCCGAAATACCCGGAGCAACAACGCCCACCTCCCCACTCGATTCAGGCGCCCTTGAACCCGACTTGGGGCCAGGGGGTAGATGCGGATTGTTGAAGGGGCCAACAGAGAACAATCATGCGAGGTTTGGCTGAGCCTTACATGATTTTAGTGGTTAACAACAGACCACTAACGGCTTTGGTAGATACCGGAGCAACATACTCCACAGTAACGAGGGGCACAATCACTGACAAGATCTAAGTGATAAGACTATTGGAGTTATGGGATTCTCTGGAGGGTTAGAACACTGGCATCTTACTGTTCCTCTTACCACGAAAGTGGCAAATCAGTCCCTGTCACACTCATTTCTGTACTCCACAAAAGCACATGTTCCCCTATTGGGCAGAGACCTGTTGATTAAATTGGGTGCAAACATTTTATGCTCACCAGAGGGTGTCACAGTCACGTTCCCGGACGGCACTAAAGTCGACTGTTCACAGGCACACAGTAGAGAGGGCCACCAGCAGGTTTTGCTGGGAGGACCCTTGCAAGAGATGGCAGACATATATTGGGTGGAACTAGATAATTCACAATCGGGAGCCAGAGCACTGTATAAGAGTCAGTGGCCCTGGATCAAAGACTTAGCTGTCTATTTACCTCCCATCGACCCCCTGCATTGTACACTATTTTATGACCGTAATGACACTGTCACATACCAGGAAATGTTCCATGACATTGAGGGCCAAATGTGGACACTCACAGGGGAGGGTCTATATGTAGGACAAGAGGGTGTAGTAGTTCCAGTTACACTGACACCAGAACAACAGATATGGTATGAAATGGCAGACACAGCTGAACCTCACATTTCTATGGCACTGCATCCAGGCCATGAAGCTCGAGAGTTAGGAGCTATGACAAAGGGGTGGGGTTTGGGGACCGTTGGGGGGCCCTCGGTCTTTGTGGGGGTTTTGTTTTCGGGTGTGAGAGTTTCTTTTTGGGTACCAAAAAAAAGGCCGGGGGGGGGAAATTTTTTTTTTGGAAATATAAAAAAAGGCGGGGGGGGGAAAGAAGGGGGCGGGGGGGGGGGGGGGAATAAAAAAAAAGCCGGCTGTGGCGAGGGGGGCGTGGTTTAGCGAGGTCTGCGGCAGGAGAGAGAGCCGGGAGACGAGCGGTGAGTAAATGGAGCATGTGCAAACTATCAACACCTGTATCCAATTCCAGTAAGGGCGCGGAGATCAATAAAAGGAGCCGGCCGACAGACGGGTGTTGAGAGAGCCGCGGACTGAGCACGGAAACTGAGCTGGCGTGCTACCTGTGCGGAGACCGTTCGTGGTGTGCTAGAGAATTCGCCACCCAGTTATTTTCTGTTGACCACCCAGAGTGTGTTTATTTTTGGTTCATTTAATAAAGCTCCGTTGTCGGACTCGCAGCCCTCGTCCTCTTCCTCATTTCAAACGTGAACCTCGCTACACTGGTGCCGAAACCCGGGAGGAAGCAGGAGGCAACCACCGCTATGCAGTCGTCAACCGGTACGCCGTTTGCGGACGTCATTGCGTCACTCGCGCTCCTCCACCGCGAGCAGCATCAGGCTTTAATAGATCTGCGGTCTGATAACGAGCGCTGCTTCCAAGCGGTCTTGCAAGCCCAGCAAGAGGACCGCGAGAGGTTCCGCAGCTGGATGGACCAGGGGGGCCACGCAGCCACAGCAGCGCCTCCCTCCCCCGCAACCCTTCTGTCAATGTCCAAGATGGGACCTCAGGATGATCCGGAGGCATTTCTCGAACTCTTCGAGACCTCTGCAGCAAGCTCCGCGTGGCCCCGGCAGGACTGGGCAATGAGGCTACTTCCGTTACTCACGGGGGAAGCGCAGCTGTCTTTGACGACCTCAAGAAGGCCATCCTCCAGCGGGTCGGACGCAGCCCGGAGGAACACCGCCAGCGGTTTCGATCGCTGAGGTTTGGCGAAAGCGGCCGGCCCTTCGTGATGGCCCACCAGCTCCGGGATTCCTGCCGCAAATGGCTACTGGCAGGGGACGGCGGCGTTGAGGACATTATCGATCGTGTGGTACTGGAGCAGTTTATCGCACGGCTGCCCCGGAAAACGGCCGAGTGGGTTCAGTGCCACCGCCCGACGTCGCTGGACGCTGCTATACAGTTGGCTGAGGATCAGATGGTGGTGTGCCCCGGGGTGGGCGAGTCCCTGCCGACGACCTCTCCCGCCTCGTCGGAGGCTTTAACCCCTTCTTCCTCTCTCTCTTCTTCTCGCCCTTTCCCTTTCCCCAGGTCCCGTCCTCCTGGGCCGCCTCGTCCAATGCCCAGGACAAGATTTGGGAATCCCCCGGATTATGGCACGGGTCCACGAGCCCAGGCCCGGGGGTTCCATGATGCAGTGGGACCATCGCTCTCTCCGCGCCCGGCACGTGCTCCATTTCCTGCCACCCGGATGGCGGGGACGCCTGGGCCGGCCTGCTGGCGTTGCGGGGACCCGGAGCATTCTGTCGATCGTTGCCCAGTCATGGAAATAGGCACAATGATCCGGGTCCCTGATGCGCCGCAGGCTGCCCCCGGTCAAGCCGGCGAGTACCAAATACCTGTGAGTATAGGAGGGGGTACATACCTGGCGTTGGTGGATTCAGGCTGTAACCAAACCTCGATCCACCAAAGCCTGGTTCGATCAGAGGCATTGGATGATAGCCGCCAGGTTCGGGTACGGTGTGTGCACGGGGACGTGGCAAAATACCCTTTGGTGCCCGCTGTCATCTTTTTCAGGGGACAAAAGCATAGTGTGGAGGTGGCAGTTAATCCGCACCTCCGACACCCGCTGATCCTGGGGACGAATTGGGCAAATTTTAAGGAATTATTGGGGTATTTATGTGCGGGTGTCGCTTGGGAGATTGAGAAGCGGGGGGACGGAGCTCTCGTGCGGGTCGGGGAGGCTGAACCTGAACCGCAGGCGGCTGCGTCGGGGGAAACAAGCGCGATTGGGAGGCTAAGTCTATCCGATCGCGATGACTTTCCCCTGGAGCAGTCCCGAGATGAGACTCTCAAGTTTGCATTTGAGCAGGTTCAGAGTATTGATGGTCAGCCTCTCCAACCCGCACGTCCGCTATCGTATCCCTACTTTTCGATCGTAAAAGACCGGTTGTATCGAGTAACCCAAGATGCTCAAACAAAGGCAGATACAACCCAATTGTTAGTACCACAAAGCCGTCGGGAAATGCTTTTTCAGGCGGCTCATTGTAATCCGATGGCGGGACATTTAGGGCAAGCATCGACACTAAATCGCCTAATGACCCGGTTCTTTTGGCCGGGCATTCACGAGAACGTGCGCAGGTGGTGCGCAGCGTGTCGTGAATGTCAGCTGGTTAATCCACCGGCCTCCCCAAAAGCGCCATTGCGCCCATTACCCTTAATGCAGGTCCCCTTCGATAGAATTGGTATGGACCTCATCGGGCCATTAGAGCGATCATCGAGAGGACATCGATTTGCATTAGTTCTGGTGGATTATGCAACCCGATATCCCGAAGCAGTGCCCCTCCATAGCATCTCCGCTAAGAGCGTGGCGGAGGCACTGTTTAGCATCATCTCCCGCGTGGGGATCCCCCGTGAGATCCTCACGGACCAAGGCACGGCGTTTATGTCACGAACAATTCGCGAACTTTATGAATTACTGGGCATTAAATCGATTCGTACCAGCGTCTTTCACCCACAAACGGACGGTCTGGTCGAACGCTTTAATCGCACTTTGAAAACCATGATTCGTAAGTTCTTTCACGAAGACGCCAAAAATTGGGATAAGTGGTTGGGACCCCTCTTATTTGCTGTACGAGAGGTCCCTCAAGCCTCCACGGGGTTTTCCCCCTTCGAGCTTCTCTTTGGACGACAGCCCCGAGGGGTTTTGGATGTCCTAAGAGAGACTTGGGAGGACGGACCCTCTAGCGCTAAAAATGAAATTCAATATGTCCTGGACCTGCGAACAAAACTCCACACACTGGGGCGGCTATTGATGGAGAATTTGTTACAGGCTCAGGACAAACAAAGCCGGTTATATAACAGGGGTACCAAATTACGGAAATTTGCACCGGGAGAGAAAGTGCTTGTATTGCTCCCCACGTCAAGTTCCAAATTACTTGCAAAGTGGCAAGGACCGTTCGAGGTCACACGGCAAGTTGGGGATCTCGATTATGAGGTAATACGAACAGATAGGAGCGGGTCACGTCAGATTTACCACCTCAACCTCCTTAAAAAATGGCAGGAGGGGGGGTCTGTGATGCTGGCGACGGTAATAACGGGGGAAGATGATCTCGGTCCAGAGGCGAATATTAAGTCACAATCACTGTTGGTCTGGGGAGATATTTATAGTAGGATGTAGAGTGAGGAGAGGGAGGTGGACGCAGCCGGCCGTATCGGCTACCTGAACACAAAAAAAATGTAGTTCAGAAAGAATTGGAATCGATGCTTGAAATGGGGGTAATAGAAGAATCCAGCAGTGACTGGGCGAGCCCGATAGTCTTGGTGCCCAAGACCGACGGTTCGGTCAGGTTCTGTGTGGATTACCGCAAGGTGAATGCGGTGTCGAAGTTCGACGCCTATCCAATGCCTCGGATCGACGAGTTGCTTGATCGGCTAGGCACAGCTCGCTTTTATTCGACACTGGATTTAACAAAGGGATACTGGCAGATCCCCCTATCACCGTTATCCAAAGAGAAAACTGCTTTCACAACGCCGTTCGGATTGCACCAATTCGCTACCCTTCCATTCGGCTTGTTCGGAGCACCGGCCACCTTCCAGCCTCTTATGGATCGCATACTCCGTCCCCATATGGCATATGCCGCTGCTTACTTGGATGACATTATCATTTACAGTAATGATTGGCAGCGGCATATCCAACACTTGAGGGCGGTCCTGGGGGAGCTGAGGGCGGCGGGTCTCACGGCCAACCCGAAGAAGTGTGCGGTTGGGCGTGTGGAAGTTAGGTATCTGGGTTTCCACTTGGGTCACGGGCAGGTGCGGCCCCAAATTAATAAGACCGCAGCCGTTGCGACATGTCCGAGACCCAAGACCAAAAAGGAGGTAAGACAGTTCCTGGGGCTGGCGGGATATTACAGGCGCTTTGTACCTAACTATTCGGCACTCACCAGCCCGCTGACTGATCTCACTAAAAAGGACGCACCAGATACCGTCCAGTGGACGGAGCAGTGCCAGCAGGCGTTTACCCAAGTGAAGGCTGCCCTGTGTGGCGGGCCACTCTTACACTCTCCTGACTTTTCTCTCCCTTTTCTAATACAGACTGACGCGTCGGACAGGGGGCTGGGTGCCGTCCTGGCCCAGGAGGTGGGGGGTGAAGAGCGGCCAGTGCTGTACGTTAGTCGTAAGCTCTCCAAGAGAGAGACTAAGTACAGCACCATAGAAAAGGAGTGTTTAGCCATCCGATGGGCCATTCTCACCCTGAGATACTATCTCCTGGGCCGGGAATTCACCCTCTGTTCGGACCACGCTCCCCTGCAGTGGCTCCACCGCATGAAAGATACCAACGCTCGGATCACCCGGTGGTATTTGGCCTTACAGCCTTTTAAATTTCAGGTGATCCACAGGCCGGGTGCACGGATGGCTGTGGCCGACTTCCTCTCCCGGAATGGGGGGGGGGGGGCTGCAGGCCGGATGGCTCCCCGGCCTGAGAAGGGCGGTGGGGGTATGTGGCGAGGGGGGCGTGGTTTAGCGAGGTCTGCGGCAGGAGAGAGAGCCGGGAGACGAGCGGTGAGTAAATGGAGCATGTGCAAACTATCAACACCTGTATCCAATTCCAGTAAGGGCGCGGAGATCAATAAAAGGAGCCGGCCGACAGACGGGTGTTGAGAGAGCCGCGGACTGAGCACGGAAACTGAGCTGGCGTGCTACCTGTGCGGAGACCGTTCGTGGTGTGCTAGAGAATTCGCCACCCAGTTATTTTCTGTTGACCACCCAGAGTGTGTTTATTTTTGGTTCATTTAATAAAGCTCCGTTGTCGGACTCGCAGCCCTCGTCCTCTTCCTCATTTCAAACGTGAACCTCGCTACACGGACGACCTCTGGTCACAAGGTCCAAGGGACGTTGGCCTCTGTAACATTGAGCCAGTCAAATTTTGGTTAAAATCGGCAGAACCAGGTGGGGGCCCCCAACATCATAAAAAAAGGGGGGGGGGGGGGGGGTGGCGCCCCCCCTTTTGGGGTTGGGGGGGGGAGGGGTTTTTTTTTCCTGGGGGGGGGGCGGGGAAAACCCCCTTTTTTCTTTAAAAAACAGGCACAAACAAATATAGATTAGTCCATGATCTGCGTCGAGTAAACAGCCTGGTGACAACACCAACAATGGCCGTACCAAACCCATATACTGCCATCTCAAATTTGACCCCAGCTCACCAATGGTTCACATGTATTGATTTGGCCAACGCTTTTTTCTGTATACCAATCTCAGAAGAATGTAAATCGTGCCTGACTTTCACTTACCGAAAATGTCAATATTCTTATAACAGACTTCCGCAGGGCTTTATTTTATCGCCAGGTATATTCAATCAGGTCCTGAAAAATCAGCTGATAAATTGTGTGTTGCCTGTAGATTGCGTTCTAATAATGTATGTTGATGATCTTTTGCTGCAGCCGTAACCAACGAAGATTTCTTAAAAGCAACGGGCGTCATTCTGAGACAGCTGTATGCGTCTGGGTTCAAGGTTAGTAAAGAAAAACTGCAGGTCAGCAGGCCATCTGTTACTTTCATGGGCCGTTTAATCACAGGCCAAGGCACAACATTGTCTGATCGCCAACGTGATGGCATTTTGTCACACCCAAAGCCACACAATGTGAAGGACATGCTTTCCTTTCTGGGATTGACAGGTTTCAGCAGAAATTATATCCCTATGTATGTAGCGGTCACCAAGCCATTACGAGACATGGTCAAGGAACAAGGCATGAGAAATGTGCAGGCGAAGTTAACATGGACCCCTGAAGCAGAAACCGCGTTCATTAAATTGAAAGGGGAGCTGTCACATGCAGCATATCTGCATAGCCCTGATTACAGCAAGGCATTTTTCCTAGACGTTTCTGAAACAGGGAATAGCGCACATGGAGTACTTTTCCAGAAACAGTCTAGTGCTAGACGTGTGCTGATGTATGTCAGTGTCCTAATGGACGCCATTGAACAACGCCAGCCGGTTTGTGCCAGGTTTACTGCAGGATTAGCAAAGATCATTGACAAGACATCACACATTGTGATGGGTCATCAGTTAACAGTCCTGACCACGCACTCTGTCATGTCGTTTGTCAATTCTGAATCATTTACATTTTCACCGTTGAGGCAGAGAAAACTGTCCAAATGTTTAACGGCGCCAAACATAACATATAAACACGACGGCATTAACATGGCAGATTTGTTCACCAAAGGGGAACCACATGACTGTGCACCAATCACTGACCTGGCATCTCGTGTTCGCCAGGACTTAACTGCAACCCCTATCCCTGAAGCCTCGGACGTGATTACGCTTTTCACGGACGGTTGCTGTTTTAGAGCTCATGATGGCTCTTTGGTCTCAGCTTATTCTGTTGTGCAGCAAACAGACTTAGGATACACTACTAGGGAAGCAGAGAAAATAGAAGGCAAACAGTCGGCACAGAGAGCAGAACTAATTGCGGTCACACAAGCACTTAAACTTGCAGGGTCTGGCAAAGTCAACATTTATAGTGACTCAGCTTATGTCGTGGGTGCTGTCCATGTCGAACTCGCAGTTTGGCAAAGGAGTGGGTTAGTCACTACGTCTGGTAAGCCTATAGCACATGATGCAGAGGCACGTGCACTGTTGGACGCATTGAAAATTCCAGCAGCTGTTGCTGTCATAAAATGTCAGGGCCACTGTAAAACAGACAGTGCTGTAGCACAGGGAAATGAGGCTGCTGACTTGGCTGCCAAAACAGCTGCAGGCTATCAGGTGACCATGATGGTACAGACTGACTGTTCATATGTGACACTGTTACCATCTTTCAGCAGAGAAACACTTGTGGCCGAACATGGCAAATGCACACCAGAAGAACTGTCAACGTGGACAGAGTATGGGGCCCTGTGTGCACCAGATGGTCTGTGGCAGGCCCCAGATGGCAGACCAGCATTGCCCATGAGCCTGTCACGCTCTATCATGAACCAAGCACACACTATGTCGCACGTGAGTTCAAAACAGATGATGAAAACATTGCAATATTGGTGGCATCCTTTTTTGACGGCTATGGTGTCTAACTTTGTACTTTCATGCGACATTTGTCAAAAACATAACATCAAACCAACTTTAAAACAGTTAAAGGGCACATTTTTGCCATTGCGAGGCCCAGGAGAGGAAATCGTGATTGACTTTACAGACATGGTAGAGAGGGTGCAAGGGAAACGGTATTTGTTGGTGATAGTTGACCAATTCACAGGTTGGCCTGAGGCTTTTCCTTGTGGGAAAGAAGACAGCACTGCAGTCATTAAGTGTCTCATTAATTTGTACATTCCGCATTACGGTTTCCCCCGGCATATCCGGTCAGATAACGGCTCGCACTTCAAAAATGAGCATTTAAAAATCGTAGAGAAATCGCTGGCTCTAACGCATGCGTTTGGAGCCGTCTATCATCCTGAATCGCAAGGTAAGGTCGACGAATGAACCTAACACTGAAACTTAAATTGGCTAAAATCTGTGCACAGACCAAATTATCATGGCTATCAGCTCTTCCGTTGGCTCTAATGTCTGTACGTTCCTCTGTTAATAGAATCACTGGCTTTACACCTTTTGAATTGCTTACAGGTAGATCTTTTCCAGGACCGTCGACGCCGCTGAAGCCGGACACCTGTGTACCACTTTCACATTGTGTATATTTTGACAAACTGACTGCTATGATTCAACATTTCTCTCGGCAGACTCCCTCTGACATTGCTGGAGAACCTGTCGAGCCCGGTTCACAGTGGGTGCGCCTGAAGAAGTTTCGAAGGAAGTGGAATGAGCCACGCTGGACGGAGCCTCTGAAAGTGACGGCAAGGACATCACATTGTGTCCGTCTATCTGGCAAGGGCGACACCTGGTATCACTTGTCTTCTTGTGTTAACTGTGATCCACCAAACAGGTCGCTGTCAGAGACGGCTGTGGACCTGAGCTATCTCTGGAGCAGAAAGTGGAGCAGAAAGTGGGACACAGGCATCAACGACAGACAACAGTGGCATTAACAATCTAGTGCAAAAAACAATCTAGTGCAAAAAAGGCTGTGGTTTGGACAATTTAGATTTTCAAAAAGTCTACATTTTCATCTTAATTTTTAATTTTCTTTCTAATTCTTTATAATCAATATTTATTGTTGTTATTGTGATTCGTCAATTTTAATATTCACATTTTCCATATTTTCATATTTTTATTTTTCATATTTTTATATATTCACAGTTTTCATATTTCATATTCAGTATCTTCCATATTTTTCATATTTTATATTGCTATTGTGATTTTATATTGTCATATTCATTAACGTATAACCATTTATTCCTTACATTTCTATTTTGTGGGATTTTAACCACATATTTTTTCTTAATTTCATATTCCCACTAAGTGTACTGTGTGTTTATCCATTTAAATTTTTCCAAGAGTGTGTTTAAGCACTTAAAGTCCAAGAGAGGGTAACGAGATGAAGCTGTGGGAAAACTGTAAGCTGTCAGGGATCCTATTAATAATTTCAGGGGTTATAGTAGGAATAATTTTTAGCATAACTGAGGGTCAGGAAAGCAATAACAACATATCGAAACCAAGTTACAAAAGAGCCATAGCAAATACGAGGTTACCATGTGAACAACTCGTAATTAACTATGTTTGGGGTAAGACCACATCATTTACATTCGACCTATGCGCTGTCATAAATTGTGGGGGAAAAAATAGCTCATGGAGGGGGTACGAGGTATATGTATGTACGGACGGGAATATGGACAGTGTTTGTAAGGCGTACCAGTCTAGGCAAACCTATAGGGGTGAATGGTGTCCATCGTGGAATAAAGTAATAGCATATACCGGTGGTTGGACCCCGAAAGAACCTAGCCTTTGGACCCGTACCTCGGCAAAATTTGATTTTAAAATGCAAAGAGATTATAGTGCAAGCCAAAATCCACTCACCCTTTCAATATCCACCAGAACGGGATCAGCCAATTATACAGGGGAGTTTTTCCTTATAATGGGGGTGCACAGCCCAGGAACAGATAAAAAAGCAGTAATAAAATTTGTTGTGGACAGTTCACCTGAGGAGGAAAGAAATGGGACAGGAGCTGAGCCATTATCGGTAGGACAAAAGAATGGAGTGGTAGAAATAGATTACACCATGTTAAAACCAGAAGATATGATAGAAAGAGCCACAGGATATGGGGAAAATAATTTGTGGCTGGAATGGATAATTACCACAGCCAGAGAACAGAGCTTAGATGATTGTGTTGGATGTGCTAATGCAAGACCCCATTTATATATTGAACCAGCCCCGTTGTACCAAAATGATACGTGGGGCTATGAGTGTATGCTGGCATTGACACGGATGGCCAGTCCAAAAAATTGTACCACATTGGCAGCAATATTCCCACCAATAACCAACCTTTCACGGGCAGGTCCATTTACACCAAAGAAAGCAAATTATACCTGTTTTGATATTAAACGTCTATCACCAACCAGCAACCTGGGGGAGATAAATAAGGAGTGGTGTGATCAGATCATAGTAGATAATGGGACTGAGATAGGTACGTGGGCTAGGGCAGGTTTGTATTATTATTGTGGAGATCGAAGATTGTTTACTAGGATACCTGAGAAGGCAAAGGGAGTGTGTGCCATGGTGAGACTGGGAGCCCCAATAACCCTGATAGGAGATAGAGCAGTCAGAACGGAAACCGTGAATTCAGCAACATTGACTAGAAGACGTAGGAGACACATCATTACAAAGAGAGCAATAGGATCAAGTGTAGATTTATCATTAAATAGTCCGACATACATTGACGCGATTGGGATTCCACGAGGTGTACCGGATGAATATAAACTAGCGAACCAAGTGGCAGCAGGTTTTGAGAATATACCAATAATAGCTGCTCTTTTTCCAGTCACCCCAAACAAGAATGTAGATAGGATTAATTATGTGCATTAAAATGTGATGAGGTTAGCAAATATGACAAGGGATGCAGTAGATGGTTTAGCAGAACAGCTAGCACCAACTTCACTTATGGCTATACAGAACCGTATGGCTCTGGACATGTTGTTGGCAGAAAAGGGAGGAGTATGTGTTATGTCTGGTGATCTTTGCTCTACTTACATTCCTAATAATACAGCACCAGACGGATCAGTCACTAGGGCATTGGAAGGTTTGAAAACTTTGTCTATCGAAATGAAGGAACATTCAGGAGTGAATAATCCTATTGGAGATTGGCTAGACAAGACACTAGGCAAATGGAAATCCGTTTTAATGTCGATTGTGTTATCAATAGCTGTATTTGCAGGTATTTTGGTCTCATGTGGATGCTGTTGTATTCCCTGTATCAGATCTCTGTGTAACCGGCTGATTTTATCGTCAATAGAAAAGACAGACCTAACCCCTCCGAAATATACCATGCCTCTATTGTCTGGCGATCATTTCCTAGATGAGGATGAGAATGATGATTGTGATGTTTTATGACCATTTTTTTAATGGTCAAGAGAGGGATTGTGGGAATTTAGATCCATATATGGATCGATATAAAAAGGGATGATTGATGTTGTTTAAATCAGATGTATTTTCCTACATGACATGATTGTGAACAAAAGCTTGAAGCTGAGAGTTCTACAGTTGCTAGATGTTGCCAGAGATTGGAATGTGGTCAGTTAGTGGGGGGTTGCAGGATCTGCTTATGTGAGTATGTGTAACAATAACCACATTTTATTTTTGGGGAAGAAATGTGTACACTGAAGGATTTTATTGTGGTTTAAACGTGCCTTTACATTTAATATGATTTCATTATTGATTACTAACTATGCATAATATGTTGAAAATATAACCAGTGTGTTAGTTGTGTGTAACCAAGAATTAATCGCTGATATTGTGGGGTTTTTCCACAGGACATTATTATGTGTGTGTTAAGATCAGGTTACGCACAGAGCATGTTGGGCCTCTATAATTTGTTACAGATGAATGGTGGTTTGAAAAACAAGGCAGTGAGCTGATTGGCTGAGACAGGACAAATAAGGAAAAGCGGATTGGACCCCACCATGGAGAAGAGATTCGACGAGAAATATATAAGCTTCTGAATGTGTTTTTCGGGGTCGATTCTTTGTTAAGACTGTTTTGAGTCTGAGAATCCACCGAAACAGCTGTTTGTTTGAGACTTCTGATCAATAAATTTCAACGTTTTCTGAACTGGCCTCTCTTCAATTTTTGAACGCGCAGAACATTGTTTTAATGTTCATCAAGACAAATACAGTCAGAATGAATTGCACAGAGAATTTCTGAAAAAGAAGTGTGTAGACAAATACAGTCAGAATGAATTGCACAGAGAATTTCTGAAAAAGAAGTGTGTAGACAAATACAGTCAGAATGAATTGCATAGAGAATTTCTGAAAAAGAAAAGTGTAGACAAATACAGTCAGAATGAATTGCACAGAGAATTTCTGAAAAAGAAGAGTGCCGACAAATACAGTCAGAATGAATTGCACAGAGACTTTCTGAAAAACAAGAGTGCCGACAAATACAGTCAGAATGAATTGCACAGAGAATTTCTGAAAAAGAAAAGTGCCGACAAATACAGTCAGAATGAATTGCACAGAGAATTTCTGAAAAAGAAAAGTGCCGACAAATACAGTCAGAATGAATTGCACAGAGAATTTCTAAAAAAGAAAAGTGCCGACAAATACAGTCAGAATGAATTGCACAGAGAAGTTCTGAAAAAGAAGAGTGCCGACAAATACAGTCAGAATGAAATACATAAAAATATGGTGATTGACTACAACGTACAGAAATATAAAAATGCTAAGATTAAAAGGAATGAGATTAACTGTGTGATTGAAGAGTTTAAAGAAAAAATATCTACAGGTCCTGAATATGTTTGTTCAGTTTGTCATCGCTGTTGCTTTAAGACGCAGGTCAAACTTTGCAAAATAAATACATACTTAAAAAAATCAGCCAATGCTGGCAATATTGCAGAAAAATGTGTAACATTGAATTTTCTCCATAAGTGTAATACATACTGTACTGAAGACTGTGTTTATAAAAATAGCCCTGCTGCATTTCTGTGGATTTGTCACACATGCGATAGGAAAACTTCTGATGGTAAAATGCCTGCTGAAAGTGTAGCAAATAATCTTGCTTTGGATCCTATTCCTCCTGAACTGAGCTGTTTAAATTCACTTGAGCACCATCTAATAGCAAAGCATATTCCATTCATGAAGATGCTGGCGTTACCACGTGGTGGACAGAATGGTGTTCATGGACCTGTGACTTGTGTCCCATCTAATGTTACAGAAGTGGTGAATGTCTTACCAAGATCAGAAAATGATGATTTGATGATTCGAGTCAAACTTAAGAGAAAATTGACATATAATGGACATTATGAGTATATACAGATAACATTAAAGCAGCACTGGCATATTTAAAAGAACATCAAAAGTGGTATTTAGATGTGGACTTTAATGAAAGTTGGATTAATCCTCTGAATAAAACAGAAGAGGAAATTATTGATAAAGTTGATCATAATCAATATGATTTAGATTTGTGTATAGACATGTGTGTTGATAAAGAGAACAATACTGAGAATGAAGGATTTTTATTGTGATTTTCATTGTGGTTTAAACGAGCTTTTACATTTAATATGCTTTATGATTTCATTATTGATCACTAACTGTGCATAATATGTTGAAAATATAACCAGTGTGTGAGTTGAGTTAAGGGCTGATTTTGAGTGAACTTTCTGTACCAGAATAATATGTGTGTGTGTGTGTAAAGATCAGATTACGCAGAGCTCGTCGGAATTTGGTGGGGTGTGGGGTTTCATGTGATGCTCCACAGATGGTCGGGGAAAGCAGTGTGAGCTGGTTGGCTGAGGCAGAACAAAGGAGAGAAAGCGGATTGGACGTGTTCCCAGGCTTCCCCAACCCCCCAGCTAAGAAAAGACACCAGTGAAATATTATAAATAGGCTGTAAAATTGTTTTTCTGTGTGGGTCCTTTGTAAGACATCGGTTCTTTTGTAAGATTGAGTCTGAGGCAACCCATCCAGCTGTATTTTGAATCTTCTGATCAATAAACTTCAAGATTTTACTTTGACTGGCCTCTCTCCTATTCTGAACGCGCAGAACATTGAAGAAATGTTCATCAGATGGTGACCCCGACGTAATTGGAGAAAAGGGCATTTAAAGAAAATTGTAAAACTCGGGTATTGACCGAAAATCGGGACAAGACAACTTTGACTTCAACACACTGTCGACAGAATAAGATAAGGTAAGCAGAGACCTGTTTAAACAAACTTCTGCAGATTGAATATTCCAAATTTATGTGTTGAGTTTGAAGTATATCTGTACCATTGATTAGAAATAAAAAATCATTGATATTTGTTGATCAGAAGAAATTGTAAATTCTTTTAAAACGCCCGTGGGTATTAACAGTCCCGCGCCACGCTAAAAGTTATAGAAAATTCTTTTAAAACGCCCGTGGGTATTAACAGTCCCGCGGCACGCTAAAAGTTATAGAAAATTATTTTAAAACGCCCGTGGGTATTAACAGTCCCGCGGCATGCTAAAAGTTATAGAAAATTATTTTAAAACGCCCGTGGGTATTAAAAGTCCCGCGGCACGCTAAAAGCTATAGAAAATCCTTTTAAAATGCCTGTGGGTATTAAAAGTCCCGCGGCACGCTAAAAGTAGGTGAAAAAGGTGATAAATTGTGTATTAATTGTGTATTGTATACTGTAATATTATTGTGTAAAATGTCTGAATTTGAGAGGGAGTGTGCGGAGTATGGGTGTTCCCCGTTAGCTATGGAGTGGGGAAAAATAGTGGATATGTTAATGGCTCAGTCGGAGCCGAAAAATCATAAAAAGGAAAGAAAGATTTGGGAAAGTAAATTGAGTCAGATATGTATGGAAAATGGATTGAAAGGAATAAGAGAAGATATTGATTAAGATAACACCGAAAATCAGGGAAATGGAGAAAAAAGCGCATGCAAGTTTAAATAAACATGTAGAAGGAGGAAAAGATGTGAAGTGGTTAGAGAAGAATAAGCATAAAAAGGAGGAAGAGAAATTGCGAGAAGAATTACGATTGTGGACACGCATTGCGCTGACTGCCACTGCTTTGAGTTCCCCTAAGAAGAGCACAGAACATGTGCAGTCAGAGAAGTCAGAGAAAGAACTGATGAGAGAGTCAGGAAGTGCAGGGGCCAGTATCTCGTGTCATACTGAGACTGCCCCCTTGTGTCCTGATTTGAATAAGCTGTTGCCACCGCCCTATGTACCAGCATCACAGCAAGTGCAAGTGAATGTGAAAGATTCCAGGGTGGAGGTAGACATGCCAGATCTAGATGTTTTAAAGGATCAAATAAACGTGTTGACAGCACAATTAGAATTAATGGGAAATAGACAGGAAACGTTACAAAGAAAGGATAGCATAACAAGCCAAAGAGCACGAGTAGTGCACAATGAGGAAGAAGACAAAGACATGAAGGGACAGGGAGCATGTAACAACAGTGAGGATTGAGGGCCACCGCAGGTATGTAGGGACGTAGTCATTAAAGGAACCATGATGTCCACCCCAGTGTCACAGGGTACTAGGAGTCGTACCAGAGCCTGTCAATCCACTCCAGCCTGTCAATTCACTCCCCCCAAGAGAGACCATGGGACATTATGTGTCGCCCAGGCAGTGACTATGATGAAAGGAATGTAAATGTGCCAAACGCCCAACTAATGTCAGGAGGGGCAACTAATATGCCTCTGATACAAGGCAACCGAGGGGTACCAAAGTACCAGCCCTGGAGCCATAGTGACATGACAGCTGTGCTGGCAAAATTGCCCCCCATTACATCTGGTGGAGGCAGATGGCTTACAAAGTTGATGGCATTGTGCCACGGCACCACCTTGGCGGTGGGAGACATAAGAGGCCTTTTGGGCCAAATTTTTACTGTTTCTCAGATGGCAGAGTTTGAGAAGGATGCAAACCTTGAAGACGAACCCAATGACGTACGGTATACCACTGTCAGTACAGCGATCGCCAGGGCTCTCAGAGAAAAATTTCCAACACCCCCAACCGTATACCAAAACATTAAGTTCCGCATTAAGCCTGGTGAGACTGGAGCGAGTTACTATTTTAGATGCGCAGCTGAATGGGAGCAGATGGTAGAAGAAAACAGTCTAAATAATACAATTACGCGTGATATATTTAGAACTGCCGTAATGACAGGGGCCCCCAACGGTGTCAAGCCTGCAATGGAATGTAATCCTGACACTCCAGTAGCCAGCAACGAAATGTGGGAGAGACATCTGGTGTTCCATATTGATAGACCAGTCGATAAACAGGATAAAGAACAGGAGGAAGCAAACTAAGATCAGTGTTACCGAATAACTGGATGGGTTTATGTGCAAGAGTAAAGTTAATACAAGGTGTCACTATGATCCCATGGGACCCAAATGACAAAGTAAAAAGCCAACCAAACCATGGGAGAGTGAAAAGAGCTTACCAAAGTGACCCCAATGTTTATTTAGATGCTATAGGCCAACCTAGAAATATACCACATCAATTTAAAGCAAGAGATGAAGTTAAATCTGGTTTCGAATCTATACTGATATGGATAGCGACAAACAAAAATACAGAATGGGTTAATTATTTATATTATAATCAGCAAAGGTTTATTAACTATACAAATGATGCACTTGAAGCACTTGGAGAACAATTAGCCCCAACAAGCAAAATGGCCTGGCAAAACAGACAAGCCCTAAATTGGCTATTGGCTGAGAAGGGAGGTGTCTGTGTAATGTTTGGAGATGACTGTTGTACATATATTCCTAATAACACTGCCCCCGATGGATCTTTTACAAATGCTATGGAAAAATTAAAAAATTTAAGGGATGAAGTAACTACTAATGCAGGAAGAGACAAGGCATTTGGTACATGGTTTGATTCAATCTTTGCGTCATGGCAAGGATGGGTTGCAAAATTGGGAATAATGATTATTGGTGTCTTAATGATATTTGCAATATTGTTCTGTTGTATTCTTCCTACTCTGAGGTCGCTAATGATTAAGACCACAACTAAACAAATGTTTATGCAAACTGATTTAAATATGCAACATGACTCTGAGGCATTTATGTTAGCTATGGTGACAACAATAGAAAACTGTAATGAAATACCTTAACTCAACCAAAAATAGGGGTGCCATTTTGTTTAACTGTTATGACTCTGTTTTTCTATAGAAGGGAGACAGCATAGAATTGTATTTCTTTTTGGGGATACGTAGTGTAGTTATAGTCTGACAGATACCGATAGGCAGGAAGACAGCTTATGTTTTGTTTGTTATTTTGGCATAGAACCCCTCCCCCTTTAATTTACTCATGTTAAGGTAACACATTTATGACCCAGAAAAATTAATGAAAAGGATGTATACGATGCAGTTTTCTTTCTCTTTCTTCTTTTTTTCTTTTTTTTCTTTCTCTCTCTCTCTCTCTTTCTTATCACAAACAGGTCGAGGCCAGGGGTGGTCTAGCAGATTCACTAAAGTAAAGTCCCTGACCAGAGTGGCACCACGGACGTGGCAATTCTCCAGAGTGAAGACATTAAACTACCCTGGAAACGTAAACTCCCATTGCAAGAAGAGGAGTATTCATCAAGACGACCCCAACCCTGGAATGAGAGAGTGGTGTTACACCCAGCACGAAGGGATGTAATACAATTCTTGAGACAAGCAGCAAGCCCAATACTGGAGCAGGACACCGCTGTTTTGGCTGTGGGACAATCAGTTGCCGCTCCAGCCTACTACGACTACCGCTGTGGAATAACTGTGTTCTTTTTCGTGTCACAACCTGGACAACGGCCAGTCATACATCGTGCAAAAAAGGCTTTGACAACTACGCACCATAATTTACCCTTCACGGAGTGGGAGTACGAGTGCATGCATTACCCAAGGAACTAGAACTGTGAATAGGAGTCCGAGGGCTAAGTGCCAGTGGAAGAACCACCTCTTTTAGTGACGGTGGGGGCCACCCACTGGACGAACATAGGTAGCTTAAAAGACATTAGTTACCCTGTCAGGACTCCTTTAGCGAGCTCATTTATGAACTTTTGAGCATATGGAGATATGTGATCAATGTCAGCTGCATTCCAGCAACTAATTGGAAAATTCAAGCCCTATCATACGGATAACACTCCACAGCGGAAACCCCCGGCTGATCGAATACAAGGGACATCACTCTACTTTCCACCTCGGGATGAACATGCTGAGAGATCATGTTTTCAAAGACTGGTAAATTCTGGTTATGTGTCTGCGTTTCAAGAACAAAGACGACTTGAACTACAGAGACCACAAATAGATGTGCTGAGACTGCTGTCACGAGATGATGCTGTACTAGCTGTAGGTTTTACTTCAACACAAGATGACACATGGATATGTTACCCTGAGAGGAGGCCAAGCTGGACTTTAACTGTGTGCACTCAGTATCTGCTTTGGCCATCACTAAACCTTACTACCAGAACTTTGAAATTCGAGTCACATAATTGCCATACACGATTTAAAGCAAAATCCAGGTTACAAGCAGGACAGTGGATGATTTTCACTTATCACTCTGAAGGATATGAACACAATCAGAATGGAGCGTGTACGACACCCATGGCATCTTTTCAGAACCTCAGGATTATGTGGATCACGATGTACATCCTCGTTGCTGATCATCTTGACATGTGCAATTGTACTACCAATTATTATGAGACATGATCCAAATGATGGCATGCCACCAGGAAACACATGCTACAACATCACCTGCACACCAGGAAACACATGCTACAACATCACCTGCACACCAGGAAACACATGCTACAACATCACCTGCACACAGGACACCTTTGGAATAAATAGAACCAAGGAGGGACACTTGTCTCCAAGTCTGTTAGCTCTGACACCAAAGCACCGACGACAGCGAAGTAATGACGGCAACACAAGAGATCTTTCAGATTTATGGATGGATCATCCTAATCCACCTCATCCATATGCTACAAACATGTGGTGGAGACTAATCAATCATACCGTTAGAATGTATGCTAACAAAAACTGCTATGTCTGTGCACATTTCTCCCATAGCACCACTGGAGGTGACTGGTGGCCGCATCAGAACAATGACACTACGATGCGAATGACCATAGCCGCTATAGCAGCAGCTGGACTCGGAAAAAGCCTGACAACTGAATTACGGACAGCAATGGCAGAGATAATTGCTAACGGATTACGGATACCCTCCGCAGAAAAGACTATGATGCATGATACCTGGATTCCGCAAACCCTTCCTGGACGGCTCTTTGCTCAGATAGCAACTGTTAAACACATACCTAACAATCTCACTTGTTATGAGAGGACGTCAGGACAACATTACTTGGGAACCATACCAAGAGGGAAATGCTCGGTTATCTACAAAACAATGACAGATTCAGAAAGGAAAAATTGCATGGCATGTCTTCACTATGCAGATTACGTCAATCCTCCCTCTGATCCTATTATAATCACCCGTGCGACTCCACAACCAGTTGTGGCCTACCAATACATTCTTACTTCGGAGCAAGGACGAGCAAAATGTCCCTCATGTTCAGATGTACACATTCCTGACAAACTAGGAACAGGAGTCATTGAAGGATACTACTGGCTGTGCGGATTTCAAGTATATTTGTCATTACCAAAGAACTGGACAGGACTGTGCGCTTTGATCCAACTACATGGAGGGGATCAACTACAATGATTGGACAAACTTGTTGCACATATATACCCAACAACGACGACGAAGGACATCTCATTGAACAAGGAATACACAATGTTTCAATGGTATCTGAAATGATTGCAAAGGGTGACGTGACTTCAGATCCGTCTATATGGGACTGGTTCACCAACATGTTTTCCAGTCTGCAACACATATTGATGTTGGTGGCATGTATTTTGTCACCCATAATAATATTACTGTGTTGTTGGTCATGCATAGTTCAGGCTACGAAGCAACTTGTCGCACCTGCTCCGATACGACAGATGGTTGTCTATTCAATTAGTGATGACCAACTGTATGAAAATGCATAGACTAGTCGCTTTTATTGACAGAGGGTTACAAGCAGACGTTGTCCGTGTCACGAGACAACCGAGAGGATAGAATGGATTTTTCTTTTTCTGCATTTCTATAATACTATAATGAGTATTTACGCGGTCTGTTAACGACATTTGATTGAATTTTATTTCTAATCTTTTAGGGATTGGGACTCCCTATAGGAGCCCCAAAGTGGGGAATATATTGAGTATTTTCTTTATTTCTTTCAATAGATTTAACGTATCTCCTTAACCACAATGATATATCTTCATTTATAATCAGATTGAATATTAATCACACTTTTTATTATTAGACTTTTTATCAGTCATGAAGCATTAAGAAGTATTTATAGGAACAATAGAATAGACTATTAGTTATTAGATATTAGAGACTTATAGTTATTAGATATTAGTGATATAATCAGAAACCATATTTAACCACATTTAGGTCAAGATGATTGTGAGCAAATGACTAAGATGATTTAATGACTTAATGTTACAATCAGTATACCAGTTTAATGATTATTTATATAAAAATACTTATATAGCATGTTTAAAGAATACTTTTCAACGTTTTACAGCAATATAAAGTCCAGTGATGCCTGTAAGGCCTAAGGTTCAGATAAAGTTTAGAGAATGACATGCAGAAAACACTTTTTACATAGAGCACCTGCACGTACCACGCACACATTCTTGAAGACAAATTTAGTTAAATTTAACTTATGTCCTCATTGATGCGCTAAGAAACATTACTATATCAAAACATGAGGACAGTTTTAATAAAACCCTATCGTATGCTAAAGGACAACTCATGAGTTATTGCATAGGGTCAGAGATGCATTATGAGTTCACCGAGCTGTTTTGCCGGAAAAGAACCGGAAAAGTGTTCAAATATGGGCACATTATTATTTGTCTATGTGCCAACCAAGATTCCACAATTAAAAACGTGTCCTGTTGCCTGGGATTTATTGGTGGCAGAAACAGAGTTATTGGTTATCAAAAATAAGAGATAACGGGAACTTACCTGATTGGTGTATCAGACAAACCCCCTGCACCAGTTTTACTATAACTATAGGCTTGAAAACACTGTATTTTCAGATGCTTTGGGAAGATCTCACTTTGTTTGATTCGAACAAATAAAGTTTACTCTTTGACACCTGGACCTTCTTTGTTTGAGCAATTTTTTGAAACTACAAGATCATTTTTCCACAACATGAGCTGATTGGCTGGAATGCAGACAAAGGGGAGACGATCTGATTGGACCCCACCATGGAGAACAGACCCGACGAAAAATACATATAAATAGCTGTAAAGCTGTTTCTGGACGTCGATTCTTTGTGAGACGGTTTTGAGTCTGAGAATCCACCGAAACAGCTGTTTGTTTGAGACTTCTGATCAATAAATTTCAACGTTTTCTGAACTGGCCTTTCTCCAATTTTTGAACGCGCAGAACATTGCTCGAATGTTCATCAGATGGTGACCCCGGACGCGATTGGAGAAAAAGGCATCTAAAGAGAACCATACTCGGGGATTGACCGAAAATCGGGACGAGACAACTTTTAGTTCAACACACTGTCGACAGAAAAACCAAAGGTGAGCAGAGACCGGTTTAAACGAACTTCTGCAGATTGGATATTCCAAAATGTATGTGTTGAGTTTGAAGTATATCCGTACCATTGAGTAGAAATTAAAAATCATTGATATTTGTTGATCAGAATAAAAGGCCCGTCACGAGTTTTATTTACGTTAACAAGACGCGGTGAAAGGCCCGTCACGGTTTATTTACATTAACAAGACGCGGTGAAAGGCCCGTCACGAGTTTTATTTACATTAACAAGACGCGGTGAAAGGCCCGTCATGAGTTTTATTTACATTAACAAGACGCGGTGAAAGGCCCGTCACGGTTTATTTACGTTAACAAGACCGGTGAAAGGCCGCGTCACGAGTTTTATTTATAAAGGTACACTAAAAGCCGATTAAACTGTGCATATTGTGTATTGTATACTGTACCATTGTTGTGTAAAATGTCTGAATTTGAGAAGAAATGTGTGATTTATGGGAATTCCCCTGTAATTATACAATGGGAAAAAAATTGTTGATATGCTAATGGCCCAGTCAGAGCCGAAAAATCGTAAAAAGGAAAGGAAAATCTGGGAAAACAAATGGAGTCAAATTTGCATGGAGAATGTGTGGAAGGAATCTGAGAAAGTGTTGATTAAGGTCACTCCAAAAATCAGGGAAATGGAGGAAAAAGCGCATGCAAGTTTAAACAAACATGTAGAAGGAGGAAAAGATGTAAAGTGGTTAGATAAAAATAAGCATAGAAAGGAGAAAAATATCAGAATAGCTCCAAATCAGCTGACAGAGAGTCCTAGGCAGGGATCCTGTTTGAGGTGGCCCTCAGGAGATCCCGGATGCATGGTCTATGACTGCGCATCATCGCACTTCAGTGTTTTTCTGTTGACTGAGATTATGATCATTGATTGACGCTTTTTCCTCCCTTCAATTATGAAATACCAGATATGAAATATCTGGACCTCTCGGACTCTGTGACTTGAGTTCTGACTGAAAAACACACTGGCGATGATGTACAGCCAAAGAAAGAATTCGCTTTATTGGCAAAGTGTATGCAATTATCAATTAAATAATTAAAACAAGAGGTAATAGCATTCTACTACTACTAATAATAATAATAATAATGTTGTATTCATGTACAGATTTGTGAATTTACTTAAATAGCTTTTTGTCATTACTAGTGGTTTGTTAATAATTATTTACTCACCTGTGATAAGACCCATAAGGGGAAGGTCCTGAAACACCTTTTTCCCTTTTCTTCCTTTTAGGCTGAATTTAGACCACAGCATATTGGTCCCGAATGCCCGCAAAATCCTTCGGACTGATTGGCCAACTGTCCCAGAGCAGAGTCTTGCACTGAACGACATCTATATAGACAAAAAAATAATTTCCAGTATTTGTGATATTTTTAGTATTCTTCATGGATTGAAATGTTATGTCATATGTTTATATTCCTATTCTTATATAGAAAGGTAATCACCATCGATTTTCTAAATGGCCGTTCTTTGCTGAGCTTTAAACAAAATGTTGACAGTTCTTCTTCTGTCTGCATCTGCTCCACATTTACAGGTTCTTCTAACACCTGTTGCTGGTTATGTTGCATGATTACTTCTCGCAACTGACGCACCTCTGCTAAAACTTGATCAAGTTTTTGATTCAGTGAAAGGAAGTCTGAGAAAAAAAACACTATCAACTGCATTCAAATTCTTCTTGTTTGCACTGTATGATAAAACAGGTAAACTCAAGTTAATGTAACAAAAGTAATTACCTTGCACTTCATGAGTTCTTTGGGGAGTTGTTTCAGAGGGTGCTGTTGATGATGCTAAAAATAAGTTTAAAAGCCAAAAGGTAAAATAAGAAATCAAAAACTTTGGATTTGGATTAACTGAGATTCATGTTAATATCATCAAGAAATATACAGTATATATAGTATTTGATACCTGCTAATTATGTAAATTTGCCATCTTGCAAATAAATTATGGGTCTGTATGTCTGTGGTAGGTTTATTTTAACTGATAGAGACAGAATATCAACGAACAAATTCTAGAAAAAAACATTATATAAAGGTAATAAAATTGATTTGCATTTGAGTAAAATAATATTTTTTTTCTGGACTTTTGGTTGATATAATGTTTCTTTATATTAAAATAAATCTACCATCAATATGATAGACCTTTTATTTCTTTGTAAGTGGGAAAACTTACAAAATCAGCAGGGATCGAATAATTTTCTCCACTGTATATCCTACTTTGTTTACATATATGTAACTATAATTAATATGTGAATTTATTAATCAGCCTCATGTTAGGGCATGTTTAAAACTGTGCTTATTTACAGATCAAATTGCAAAACTCACAATCTTTGACATTTGGTTAATCGTTAACATAATGTTTTTCATTGGCAATGATTGCTTTGATATTCATTGCTACTGTAGTGAAACAAAATGATTTAAGACTTACTTGATGGACAATGGGTGGGAGCTTTTCTGTCTGTTGATTTGAAATTGTGAAAAATATTTAGTAGTTTTATATATATTGTTTATTTATTCGTTTTAGGAGGCTACTTACTATCTTGAGACAATGGCTCATGATGTCTGTTTGCCACGAAGACAGGAGCTTGAGGTTTATTTCCAGGCACACTTTTTATCTTAGGCTGCTTTGCTGGGGAGACTAATTCTGAAAAACAGACCATCTATATCGATAAGGTTTGTATCATATCACATCAATGCTGATTGCTTGATTCTGAATATTTCTGAATAAAAACTTTTTTAGCTCCCCCTTCCTTGTGAACCCTTTTGAGGAGAATTGGAACTAAATGCATAATGTGTAACACATATATCATCACACACAAGCCATGTAAGTAACACATATAACCCCTAATGTAACATAACTATATGAAGGGCTTGATTTTAGTGGGGTGGTAAATGGATGGCATAGCCCTTCCTGAAGAAAATGACAAAAAACATCCCCTCTTTAACCCCCCCTCCAATCCAATTTATAATTATATAATATGACAATATACATTTTATAATGAAAATCATCTGTAAATCTTCAAATATTTGATCACACCACCTTCCCTTGAAATTTTCACGATTTGACCACCTTTATGGTTGGTTGTATAAATCTAGAAAAAATGTAATAGATTTTCAACTGTTCTCAAATGGTTTAAGTTTTAAAATCAAGAACATTTTTTATTATTAAATAGCCTGTTGAACTTTGTTATATTAACAATGTATTTAATTTATTTACCATCTTCTGTTTCACTTTCAAAGCGGCTTGGTCTCTTGTGAGGTCTTTTCCTGTAAATCTGGGAGTCTCCATCAGTTTCAACATTTGACAACTCCTCAGCACGCTTCAGGTATTTCATGGCTTTATGATAATTTGCAAAAAATATATTTAAATCACACACACACACACACACAAACACAAACACACACACACACACACAAACACACACACACACACACAAACACACACACACAAACACAAACAAACACAAACAAACACACACAAACACACACAAACACACACAAACACACACACGTTTTTGTGGTATAGTAGGACTTTGATGGTCAAACCAGTTTGGTGGTGGTAAATGGGGACACACCTTTCCCAATGCCTTAGAGTGATGATAAAACTATCAAAACAAATTTTTTAATATGCAGATCACAAATCTGACTTTAAATATTAGATACACACATCAGAATGGAAAATATAACAATACGATATTTTGGTGGTACACAAGGACATTCCCGCCCATAGTAAAATGTTCCCGCCTATGACATAATTATGATTTTTGGGGCCCAACCTGCATATGAGGGCGCTCGTTTTACAATACACAAAATATGTCATTTCAGTGGATTACAGGGACCAGTGTGTGTTACAGGCACATGACTACACACACACAACACTGTGTATTACCAAGACTAATGTGATTTAAGAGGACTTGATCTTAAACACAATACACAACTGCACAATCCAACATTATAAGAACAAGTGTGTTTAATGGTACATGCCCACACACACAATACACAAACAACACGGTGTATTACCAAGACTAAGGTGATTTAAGAGGACCGGATACACAAAATAAATTACAACATTACAGGGACCAAAGTGTTTACACATTAAAGAGCAGGTTCTGCATGATTTTTGTGAGTATATTGGTAAATGGAGTGTCAAACAACAGGTATTATTTAATACTTATAAGCAGTTTTACTTTCTTTTCTGCTTGACTGACTCACTTATGTGATTGGTCAGATAGTGTCGTCTGGTGGTTGGTTTGGGGGGTGTGTTCCACTTTTGGGGGGGGGGGGGGGGATAGGTGGGGGGGTTCCGTGGGGTTGGGGGGGGGGTGGGGGGGGGTTTTAAAAAAAAAAAAGGCAACCATATATTAAATAAAAAAACAAATTTTTTTTTTTTTTTTTTTTTTTCCGTTTTTTTTTTTGGGTGGGTATTTATTTTTTTTTAAGGGGGTGTGTTTTTGTCACAAGCACGCCAGGCCACTTTCACTCACAAGCACCACGAGCAACGTCACCAAAGTTCTAATCACCAACACCTGCAAATCATCATCACCTCATCACCGTCAGCATTTAAACCCCATGCAAACTCAAAGTCACCGTCCGATCTCGTTTGTATTGCACAAGCCCTAAGGACTCCATCGCACCACTTACCTGATCTTCGTTTCTTTCCATCGTTTCCATCGTTTCCATCGTTTCCATCGTTTCCATCGTTTCCATCGTTTCCATCGTTTCCATCGTTTCCATCGTCTCCATCGTCTCCATCGTCTTCAGTATTCCCCAGAAGCAAGCTTCCTATCTTCCTGCATTCCTGTTTACAAGTATCTGTTAATAAACCATCCGTATTTTGTATCCATTGATCTCTGTGTCTTGTGTCCGTAACAGAAGATCGGACCGAACAGAGTATCGGCATGAGCACCCCGGATCCTTTCCAGGAGTTGGTGGATGCTCTCCGACGATCGTTGACCGCCAATCCTCCTGCACCGGCAACGACGAGCACCGCAAGCAACACTGCCGCTTCTCCTTCGCCTCCGGTAAATGCCAGTCCCATGGCCAAACCGGCGCCCTTCTCAGGTTCGGCGGAGGATTGCAACGGATTTGTGCTTCAATGCTCGCTGGTCCTGGAGATGCAACCGCACTTATATCCAACCGAACGATCCAAGGTGGCCTTCATCATATCACAGTTGTCTGGTAAGGCCCTCCGGTGGGCAGAACCTCTCTGGTCACAGAATAACCCGCTAACCCATTCCCTGTCAGAGTTCATTACTCACTTCAAGGAGGTGTTTGGAAAACCTACATGGGATTCGGCCATCGGAGAACAACTCTATCATCTAAAGCAAGGTACCAAATCCATCACAGATTACGCTTTACAGTTTCGTACTCTGGCCGCTTCCAGTGGGTGGAACGAACAATCCCTGTTAACCACTTACCGTCAAGGCTTGGATCCTCGCGTGCGGTTGCATCTCGCTGCATACGAGGACACCATCGGGTTAGAGCGCTTTATTCAACTCTCCATACGTTTCGCTACTCGTATGCAGTCGTGTATGGAGGAACACCAGGGCCAGTCGTTAAGTTATCCCTTTTCCCGCCGACCTGAGAATGTCAGCCCTCCAGAACCAGATTATGAACCCATGCAAGTTGACCATTCTCGACTAACTATGGCGGAACGGCAGAGGAGACTGACCCAGAGTCTGTGCTTATACTGTGGAACCCCGGGGCATTATATAACCGAGTGCCCCATTCGTCCTCCTCGGCCAGTGGTGAGTGCCATCATTCCGTCTCTTAAACAGATGAAGCCACTCACTACCACTGTTACACTTACTGCTGCTGGTATTTCCCTTACAGTTGTCGCCCTCCTCGACTCTGGGTCTGCCGGGAACTTCATCTCGGGCTCCCTCTGCCGTCAACTCAAGCTCAAGAAAACCGCCACCTCGTCCATTTACCAAGTCCAATCCATAACCGGAAAACCTCTCAGTCGTCGTCAGGTACGCAAGTTTGTGGGACCATTATTACTTCGAGTGGGTCTGTTACATGAAGAGGAACAACATCTACTGGTTCTGGAGGAATCCACCGCTGACATTGTTCTAGGGCGCCCCTGGTTGGAGCAGCATAACCCAGTCATCTCCTGGAAGACAGGCGAAATCCTGAAGTGGGGCGACGACTGTTTTCCGGGCTGCTTCACTACACTCCCGGTACCCAACGCATCAACCCCTACGGATCTGCCCATCTGCTCCACATCCATCGAAAGCCCGATAGAGAAACGCTCTGTGGAGATTCCAGCCTGTTACGCCCCCTTCAGTGACGTATTCTGCCCTTCACGTGCTTCCAAGCTGCCTCCACATCGGCCATGGGACTGTGCCATCGATCTGCTGCCGGGTGAGCCAGTGCCCCGTGGAAGAATATACCCCTTATCACGTCCGGAGGAGAAGGCCATGGTGGATTACATCAACGAGGCGTTACATCAGGGATATATCCGTCCGTCTACTTCCCCTGCTGCTTCCAGCTTCTTCTTTGTGGCCAAAAAAGACGGAGGATTAAGGCCCTGTATAGATTATCGAGCCCTCAATAATATTACCATCAAATTCCGTTATCCCCTTCCACTCGTCCCAGCTGCCCTAGAACATCTCCGTGGTGCCACTGTGTTCACAAAGCTGGACCTCCGCAGCGCGTATAATCTCATCCGGATACGTGAGGGGGACGAATGGAAGACCGCATTCGTAACACCTACAGGTCACTATGAGTACCTAGTAATGCCATACGGATTAGCCAACGCTCCCTCCGTATTCCAGGACTTCATCCATGAGGTACTCCGGGAGTTTCTTCACAAGTCCGTTTTAGTATATATCGATGACATCCTAATCTACTCCCGGAACCTGACCGATCATCGTCGTCATGTTGCGGAGGTCCTCCAACGCCTTAGAAGCTTTCATCTTTTCCTTAAAGCGGAAAAATGTTCGTTCCATCAGTCCTCAGTGCAATTCCTAGGGTATATCATCGATCGCAGTGGCATCCGGATGGACGAGCGGAAGGTGGAAGCAATCAGGTCCTGGCCCATTCCCACGAATATTAAACAACTCCAGAGATTCCTAGGCTTTGCAAACTTTTACCGACGATTTATACGAAATTACAGCTCCATCGCCAGTCCACTCACTCACATGCTCCGCAATCACCCAAAATCACTGTCTTGGTCCCCAGATGCAACAAGGGCCTTCGAGATACTAAAGACAGCCTTCACAACCGCACCCCTCCTTGTTCACCCCAACCCGGAGATCCAGTTCGTAGTGGAGGTAGACGCTTCGACCACCGGAGTAGGAGCAGTGTTGTCCCAGCAGCAGGGGAACCCAAGTAGACTCCATCCATGCGCCTTCTTCTCTCGCAAGCTCAGCCCGGCGGAGGTAAACTACGACATCGGAAACCGGGAACTTCTTGCAATCAAGCTGGCGCTTGAGGAATGGAGGCATTGGTTAGAGGGTGCCAAACACCCCTTCATTGTACTTACTGACCACAAGAATTTAGGCTATCTCCGGGAGGCAAAACGTCTCAATCCGCGCCAAGCTCGATGGGCGCTATTCTTCACCCGTTTTCAGTTCACCATATCCTACCGCCCCGGACCAAAGAATGTAAAAGCAGATGCACTGTCCCGTATTCACGGTCCAGAAGAGAGAGTGGAAGAAGCCGAGCCCATCCTTCCAAACCAAGTGTTCATAAGTCCTATCGTCTGGTCAGAAGAGACCCTACCAGCCTCCAATGCCTCCACCCGAACCCCGCCGGGCTGCCCCCCGGGGTTACAATATATCACCCGTGCTCGCCGCAAGGATCTCATTCACACTTCACATTCCTCTTTGGGCACTGGCCACCCGGGGGTCAATGAAACCCTCTCGCTGCTAAAAGAGCGCTTCTGGTGGCCACGCATGGCATCCGACGTACGCAGATACGTGCAAGGATGTAAGGAATGTGCCGTATCTAAAAGCCCCCGCCATCTTCCCTCTGGAAAACTACATCCTCTGCCCGTTCCCAACCGACCCTGGTCACACCTAGGAGTGGACTTCATAACTAACCTCCCAATATCCGATGGTTACACATGCATCCTGGTAGTGGTTGATCGCTTCTCAAAATCATGCCGCCTGATCCCCTTAAAGAGCTTACCCACTGCCATGGAATCAGCTGAACTCATGTTCAATCATGTCTTCCGGTACTTTGGAATTCCGGAAGATATCGTCTCAGATCGGGGTCCCCAATTCATCTCCAGAGTTTGGAAGGCCTTTCTACGACTCCTAGGTGTGACCGTCAGCCTGTCATCAGGGTACCATCCCCAGTCGAACGGGCAGACAGAAAGAAAGATCCAAGAGATCAGTCGTTTCCTCCGTACATTCTGCCATGGCCACCAGAACTACTGGAACCAGTTTCTCGGATGGGCCGAGTATGCACAGAACTCCCTACGTCAACCTACCACTGGACTTACTCCATTTCAGTGCGTACTCGGCTACCAACCTCCATTATTTCCCTGGTATGGAGAAACATCAGAGGTACCTGCTGTCGATCACTGGTTCCGGGAGAGTGAGAGGGTCTGGGACTCAGCTCACCAACAACTACAACGCGCACTTCGCAGACGCAGGATGACAGCCGACCCCCGTCGTTCAGACACCCCATCTTTTCAAATCGGACAGAAGGTCTGGCTGTCCACTCGGGACATCCGCCTACGTCAACCTTGTAAAAAGCTGAGTCCCAGGTTCATTGGCCCGTTTCCCATCATTCAGCAGATCAATCCGGTCACATACAAACTCCAGATTCCATCTCAATACCGAATTCACCCAACTTTCCATGTATCCCTATTGAAACCTTACCACCCCTCTGTCTCTATTTCCCCAGAGCATGACTCATCACCAGAACCAGCCCTACCACTCATCCTAGAGGACGGCGCAGCCTATATGGTCAAGGAGATATTGGACTCCCGACGACGTGGTGGCCGACTAGAATACTTGGTGGATTGGGAGGGTTACGGTCCAGAAGAACGCTCGTGGGTACCTAGAGACGACATACTTGACCCCAATCTGCTGGAGGAATTCCATGCTGCGCGTCCGGATCGACCCGCGCCCCGAGGTAGAGGTCGACCACGTCGTCGGGGTCTTCGGCCCTCAGGAGCGGGCCCTGGAGAGGGGGGTAATGTCACAAGCACGCCAGGCCACTTTCACTCACAAGCACCACGAGCAACGTCACCAGAGTTCTAATCACCAACACCTGCAAATCATCATCACCTCATCACCGTCAGCATTTAAACCCCATGCAAACTCACAGTCACCGTCCGATCTCGTTTGTATTGCACAAGCCCTAAGGACTCCATCGCACCACTTACCTGATCTTCGTTTCCATCGTCTCCATCGTCTCCATCGTCTCCATCGTCTCCATCGTCTCCATCGTCTTCAGTATTCCCCAGAAGCAAGCTTCCTATCTTCCTGCATTCCTGTTTACAAGTATCTGTTAATAAACCATCCGTATTTTGTATCCATTGATCTCTGTGTCTTGTGTCCGTAACAGATACCATGTTTGAATGTAATTTTGATGATAGCGCGGAATGGATATTTAATAACAAAATTGAGTTTTCCCAATTTTTAATCATTAAAAAAAAAAAACCCCAAAAAAAAAAAAAAAAAAAACGGTTTGAAAAAAGCCAATTTGTTTGATTTTTTTTAAAATTAATTGAAATGGGTAAGATTTTTTTTTGGAAATGGATGATTTAAAGGAGAAATTAAAAAAAAATCTTGTTGTTTGGCTGGTGTTTTTGTGGGGTGGAAGGGGGTGGGGGCGCCGTGTGTTTCTTTTTCCTGGGGGGGGGGGGGGGGGGTTGCTTATCTTGTTACTCCTTTTTTGCCTGGCGGGGGGGGGAAGATGGGTAAATTATAATTTTATTTTTTTTTATTATTTTTTATTAATAAAAAAAAAAAAAAAAAAAAAAAAAAAAAAAAAAAAAAAAAAAAAATAATATTAATTTTTTTTTTGTTTTTGTTTTTTTTTTTTTTTTGAAACATGATTTTCAGCGGACTTACACTGCTGGGATTCAGACAGTGTGGCCAGTTTCCCTTTGATTATGTGTGACTTAAAATGTTTCATCACAGCGCTAACTTCTGCATTCGACCAGCACACCTTTTGTCCTTTACGTGGTTTTTCAGTTTCTGCCTCACTCTCATTCTCTGTACAGAATAATTTATATGTTAGTAAGCTCTAACTATATGAGAGCTCATGTACTTACAATGATGATGGTATTCTGATTTAAATCCCCAGGTACCTTGGGAAACTTCAGTGGTTCTCTCAATTGGCATCTTATGAACATCTGCAAGAAATCATTTATACACTGATCAGGAAATTTGGATGAACTTATTATTATAGCCTTAACTTCAAATATTATTCTAGAAGTGAAATCTTCAGCCTGTTGAACAGCTGCTTTTTAAGACTTGTGTTCATCTGTCTTTTCTTGGCAAACATGAAAATGACCAACTTCTTGGTATCAGACATAATTAAAATGTTGGTGCATCCCTAATTTTAATAATATTCCATTAGAAAAGTTGCACAATAAGCAATAAAACTGTATCTATGCATTTTATTTATGCAAATAATCTAATTAAAATGCTGGGTTAAAATAATAATAACATATTCAAAAACATGTTTACTTGTCAACTTACCAAAATCACTGGAGACACCTGCACCTCCAGCAGGAGCATCGTCCTCAGACTCTCTTTCATCAGGATCACTGGCTTCAGAATCTGTCAGACTGATTTCATCTTGAAGAAAAAGTGAACTTTAGAACATGAGAAACATCTACATGTTTAACCTGTATTCAGAAGTCATTTTTGAAACATGGCTGACCATTAGACTACACCCTAGTGTGTACTCAATAGATGCAAGGTACATCACATAATTCAGTTTCCTTAAACCTCCCTATGAGTGTAAAACTCCACTGTACTGCCTACACTAGGATGGACATACCTTCAATCTCAATGTCATCAAGTGATTTGCCTTGAAGATTAGGAAGACGGCCCTTTTCCATGGCTAGCAGTAACTTGGATATTTTAGCCAGCTGAGTAGTGGCTTCAGGCAGCCTGTAATAATCGCGATGGACGCGAATATCATGTCCCAGGAAATCTGCGACCTGATCCAGTTCATTGTTTTTCAGGTTTAGGATTTGGGAGAGAGTAGCTACATGTTTGCGGAGATGAGTTGATCTGAGAAACTCTGGATTTTGAGCTCCACATTCACTTGCATAAACCCTAAGAGAGTCCGGGCCTCTGTAATGACTCTGGCAGTTGGGTCTGGCAAACAAGAATTCGTTAGTGTCCAGCACTCCACATTCACTTCTCTTTGTAACCAGCAGTGTCAGGGCATCAACCATATCAGGTGAGAGAAGAACCGCAACCTTTCTTCCCCTTTTCCCCCTGATCTCAACTCGACTAAAGTGGCTGCAGAGTTTCTGTTCAAACTTGCTCAGGCCCATGGCAACATCATCATGGAGAGAAGTGCTGTCCCTTTCTTTGAAACCTCGGAGTGGCATTTTAGAGACCTCTCCTGCACGTCTACGGTTGAAAACAATCATTCTGGCAAGCGTTGTTTTGGCTAGTTCTGCATAGCTTTGAGGAGAGGCAGTCTCTTTTAGGTTCAGAAATGCTGTTTGTGCAGTCTTCTCTAAAAACTGATGAAGGCACTGTACGTCCTGAGTGAAAGGCAGGGTTAATGGCTTGTTAAATTTCGCCTCATTCAGCGTGACCAAAGCTGTGTGCGAGATCATTTCAGACCACTTTGAGGAATAGAGCTTTTTAAATGTCTCTGTCGACGTGATCAGTTCCTTGTCCTCTGACATCAGTGCTCTGCAGTGAACGATTTCACAAATCTTATTCAAAGAATGCCCCAGTTTCAGTGCAAGGCTTGGACATTGGTAGCAGTGACTCTCGTCGTCATAGCCAGACACTCTCTGGACTGCTCCAATGAGTCTGTAAAAATTGGCAGGTTTTACAGCTTCTTCTAGACTGTATATTGAAAACTCTCTACGCAAAGTCAACAACAATCTTCCAATTTCTCTGAGTTTTTGACGAATGTACTCAAACTTGGTAGGGTCATGTCCATGTTTGTTATAGAAAGACTGTGCAAGTTGAAGAATACTCAGGTCATTTTTTACAACAGCAGAAATGTCATCCTGCTTCATCACACTTAAGAGCTTCCACACTCCTTGCGATATCTGCTGACTGAATGAAGACTCTGCCATAGTTGCCAGACCCAAAACCCTGGTTCTCCCTTGGTTTTCACTGTCAGACACTGGTTTTGAAGGACATCGTTTCAAATGACGCCATAGATCTCTACGTACAAACATCCCTTTGCAGTACATGCAATGCACAAAATGCCTTGAGTCACGTTCTTTTTTTGGTGCCCGTTTTATTTTAAGGGCCCCCTCTCCAAACTGTAAAACATCTGTGTTATGCTGATAGTTGCCCTTGTTCCTGAGTTTTTGCAGCATTGCTTTGCGTTCTTTTGAGTGCACAGGGAGTGACAAGGCCTGCCCAACTTCAACATCAGCCATATGAGTTTTCAAATGGCGCGCCAACTTGGACTGAGGCTTCCCGCAGATGTAACAATAGTTCTTACTATTTGCTGAACAAGAAATGTTTGCTGATTTCACACACTGATCTGCTTCAGCAATGCTGCTTTCCCTCCCTTCCTCTCTCAATGTCGCTGCCTTTTCTGCATTCAAAAGCTTCTCAATACTGTCCTCTCTGTTTTGTGATGGCGGTGATGATATAACATCTGTTGACCTGCATACCTCTGAATCTTGCTTACTGGGAAGGTTGCATTCACCAGACCTGTCCGATTCACTGTCTATCTCAACATCAGTCAACTGCTCCTCCTGACAAAGCAAGCCAGACTCTTCATAAACACATGCTGCTTCCATGGCCTTTAAGATTGGTTTTCCTTTGTCTTTAGATAAATTCAGGGGTGTAACATTGGATCTCAGAGGTTCACTAAACTTAGAGGATGCCGCTCCATGCATATCTGAGAGGAGTTTAGATTGATCATATCTTGCTGGTTTTGTTGTCAGTTCATCTAAACTGTCTGACTGACTGTCTGACTCAGACTGTGGTATGTATTCCTCATCTGACACCTCATCTTCCTCTGAACTTACATCCTATTGTCAATATAGGTATGATTAATTTACAGTAATAATAGAAAGTTTTAATTCATAAAACTAAAGAACAAACATATATAAATCAAACACTCTCTTACCAGTGATGACCGTTTTCCAGTCCATTCGTGAAACTTTAAATAACAGGACTTGTGCCAAAAACTGGAGCACACTATTGGAGAAATCATCATGTATCAGGACATGTTCAGCTGTTGTCATTTGTATTGCGTTTAGGTATAGTATCTCATGTTAAAATTACCCCCTTATTGCAATTTATGTTTTTAGTGGTTTAATAGATCACAAAACTCAAGGTTTGGATCATATATGTTCTTTTGTTAATGGATTGGATCATTTTCAGATTAGCAAAAATGAAAGGGGGGGACGCAAATGTTACTATTTGTATGTATTACTTTAAGCACATTTCAAGTAACTCTATATCACAGCAAAAACTCCTAGCCTAACTAATAACTTGATAATAAGCTGCTTCAACAGTTAAGCAACTTTGATCTTAAATCTTAAATGAATGGTACTAAAATAAATGAAGATATGTCATGCTGCAAAATAGACAATATACTAACATTTACATCTCAGGCCAATCCACTTTAGTGCCGCAACAGGTCCCACACATTTAGCACATCTGTCCATGCTTGATATTACTGAAGAGACCACGTCATGCTTACAGACCTGAAAAGAAAAAGATTTGTGAATGTGTCAGTGTCAAAAAATGAATATTCTAAAACATACATGTAAAACTACAATTTTTAATCATGCATCCTTGAAGAAGATATTGATCATTTTAAAGTTTAAAACTGGTCCACTTTGAGAGCAAAATTAAGAGCTCCAACCTATTTTTAGAGTCCAAATTTAAGACAAACAATAATACTTTTAGATTTATTATTAGAACTATCCCTAAGATTGTAATATACTTCTCTGTGGGAATCTTAAGATACTTAACGATCTGATCCGATTCCGGAAGCAATGATCCGATTCCCAAATCGGATCGTTCTTAACATACATTTTTGGTAACTAAATGTCCTGCTGTGCAAATATATTAACTTCACATTTTATTTACACAGGTTTTTTAATTAAACTAAAACATGTAAATACCTCATTGACTTGTTCAGTAGGTGCACAAAAGCTCTGCTCCTCGTTTAACAAGTGCTTTTTGACAGGTGTCATCTGAAAACATAATGAAAAAAACAAGTTTAATCTGGAGAAGACATACTAGAACAAACTAATATTTCCTCAAATGATGCAATGCTCTTTTTATTACCTTCTCAACACAGTCTTGACCCTTAAATGATAATCTGTCCTTCTCAGGAGTCACCTGGAAGCAAGGAAAAAAACACTTAACACTTCTACAGAGAGGATTCAGAGATTATCCAAATAAAGCAGCATCACAGACAGACTTTTTCCAGTCCTTCAGTGGATGCACAGAAACTTGAGTCCATTAACAGTGATTGATCACTGACTACATTCAACTAAAAACATGAAATGAAAACAAGCAAACATTATGAATGAAGCACTGAAGCAAAAGCTGGCTAATGATGCCAGAACAAATTTAGCTATGATGGCACATTTTCAACCACTGGGGTAATATTAGTGGGCAAAGTAATTCATAGGTTACAGAAGTGACTTGGACATTTAAAAGAGGTTGACATTTTAACATGGTAATTATGCAGATAGTTAAAACTCTAAACATATGGCCATAACCGTTTGATTTCCAGAAAGAAAAAAACAATACCTTTTGTACGTCTCTGGCTTCTGACTGTGTGTTCACTTTAAGAATGGAGGGTTCAACCTCACTGAGAGTCTACAAAACATCAAATTGGACATTTGAAACCCTTGTTCGTTTAAGCACTAACCCTATGCATTGTATTCTGTGCTGAGCACTAATATTTACATTTACATTTAGGTATTTGGCAGATGCTTTTATCCAAAGCGACTTACATAGCATTATCCTATACATTTATACACAGGTATCTGCAATCCCATGTGATCAAACACACAACCTTGCGTTGTTAACACAATGCTCTTACCACTGAGCTACAGGAAAGCTAATATTCAGCTACAATGACATGTTTTGCAATCAGACTTCAAATAAATTAGAAGGATATATAATGTTTTTCCCTTATTGGAATTAAAGTTAGGAATGAATAAGAATTGGAATAGATACGCAGAATTACCGGCCCTACTCATTCTCTTCCAGTACACTTCACTCCCTTGTAGTCCCACTAAGAGCGCCAATCATCACTACCTGGTGACAACTGGGCTAGGCTTATCTGAAAATATAACATAAAGATAAGAGTTTTAAAACATGGCTAATATATGAAATATATCAAAAGGATAATGTAGAGTCAGCCAGTAATGCAAAATAGACATGAACAGGATGACCAGGGTTAGTACACAGTTACTGACCAATAAATACTGTATGTGCACATGAAGTATTGATTTGAGATAATATCAAAGTAAGATTACAAAAGAGTTTTATTTCAAATCAATATTTAAATATAAGAGACATGTTTAAATGTAACCCAAGATACTTGAATGCATCACATTACATGCATGTTCATTATAGTATGACAGCTTTACACCTGTTTTATGAGGACACAGTTTTATGAGGAAAACATGTTCTTGATGTTTAACTTGACTGAAGAATCTCAAGTGTGTGGTTTTAGTTTGACAGAAGTCTGGTCTATGAGGACACACGTCTTACCGGGTCACTGGTAACTACAGCACCCTGAGTTTAAGTATTTGTATGAGAGATCACTTTATAACACACACACAATCATAATTCAGTGAGTGATAACTGTGGCAAACAATCTGTTTCGGAGGTACATTGAAATCTGCTCTTTCACTTGAGGAATATCTCAATTATTACATTAACTTATTGGATAACTTTAAAAAGAATCAGTTGAGACCCAAACAAGATATAGTTATCATCTGAAACAACAAGTTTAAGAAACAAATAAGAAACAAAATATAATGTGACAAATAATGACTCATTTTTATTGTAGAATTACTTATTGAAGGGCTATTTTAACCAAGGAGGCTGCTTTTTAACTACTTGTATTATGGTTATATTTAATCTAATAGTACAATAATGAGTTTTCAATATTGGCATGAGTTGTTCTTGAGGTAAACATGTTTTTTGATGTCTTCATAAAAAAGGATCTTCATAAAAACGATGTGGAGGCTACAAACAACCTGATATACTGCATGTAATTGACACCGATAAGGTTATTCATATAAATCCATTACAATTAACCTTTTATATTTTTAAGTTGTTTGAAATAATCCAAAGTTGTTATTGTAAAGGTTTACATACCGTGCAACGCCATGGCCACTCAGAATCACTATAATTATATGTGATCTCTTCACCAGCACAGATGCTCCTTATAGCAAATAAGCATGGGTGTGGTTTTCCATCCACACGGATCGTCTTCATCTTGCTGTTTAGGTTAATATGGTCATCATTTACAAGTCTACCAAGAGAACAGTCATCTCGGGCAGCATCAACACTAAAGAAATGAGAGTTATTAATAATTCTATAATAAGTAGTTTTATGTTAATTTTTCTACATACCAGAGGAGTTTTCCATCATAACGAAACTCAAACAAGAAAACTTTGAGGGCGTCATGATATATTCCTTGTCTCCGCTCACATTCTTCTTTGCTTATGAGATCTCCTCTGTATTCCAGCAGGAAATCTCCCTTATCAAACTCAGTACAACTGAACACACCTCTCCCTACACGACAACAGAGAAGTAAATAGCATACAATGTACCTGACACAGCTTTAATAAACCATCAAACTCACCTTTTGAATCATTGATGAATCTGCCATCAAGCCCTTCCTTGTCTTTCTTCAGAAGTGAAAACTGTATGGCCTGCTCCAGAGGCTTGGGCTTTCTCCTTCGCCGGTCATAGGAAAAAACACTCAATAATTCTGAATAGTGCATTTCATTTGAAATATGATTCAGCAAGTTTGGTTTTAATATAAACATTAAGAATGACAGTTCGATTGGTACAGAGTTTATGATATTAAACTCAGGAGTAATAAGACTCATCTTGATCAATCTCTTAACGCAGAAGAACTGCAGTTTCACAGCAGCATGTCAGGATACTGTACTGGGTGGTATTATTATACAATACGATTTAATATAATATATATATCCATCCCCCTCCCATTCAACACATGTCATGACAATGCAATATTATGATGAATAAGACTAAAATAAGCAGTGAAGAGCTTGCAAGACATGCACAAACAAACCAGACTGATCAAACGAGCTATTAAACAACATTATAACTTACCTTTTTAGTGATAGTTGCTTCAAACAGGTTCAATTGTTGAAAAACAGGTGTTCTCTGGTGCAGTTTCTAATCCGGTCCGAACTGGAAATAAACGTGAGCATCACTACACCTCTGGTTACCATAGGCTATTGATTAGAATCATTAATATCAAATAAAACTATTAATAGTATAAATATCTTTTTAATAAGCATCTATGATTTATGCCTGTGAGTAAACTGTTTGTTTATACTTTTATTAATAGCATAGCAAACAAGATTGTCTAATCGCTTTTCTCTATTAAACTGATCTGATCTGATTTTAAGTTATTGTCATACTTTATTTTATTTTAGGAAAACGTTTCATTGCAGGACTGAGGAACATTAAAACAATGTTCTGCGCGTTCAAAAATTGGAGAGAGGCCAGTTCAGAAAACGTTGACATTTATTGATCAGAAGTCTCAAACAAACAGCTGTTTCGGTGGATTCTCAGACTCAAAAACGTCTCACAAAGGATCGACCACGAGAAACAGTCTCACAGCTATATATGTATTTCTCGTCGGGTCTGTTCTTCAGCTGGGGTCCAATCAGATCGTCTCCCCTTTGTCTGCATTCTAGCCAATCAGCTCACTGCCTTGTTTTTCAAACCACCATCCATCTGTAACAAATTATAGAGGCCCAACACGCTCTGTGCGTAACCTGATCTCAACACACACACATACCCATTTCCTGTGGACAAGCTGAATTCTGGGGTAACCCAACTAACACACTGGTTATATTTTCAACATATTATGCATAGTTAGTAATCAATACTGAAATCATATTAAATGTAAAGGCACGTTTAAACCACAATAAGATCCTTGAGTGTACACATTTCTTCCCCAAAACTAAAATGTGCTTCTTGTTATACATACTCACATAAGCAGATCCTGCAACCCCCCACTAACTGACCACATTCCATCTCTGGCAACATCTAGCAACTGTAGAACTCTCAGCTTCAAGATTTTGTTCACAATCATGTCATGTAGGAAAATACATCTGATTTAAACAACATCAATCATCCCTTTTTATATCGATCCATATATGGATCTAAATTCCCACAATCCCTCTCTTGACCATTAAAAAAATGGTCATAAAACATCACAATCATCATTATCATCCTCATCTAGGAAATGGTCGCCAGACAATAGAGGCATGGTATATTTGGGAGGGGTTAGGTCTGTCTTTTCTATTGACGATAAAATCAGCCGGTTACACAGTGATCTGATACAGGGAATACAACAGCATCCACATGAGACCAAAATACCTGCAAATACAGCTATTGATAATACAATCGACATTAATACTGATTTCCATTTGCCTAGTGTCTTGTCTAGCCAATCTCCAATAGGATTATTCACTCCTGAATGTTCCTTCATTTCGATAGACAATGTTTTCAAACCTTCCAATGCCCTAGTCACTGATCCGTCTGGTGCTGTATTATTAGGAATGTAAGTACAGCAAAGATCACCAAACATAACACATACTCCTCCCTTTTCTGCCAACAACATATCCAGAGCCATACGGTTCTGTATAGCCATAAGTGAAGTTGGTGCTAGCTGTTCTGCTAAACCATCTACTGCATCCCTTGTCATATTTGCTAACCTCATCACATTTTAATGCACATAATTAATCCTATCTACATTCTTGTTTGGGGTGACTGGAAAAATAGCAGCTATTATTGGTATATTCTCAAAACCTGCTGCCACTTGGTTCGCTAGTTTATATTCATCCGGTACACCTCGTGGAATCCCAATCGCGTCAATGTATGTCGGACTATTTAATGATAAATCTACACTTGATCCTATTGCTCTCTTTGTAATGATGTGTCTCCTACGTCTTCTAGTCAATGTTGCTGAATTCACGGTTTCCGTTCTGACTGCTCTATCTCCTATCAGGGTTATTGGGGCTCCCAGTCTCACCATGGCACACACTCCCTTTGCCTTCTCAGGTATCCTAGTAAACAATCTTCGATCTCCACAATAATAATACAAACCTGCTCTAGCCCACGTACCTATCTCAGTCCCATTATCTACTATGATCTGATCACACCACTCCTTATTTATCTCCCCCAGGTTGCTGGTTGGTGATAGACGTTTAATATCAAAACAGGTATAATTTGCTTTCTTTGGTGTAAATGGACCTGCCCGTGAAAGGTTGGTTATTGGTGGGAATATTGCTGCCAATGTGGTACAATTTTTTGGACTGGCCATCCGTGTCAATGCCAGCATACACTCATAACCCCACGTATCATTTTGGTACAACGGGGCTGGTTCAATATATAAATGGGGTCTTGCATTAGCACATCCAACACAATCATCTAAGCTCTGTTCTCTGGCTGTGGTAATTATCCATTCCAGCCACAAATTATTTTCCCCATATCCTGTGGCTCTTTCTATCATATCTTCTGGTTTTAACATGGTGTAATCTATTTCTACCACTCCATTCTTTTGTCCTACCGATAATGGCTCAGCTCCTGTCCCATTTCTTTCCTCCTCAGGTGAACTGTCCACAACAAATTTTATTACTGCTTTTTTATCTGTTCCTGGGCTGTGCACCCCCATTATAAGGAAAAACTCCCCTGTATAATTGGCTGATCCCATTCTGGTGGATATTGAAAGGGTGAGTGGATTTTGGCTTGCACTATAATCTCTTTGCATTTTAAAATCAAATTTTGCCGAGGTACGGGTCCAAAGGCTAGGTTCTTTCGGAGTCCAAGCACCGGTATATGCTATCACGTTGTTCCATGACGGACACCATTCACCCCTATGGGTTTGCCTAGACTGGTACGCCTTACAAACACTGTCCGTATTCCAGTCCATACATACATATACCTCGTACCCCCTCCATGAGCTATTTTTTCCCCCACAATTTATGACAGCGCATAGGTCGAAAGTAAATGAGGTGGTCTTACCCCAAACATAGTTAATTACGAGTTGTTCACATGGTAACCTCGTATCGGCTATGGCTCTTTTGTAACTCGGTTTCGATATGTTGTTGTTGCTTTCCTGACCCTCAGTTATGCTAAAAATTATTCCTACTATAACCCCTGAAATTATTAATAGGATCCCTGACAGCTTACAGTTTTCCCACAGCTTCATCTCGTTACCCTCTCTTGGACTTTAAAGGAACAATAAACACAGTCTTGGAAATGTAAATGGTTGAACACACAGTACACTTAATGGGAATATGAAATTCAGAAAAAATATATGGTTAAAATCCCACAAAATAGAAATGTAAGGAATAAATGGTTATACGTTAATGAATATGACAATATAAAATCACAATAGCAATATAAAAATATAGAAAATATGGAAAATACTGAATATGAAATATAAAAACTGTGAATATAAGAATATGAAAAATAGTAAATATGGAAAATGTGAATATTAAAATTGAGGAAGAATCACAATAACAACAATATATATTGATTATAAAGAATTAGAAAGAAAATTAATATATAAAGATTATGATAAAGATAAATACGAAAATGTTGATAACCCTTGGTTCTAATGAGTATATAGTCTATACACCAGTTTCTTATTTGTTTTAAGCTCTGGGTGAAATCATCATAAGTCGGATAGTCCGTGCACCTGGCTTTTGTGACTAAATGGAAGATAGTTCTACTGTCTTCCTCATGAGTCACTGCACAATCACCTGTTCTTTTATTTTGTCGTCTCACGTTCTCCACTCCGTACCTGTTTTTAAATGTCACTGCTTGAAAAAATGTCACCTTTTTTGCACTGGATTTTAATTTTTAATGCCCCTGTTGTTGATGCTTGTATGTCACTTTCTGCTCCACTTTCTGCTCCAGAGATACCCTCCTGTATGTCACTTTCTGCAGAGATACCCTCCCCCTCATGGACCTGAGCCCTCAGGTCCACAGCAGTCTCTGACAGTGACCTGTTTGGTGGATCACAGTTAACACAAGAATACAAATAATACCAGGTGTCGCCCTTGCCAGATAGACGGACACAATATGAGTCCTTGCCGTCACTTTCAGAGGCTCCGTCCAGCGCGGCTCATTCCACTTCCTTCGGAATGTTCTAATCCTTATCCAGTCTGCTGTGACTGGGGTTAACGGTTCAGCTTTAACATGATTGACCTGCTGGGAAAAGGTTTTAATCAGATCAGTTAGTTTGTCAAAATATACAGTTTGAGATAACAGGCGTCCAGGTTCCTCCGTCAGCGCTGTCTTGGTTGCTGGAAACTGAAGACCTATAATCAATTCAAAATTAGTTAAACCAGTGATTCTATTAACAGATGAGCTGATAGACATTAGTGCGAAAGTAATAACTGATAGCCAATTAAGTTTTGTCTGTGCACAGATTTTAGCCAATTTTAGTTTTAAATTAAGGTTCATCTGCTTTCGCTGCCAGATCTTCAGCATTGTTACCTTCAATCTTAGGGTGGTCAGTGCATTTAATTACTGCCACCTCCCTAGGGATCATCAGAGCCTAAAAGTCTCTGTCTGCATGCGCATGCTTAATTGGTCGACCAGACGATGTGATAAAGCCACAACGTCGCCTTACGGGCATTTCAATATTTACAGCTGCGATAACATAATCAGAGTCAGAATAGATGTTCACACGGTGTTCGCCAGCATGTCACAAGGCTTTGATCACTGCTACCATTTCTGCCCTCTGCGCTGACTGCTTCCCATCTAACCTTGCTTCATCCCTCGTAATCATCTCATGTCCTTCCTGCTCTACCACTGCATAAGCCACTTTCAAACTACCATCTTCTGCTCTCAAGCAACAACCGCCTGTGAATATTTTAATGAGTGCTGGGACAATTTTTAATTTGGGCAGTTCAAGTTAGCTGCATGGGCCAAATGGAACTCAAGGTCTATGAACGTGCGTTCTTTTTTTTTTTTTTAATGTTCAATTTAACACTACCCTGAGATTCTTCATGCTATGTGGCTTGATGAGGTGTCGCAATGGGGCTGTAAAAGCTACATATTTTGGATTTAATGTCTACTGTACCCTGTCAGGCCCAAAAATGGCAACATCTCTTTCACCGTGGTTGGTTGTTGGATGACTCAGAATACCCTGCCTTTGTGTTACAGTAAGCATCGAGCCCTGTGAGGTGATCATGCGACCTGGAAATATAACATTAGGTCTGCATATCTGCAGCTTATAAAAAATCCTTGGGTTAGTCTGTTGTAATAATATTGACACCCCCGGTATGTGAATGCCACACAGGGTTTACATTCTTCAATGGATATACAGGAAAAAGCGCTTGCCAAATCAATACATGTGAACCATTTGTCAAGTGGAGTGACCATTCATTATATAGTTTGGTGCTACACTATGGTCTAATACTACCCAATACATGTCTACGTCCCTCTCTTCCCCACATGAGGTGTGTTACCTGAAAGGTAACAATTTGCTTAGGTTCCATCTGGTAATGTGACTACCCCTTCTGCTGAACACAATATACTGACTCAAATATAATTTAATCAGTAAATGTTTCACTTTTAAAGGGACTTGGGCGTTACAGGAATACAGGAATTAATGCAACAGACACTGACCTGTTACTTTCACTTGTAGTGTTTTTTTTTTTTTTTTTTTTTTTTTTTTTAGTCAAAGGCCATCTTTAATCACACACTTTCTCTGTGTGCCCTTTCAACATTGCTCCGCCCCATTCCCCGGGCCCTATGTTAGGGTGCACAGGCGCCTGTAGGTAGGAGAATGACGAGAGATGTTGCCCCGGGTAATTTGGGGTGTGTGGTCCCCTGCCACGACCACTGGACCTACCTCTTTGGGGACCCCATCCCCCCTCAGGTAGTCCGTTTTGCTGACCTTGACCTTGTGACAGTTGTGGGCAATCTCTTGCCCAGTGTCCATATCTGTCACACGCATAACACTGATCCCTGCTCCGCCCGTCCCCCTGTCTTCCCCGTTTGGCTCTTCAATTACCCCTTTGCCTATTGTTTTGTCCCCATGATTGGTTAAGGTTTGCGTATGGTTATAGTGCTTATGGGTACCCCTCATGGGGATGGGCACCATAGGGTGGGCCTGTATGTGGGGGTGGCTACTGGGACATTTGTTTCGCCTTCTGTCTTGCCAGGATAACAAAGTCTGTAATAACAAAAATTGATTTTGACATTCACTTTTTCCAATACAAAATTATCAGAGCAATTTGATTCTGATGTTTTCCTTGGGGTCAATTTTATTCCACCTAAAGAATTTCAGGGAAATTACCCAAAAAATAATAATAATAATAATAATAATAATTGACAATTAAACTGAGAACTTTGAGTTGTATAACCTATAACACATGATGACTGAGCAAACTATAATAAAATATAATACAATTAATCTTTGCAGAAGTCAAAGTGTTTGTTTAAGAAAACTCTTTCTTTGTATGGTTTCCTGTTTATTTATCATTAATTCTAATTGTGCTGTCAACACGTTTATTTGATCCTTTAAAACATCTAGATCTGGCATGTCTACCTCCACCATCGAATCTTTCACATTCACTTGCACTTGCTGTGAAGCTGGTACATAGGGCGGGGGCAACAGCTTATTCAAATCAGGATATAAGGGGGCGGTCTCAGTATGACGCGAGATACTGGCTCCTGCACTTCCTGACTCTCTCACCATTTCTTTCTCTGACTCCTCCGATTGCACATGTCCTGTGCCCCCCCTAGGGGAACTCAAAGCAATTGCAGTCAGAGCAATGCGTGTCCACAGGCGTAATTCTTCTCTCAATCTCTCTGTCTCACACATACCCCTCCCCTACACTGTCTCAAACACAGCCACGCACTCATTCTGTCATGCGCAATCTTCACATAATGCTATCCAGCATCCATTTAGCTCTTTCTGCCGCTGTTTAAACTTGCATGCGCTTTTTCCTCCATTTCCCTGATTTTTGGTGTGATCTTAATCAACACTTTCTCAGATTCCTTCCACACATTTTCCATACAAATTTGACTCCATTTGCCTTGCCAAATATTTCTATATTTTTTATGATGTTTCGGTTCTGATTGAGCCATTAACATATCAACAATTTTTTCCCACTGCATAGCCACAGGGGAACAACTATACTCCGCACATTTTTTCTCAAAAAAAAATTTTTTACTCTGTATAAAATACAAAATATACAATTTATTATGCTGTTTTTTTATTTTTTTTTGTATACTCTTGTCGCGGCGCTTCCCCCCGCCTTCCCAGTCAGCAAACAAATTTGGCCCAGATTTGGCATGTGTCTGGCACAGGTGGCATTCATCCGGCACTGGCATACAGCATGTGGGCCAAACATGGCCCGGGTTTGGCAGAGATGGCACTGGATTTAAGACGGCACCCAAGACATGGGCCAGATGTCAAATGGAGTATTTGGCCCAGATGTCAAATATAGATATGTGGACCATATATGTATGGCCGATCTTGAGACACATTTAAAATAATTTTCAAATATTTTTGAGTAAAATTCCAATGTTTTCCCATACGGAAAGGTAATATATTCACATATATGTGAAACACTGTAAAATATATTGAAATACATCTTGAAAATATATTTTCAAAATGCGTAACAAAGCTCATGTTGTATTTAATTATGTGTGTTTATATGTAAAATTATATTCATGCCTCATATATGACAGGTGATTATATGATGCATGATATATTATATTGTAGAATAGTATATCCTGTTATATATATATATATATATATATATTCAAACAATATTTTGCATTCACTGCTTTCATATTCTCATTCAGTTTACAGTTTAATGTAGCCCTATCCACTTAAACAATACATGATTAAGTTTCAGGAAATTTTATTTGACTTTATGTACTACTCAGTAAACAAATTTGGCCCGGATTGGGCATGTGTCTGGCACAGCTGGCATTCATCCGGAACTGGCTTATAGCATGTGTGCCAGACATGGCCCGGGTTTGGCAGAGATGGCACTGGATTTAAAACGGCACCCAAGACATGGGCCAGGTGTCAAATAAAGATATGTGGGCCACATAAGTATAGCCTTTCAGTTAAATAATAACTATTTCAGTTTCTGCACATTGCTAAAAAAAGACCAAAATGTTTTATGCCATGTACTGCACACCAGTACACTTTTATTTTCATAATTTTAAATTTTTCCAGTGAGATATATGATTAAATCCTGCATTCGATGTTATACATAATCCTGACAGATTAAAATGAAACTATAAAACGTCCTGTTTTCCCATGACATATCCTGTTATCACGTCATGTCCTGGCTGTTTTTTTAAGTGATGAAAATGTCCTGGTTTTCATTATGTTTCATTGGGCCATTAAATCGACCGGCACTAGGGCAATCTACACCTGCGGTGCTGCCACCGGGCCGAGTGTCCTGGTTTTCGGTAATCAAAATATGGTTACCCTAATATATGTGTTTGACAGAGATAAAATATATTTGAAAAATGATAGAAACGTGTTGCCATTCATGACAGATATTTCTAGAAATAGCTTCCGCATTAATCAGTAGTGTCAGTCTGACCAACTCGCGCCAATCAGGATTTCAAAAAACCGGAAATGCGAAGCTGACCTATCAGAGCCAAATTGGCCAAAAGGCGCAATATCGTTTGCAGTGCTTCATGGGATTGTAGTTTTATTTACTCAGTTGGGTTCAACACACTTTAGTCTCTATTTCAGATCGAATATTGTATACGTTTTGATTCAAGTTTTAGCTGGTTGTTATGATTCGTGGCTTATAGCGCTTTAAAGCAACAAATCTCCAAAGAGGAAAAGTGAATGAAAATACTCCGGAACCAGTCGAAAAAGTGGGCGGGCGCTGCAGTCTTGCACAGCCTTGTTCAGAAACGGTCAATTTGCACTCAACCGGGAAAAGCCAGTAGAGTTGGTAAGTGAAAACTTGCATAATTAAAGTTTACTTGAGTCCTTTTACGCAATTAATGATTAATTGATGTGTAAACATGCTATCGAAATTATAGTAAACTGTTCTAAATAAAATTTGCACGCAATGACCTTGTTTAAACGCAGTTTTAATCTAGGTGTCTTAAATACAATAAACTAACATGTCCAGAAAGTCAGTCATTGTTTTATGTAACTTAAATGTAATCATCTTTGGCAGATAATACATGTTAGGGTTGCATGTTATGGTATTTGTGGTTGAAACACATTTCTCTAAAGCTGTATATTAAATGTTACAATTAAAATGAAATAGTTTTACCAATATTTTGGAATCTGTCATGTTAAAATTGACTAAATGCTCGAAAAGGGGGTATTCGTTATTTTATTCTACTTCACTTTGAATGTATAAGTAATAATAAGTATTTTAAATTAACTAAACAATTTGAAATTAGGCATCGAAAATATACAGTATACTGCATCCTCAATACAGTATATGTATTGAGTTTTAATGATGATTAATTGTGTGGTGAGGAAGGCGGGACGAGAGCCGTGACGTGGGGCCGGTGGCGTGAGTGATCAGTGCAAGCAGCTGTGCGCGCACCGGTCCCGCGTCACGGCTCTCGTCCCGCCTTCCTCACCACATACGTTAGAAGGGAAGGAAGGAGGCGGCAAACATTCAAACACTAAAACTTTAATTAAATAAACAATAAACACGGAAATAACCGGCAGCCACCTCACGGTAGACTGCCGGCCATAAAACATACACAAACTAAACATATGTCCGGGCCCGGTCCTCTCTCGTCAACAGTCCTGCCGATCGTCCTTTTAAGCTCCCAATCTCCTCCGTGATAAGATGCGGGACCGGTGCGCGCACAGCTGCTTGCACTGATCACTTACTGGCCCCGCGTCACGGCTCTCGTCCCGCCTTCCTCACCACAAATTGTTTTTAATTAGTGGTTTTAATTAATCATCAAACTGCTAATCATTTTATTGTTAAAGCTAGTTTGCTTCCATGATTACAACCGTTTTATTACCGACTTTTTTTCAGAATGCTTCTCTTTCTGGTATTTCATTATAGTCTATTAAAACCTTATTTTTTTATTTTTATCACTGTGAAGCGGGTTTGATATAATCTGTATTGTAAAAAGCGCTATATAATAAAAGGTGACTTGACTTGATTTTACCTAAACAGTTTCTCGGGAGCGCATAATAAGTTTCTTAAGTGCACACAATATTATTATATATTTTTTGAAAAAGAGAGAATTTTTAGACCAATTTCATCTATAATAATCTTTGTATTAAGTGATTGAAGTTCTTAAATATTTAACCACTGCTTTAAACTAATTACATAAATGATTTCAGGTAAACACACTGGCTCTTAAAGGTGGGGCAAACGTGCAGGAGTCTGTTTGGAGAATCATGCATGGTCTGTTTACCAACTCCTTGGCGAAGAAAGTTAACATGAGAGGATTGAATGGAAAGATTAGCTTCCTACTCCTACAGATACGAGATGTTGTGATTGGTAAGTTGCCATTTATTCCCAATATGTAAAGAGTGAAACTATTTCCTTATGAAATAAATTCCTTGTGAATCCAAAACTCAGGAACTCTCACAACACGCATGACATCCCACAAAACAAGAAACTTTCTAATCTGACGGGAAGATCTGGGAGAAAGACCATTTGCTCATCTGTCCCTTCACCCATCCTTAAAGGAACACTCCACTTTTTTTTTAAATAGGCTAAATTAAAAAAGTTGAGTTTTACCGTTTTCAAATCCATTCAGCCGATTTCCGGTGGTAGCACTTTATAATAGTTCATTTAAATGGAACCATTATCGGAACCGGAAAATTTCAAACAATACCCAACTCTACTTATGAAGATCCGTATACTGTAATATATGTTGAATTTTGACATTGCCAACCTTTAAATTAAGTTGACAATTAGTAATAAACAGTACTGAGCATTGAGTAGTTGAGTATTTAAAAGTATTATAATCACCATGTATTTTCTGAGTAAGTTACAGAACTGGCAAGTTTGTGTCTGTGCGGTCACAGAGTGAATTTCTGAGCAATGTTAGGTCCTTAATGAACGAATAATTTCCAGAATAATCAAATATCTTAATTAACATACATTTGATTTTTGTGATCAGTTTTTAATATTGCCTAAATTAAATGATCACATGAAATTAGAGTCAGATTGAACATGGAGCTAGACTAAAAATTAGTCCTGAAACATTTTGAAGCGCAAGTAAAAGACAAAATGTACATTAAACCTTTGACCAGGCCACTGGATTCCTTTTGGGCTGGTGGGTAGATCCTTACAAATATAAATTGTCATTTATACTTTTAATATATAAAAGTTATTTTAATAGATTTTTAGGTTTTTAGATGAGTAGAAGACAGCATGGGAGGACAAAAAGAGGAAATGGAAAGAGGGGCAGAGGAAAAGGAGAGAGCAGATGAAGTACATAGTGCAATAGTCAGGTTCTGGAAGTAAAAATTCCAGTCTAAAATGGAAATTAAAGTTTAAAACCATTTTGTAAACCTGCAAAGACTTTATGGGAGCTATAGTTTGTTAATTGATTGAAGTCAGCTCTACCTAAGCCATCAGCTTGCTTTTTTTTTAAAACTACACTGTCATGCTGTTTTTAATTTTATTATGTAGTGCTTCATGGGGACAGTCTTGTACCTTTAATTAAATTCCTTCAAATCAAAGTTCAGTGTGGAGATTGACCTCACAAAGGTTTTTTCTCTTTCTCTTTTTACTTAAATGCTTAAAGCATTAATGGAAAAAACACATCTGAAACCAGCATGGTTGAGCATGAATGCACTATATTAGAGATTAAGAAAGTGAAGGTGGGAGATAACATTTTATGTCAGCCTGGTCTCATACTCAAAACGTACAAACTCGTACGTGAAGTGCAATTGTACAATTCGTTAACATTTGTACGCATTCAATGTTACTATTGCGTACAATTTGGACGCAAGGTCTGCGCCTAAAACGTACATTATTTTACGCTCCCGTAACTTGAAATGCGTATCAACAGTTACGCATTCCACCCCATTGCAACTTAAGCGCGACTTTAAGGCAGTTATCAATTATTTTACTTATCTATCCATTGGTATTTACACTGACACTGTGTACACACGTGGTGCTTTTATTATGGTGCTTTTATTTAAAAGAAGTAACTTGACAGATCAGTCACTCCCATGTCCAATTTAAAAGTATTTTTGTGGGTCCCACACCGGACGCGCAACGCCGCGTCGCCTCTTGAGCATCAGAACTGTAGAGGAGCACCTCCGCCAGACGCCGAAAATGGAAACAGACTTCAGTAAAACTTCGTTGTGTGTACCCTTATATAAACGATGTGTTCCATGTTTGAAACATGGCGTGACGCGCGTCCGGTGTGCGACCTTTATAAATCTTGATATTAAAAATCCGGGATATTTTCTCACTTTACAGTAAGGATAAATGTGATATGCAAGTCGCCATAACATTATAATAGAAACTTGATATGGAAAGTTAGGCCTATAAGTTTTTTACCCGAATGTCCGCAGTTGCACCCGGACATTTTATCGGCTGCACCCTGGGGGTTTATTAGCTTGAAATAGTGTGGTAACTTAGATTACACATTTCTTCTATAGTTTTGCTTCTCTGTCTCGATACTCTGGTCATTTACACTGTCTTTGCGTTAACGTTGGTTATAGAAACTATGACTTCTTGTGATAAAGATCAATTAGATGAACTGCTTAAAAAAGGCCAGGCAGTTACTGCAACGCTCAATCGCATTGACGATATAAATCAAATGGATGGCCTGATTAAAAAAGGGCAAACTGATGCTGCAAAGCTCAGCCACGACTACTGCAGAACTGAGCTGGATGAACTTCTGAAACAAGGTCAAACGATTATTCAAAACCTCAGCCATGACGGTCCCAAAGATCAACTGGACGAGGTCCTAAATCAAAGCAGAGAGCTTATTGAACAGCTGAACCAGAATGACCATATGGTCCATCCAGTTTCGGTAAAGTAATATATGATATTATGCAAATATAACTTTATTTAAAGTGAATTGACAGAATTTTGAAAGATTCATATAATTATTAAGATGTCATTTCTGTTTAACTGGTGATGAAATACACAGCTGTTGTAAAATTCTACTGTATTTCCACAGGCAAAGAAGAGTGCCAGCAAGTCCACTTATAAAGTAAAGTCAAGAAAGAGAGATAAACCCATATTTGTGAATAAATCCAGACAAATTCTTTCACAAATCCCCAAGCCATCTATATTCACCCGTCATGGTAAGGTTCTACTGAACTAACGGATAATTGAATGTTAATATGTTTTTCATTTCTTGAGAATGTAAGCATAAACTGTACTATTTGACTGTTAGTAAAGTGACATCATGTAAACTGGCTTACTGAATAATAAACTAAAACTGTGTTCAATGTGATTCTAACACAGGTAAGAGATTATCTAAATTAACAATGCAAAGCAGTGTGCCTGTGGTAAAAGCCCTGCAACATTGTGGCTTTCTTTTATATTCAATACTTTATAGAATGAGTAATTCTCCATTCATGTCCATAATGTACGGTATATGATGTTTGCATTTGCCAAGCACATTGTTGCATTTAAACTCCATGAATGAGTTTTTAATTAACAATAGCTTATTATGTTGCTTGACACTTATTTAGAATAATAACAATATAAATGTTTTTGAATGACATTTAAATTTTACGTTTATATGCTTTCTCTTATCATATTTAGAGACTAAGAAATCACAGACAAAGCCAACACTTCAGCAAGGATTTCGTCAGCAAGATCATGGTTAGTTTCAATACATCTCATTAGTATTAAGTGTAAACCTACTGTTTGTTCTCTGATCCAGTATAGGAGGTTTGGGTAAACTCCTTATGATAACCTATATAATGTATACAATTTTAGTTAGTCCATTCTATCACCTATTGAAAGTCAAAAGTTATGTAGATTTTTTATCATCATGTTCATTGTGATGTTTGCATCTGACAGAAACCCTTCTGCATGAATTGCAAGACATGTTGTCAAGCATTGGTGATCACTTTCACTCGGAGAACACCTCAGCATCGTTAGATTGGGGAACAAGGGCCGCATATTCATCTGAAAAATGGAAGGAGGCTAGACCATCTTTAATAAGCAACATGCTTGCGACAGAGCTCATCATACCCCATATTTGCCAAAAATGCATGGCAAATGAGGCAGTGTTTAAGTGCAGAGAATGTTTACCAAAGCAGTACATTTGTATGGAATGCGACATTGCTGTGCACAGTACACATGTGTTTCACAACAGAAGCTCTATGATTGCTGGATTCCACATGGCTGTAGCTCCCACTACAGTGATGAAGCAGGACCCTGATGGGCGATACTTTCATCATCATGATTGTCTGTAAACTTTTTACATTTTAATTGTTTGAAATCTTTAAAGTTTTTATGTATACCTGAATAGTATCACTATTGTTTCCATTTTCAGTTTTTGACACTATACAAGGCATATGTTTTGAAATGCAGCAATCGTATTATTATTTTATTTTTTGTATTGTCTAATTTTAGTTCGACTTTTACCAATGGCGCTACCAGATTCCATCTGCCAGTGTGGAGAGAAAAAGTACAGTGTTGGAAAAGGAAGGTCCATTACTGTTATCAACATGAAAGGTAAATGTCCAATTGATTATTAAAAATGAATAATTTATGGCTACTATTTTTAGTAATAACACATTTGTACAACAACTTGAGTTGTTCTTTAAACAGATTATCAAAAATATAGCATCTTTTATTGTTTAAGAATTGTTTGTTATGTTCTTGTTCAAATAGTAACATTGACATTGTTAAATTTTACTATGTTTATATAAATTGCTTTTGAAATGGATTAAGGAAAGATAATGACTTACATGTTACTGAACGTTTGTGACCATCATGTATACTTAAAAAAAAGTGTAATCTTTTAAATATATCATGCTCATTTAATTCCATGAGCTGACAATAAATTACTTTCTAGGTCGCTATGATCTGTCAATACCCCGGCTTTACTGTGAAAGATGCCAAGAAACTTGGGTACCGGGTTTGAGAGAAGTTCAGGATACTGGCTACTGGCCTGGCACAATTAATTTCAGCACACTTTATGATTTTGAAGTATTCCTGTCCTTTGAGGATTTGAAAATGGCTGCCCCTGGATTGTCTCGTTTAGCATTCATTAGAATGCTTGACATGAAGACGGCACACTATGGCAGGGTAGGGATACTTGTCTGACCATACTTAACTTGTGATGAATAGCATACTCCATCGTTTGATTGAGTGTTATGTACTTTTTATTGTTATTTTCAAATAGAGTGGAAATCTGTGTGGGGATGCTTTTTACAAGAGCTTTCTTGAATGGTCTATCTGTCGATATGAAGTTGACAAGATCTGTGGCACACAACATTTCAAGTGTACTGCTTGCACCCCTCTCATGCTAGCAGTTGCAGTCGATGGCAACCGCAAACTTCACCGCTTCAAAAAGGCTGGAAAGTAAGTCCTTTATTTATTTGTTTACCTTTTTTAAGCAAATATTTTATTGATATATTTGGCCTGATGCTGCTCATCACTCTGAAAAGCGAGGCGTGATGTGATTGGCAAGTTTACCAGAGCGTAGTGATTGGTAGAATACTTCAAGCGTGTGACCAGTGCAACCAACTGATGTAGATTGGGGGGGGGGGTGCTTACAGGAGGCATTTCAGGCAGGTTTGGGTGAGCATTCGCTTTAGATAGAATGCATCCTTCGACACTTTAATTTTTTCAATTTTACATGTCTAATACATGCATGGGAAACTTATAACACACCAAAGACAAAAAAACATGTTTTTCTGGCGAATCACCCCTTTAAAAAACATTTGTCAAGTCGACCCCAAATATTTAAATGGTTGAGTAATTGTGTAATTTCAAAACTATCAAATCACTATTTTAACCTTGGTGCAGCATGTTTTCTAGGTAGCAGAACAATTTTGCGTACCCCATTATCATTGCAACAATTCTTAAAGATTGCCCTGAAATTAGGAATTTTAATTTATATCCATTTCAAATAAATTGTTAAACATCTGTTCTAATCCTTTCATTAGTTCAAAGGAATCTGGCTACTTTGATGGAGTGTTCCTCTGCAAGGATGAAGATGTTTCCTCGTTTGTTGATAATATCCGCAAAAAAATACCACATGTAAGTTTGCCTGCAAGTATGAAAACATCACATTCTTTTATTTTTGTTATTCTATTTCCAATGCCTGTTTTATTTGTCCTTTGTTTCATACAGGCACCTGGCAAAGGTGTCTGTGGATCTGCAGAGTTTGCAGCTGCTAAAGAGTCTTCGAGAAAGAGCAGCAGTCGATTAGATGAGGAGGGAATTGAGGTGGCTGTCTGCAGGCATGGTGTTCTTTTGAGAGCACTCAATATGTTCAGAGGAGAGATATATGCATATCCATTGTATCTGCATAAGGAGCTTTGCACTGAAAATTTAAAATTTTTCTGTGCTGACATAATGTGTAAATACTGGCCCTACTTGATCAAAGTGTGCAGGGTCTGCCCTGAACTAAGGAACCTTCTCGATCAAAAGCCATTCCTCTCAGTCATGCATGCTAAAGTACATGGAATAAAATGTGAGGTATTTAAAATTGTTGTATTGTCTCTTCTAACTTAAACTACAACTGTTGCGTTATTTGTAGAAAAAAAACAGCATTTCCTAAACTAGTTCTCCCTCAATAGATCAAATGGAGTGGTAGCTATCAAACTGGTGCTGCCTATACCATGGGAGAGGAAGTGGAGCAGGCAAATAGCTTTTTGTCAAGGATTGCTATAAGCACCAAGTTCATGTCTAAAGCAGGTGTGTATTTCCCAAAAAGCATTTTCCAAAAAATTACAATACTATTATAGCAGTGTGTGCATACCATTGTTGTTGTCTTGAAATTTACAGGTCGTACAGACATGCTCACACTGCAGTGCATTGGGTGGAACAAAATCAAAGTCCAAAACATGTGCAAAACTCTTTGCACAAGACATAGGAAGGTGATGCCTGTGTGTTGAGTGCAAAACATTGACTGTTAATTAATATATTGCATTCTTGGCTAACTGGTTTAGAGTGTTTAGACTCAGCAGAATCTCAAAAAGGAGAAAGAAAGCCTTGAGGACATGAAAAGTGAACTGGCCGTGGATAATGAAGTCATCAAGCAGTGGGTCACAGAAGTGCAGGAGTGGGCCCACACTGGTATGTAGTTGCTTCAAAATGATATTGTTATATTACCTTGCAGTGTGCTGTTCAGAATACTATTAAATACTGTTGTTTCCATTTGAATATTATTACAGCAACATCTGGGGACAACGATGTTCCTGTCGAACCATTAATGAACACGATTGAAGAGATGACTGTGAGCATCAAACAACGACGTCATCATCTTTACAGACACACCGGTGGGTGTTTGCATGTAAATTAATTGATTCTGTTTTTGCTTCCATTATCTGTCAAAAGTTTTACAATACTTGAGTGAAATGTTTCGCTTTATATTTTTAGAATCATTGGTTAAAAAGTTATGCTTCAATGTCTTGAGTTTCGTAAATAAAATATAATACTAGATAAAAGCGTCTGCCAAATTAATAAATGTAAATGTAAATGTATTCATTACAGTATTGTTTAAAAGGCATCTAAGGGAATAAACCCCAAGAAGTTGCTTGATAAAATACCAAGACAACATATCTGCAAATTCTATACAAAAGGTGACTACACTGAAGATGATATAAAGTTAACATTTTAAAAATAGATGTTTATTTTTTTAAGTTTAAAAAAAGGTTTAATGAGCTTACTATGTTTAGTAAAATATGAATGAGTAAGTCGTCTTAAATGTTTGGTCAGTTGTGTATATATAAATAGTTATGTTGTATAAAATGCCAAACAACATTTACTTGTTTTAGCCACAAACAAAGGGAGAAACAAGATAAGAAGAAAAATCAATATGGAGAAAAAAAAGCTGGCTACTGCAATTGAACAGCATAATGCTCTTGTTGACCCTTTGTTAAAGATTGTGTCCATAGAAGATGTTCTCGAAACAGATTATGTTTTTCCATGGCAGTTGTCAAGGCAAGGTACATGGTACACTACAGGTTATTTATTAACATATAAGTATACTGGTATGTCATATGTTTTTTCTTTGCAAAATTTAGACACTGTCCATCTCTTAACAAAGAAGAAGGTGTTTGACAAGGTCATGCTAATTCACCGACTGGAGGAGGAACAGGTCATTCTTGTCCAAGAGGCAAAACAACACTGGCTTTCTGTGCAAAGTCAGCAGGACAAGATGACCAGTTTGCTTGACACAATCAACGCTGGTGGTACAAACGTAACATTGTTATTTATTTTAAATGTGTTAACATACGTTATTGAATCTCATAACGCTTGTCTTTCAAATTGCTTTAGGAAACCCTTGGAATCTTCCAGAAGAGGGGATTCAAGGGCTTCACTGTATGTTGCAGAGAAGACTAGACCAGCTTATAGCTCACCGGGACACTCTAAAAAAGAGCTATCAAATGATAGACAACATGACACCGTGCAGTACTGTGGAAGATGAATATGTAAGCTGTCCGGAAGACCTTCTTTCCAGCAGTACTGATCAGAGCTCGGATGAAGATGATACCACTGTTTATTAGCAATGTGTGTTTACATTGTGTGTGTGGGTGTGAGCATGTGCGTGCATCTATGTGTGTGAGTGTGAGGCATGAGCAAAAAGTAATATTAAATAGATATTTAACAATTCAACTATGTTGTCATGTATTTTCTTACATTCCATTTCTGCGTTTAAATTACTTGTAGATAAGGATCATATTACGGTCAAAATGAAATGTAACTTCTACATTTATTTATGATTTTTTTAAGGTTATTTTAGTCATATGAACCCAGATTAAATAGGGGTGCACCTATGATGAAAAAAATACTCGAGATGGAATTATTTCATGCGGCAGACCTTTGAAGTACCTGTCTAGCTGGTGAGACATGCCCGCATAATGTCTGATGCTCTCTCAGAATAGGTTGGAGGTCATGTCTTCGTTGTGATGTCCATTGCAATAGACACATAATGTCTTAACTTCTAAGATACTGTACAGGGTGGCATGTACACTGCTCTAGATGGACTAAACAGCTGAGGACGTGGGTTGGGTGCAGTGGTGCCGGACAGACCCAGGTTTGGAGCCAGAATATTTAGAGGGGTTTTATCCCAATCATGTTTTACACATTGTTGTACTCAAAGTCTTATGGCCTTTGTAAAACATTAGGTCAGCTTTGTCTGGAACATTTCTGAAACCATTCATTTGTTTTAAGAAATTACTCTTCCTGAATAATAAATGGGTATAGAAGCTGAAAAGGCCTTCTGAATCATGAGATTAAATGTGCTGGTTAAGGATGGAATGACCCACAAAAGAGCCAAACTGGTGCTTTGATAGAACTTACTAGTAATTATTCAGTTATCAATCAATATGTATGTGTCCTATTTGTATATTATGATGAATTGAATAACTTCTTTGTTTATAATAGTTCTAGAATGTCTTTGTGTGAAACCTTTTGTGTTGCCGTCTTGACCACATCTCTGTGGAAAAAGAGAGCAATTTTATTTTCTAATTTTCTTAGATAAAGGAAAAATAAAATGATTGGTCTACAGGTTTATCTCTATATCTCCCTAAAGCTCACAGTGTTGTAGACATACACAGGGTAGGCCCACAGTCTCTACATGTCTTTATGTCCCTGCAAAATAGTACCGAACACGTTTGCCCAGCCGACTATGGCTGTCCAGGTCACATGGATCAAAGCAGGCTCTTCTCTGTATGATCAGATCTCAGTTCAAGCATTACTTAGAATACTGTTTAAATGCTAGCTGAACATGTATCTCAACTTTGAAAATGTTTTCTGATTGAGCTGATCATATTAAGAAGACTGGAACTATACAGTACTGTAGAAATGCTGACATGTGACTAGCTTGGTTCACTTAACCTGAGACTTCTGCTGTCATATCAAATGTTAAGAACTGGCCAACTTCTTGTGAGGGTTGTTGTTAACTTCTACTGGTTAAACAGGAAATAACTTTCTTCCGGAAAAAGTTATTCGATTTATTACATTACACCCTGACTCCTGGTCTTTATACATCATTAAAAGTCTCAAGGGTATTGTTGGAATCTGGTAAATGTGCATTTTCTTTTCATGCTTCTTGGGCATGGAATGAGCTGCAAAATGTACTTAACCTATATGCACCTCCATCTTTGACCATTTTGAAATGTCTCTTTAATAATGTTTTAATAGACTATTGCAATTTTGATAATGTTATTTTGTGATTCTTTGTGTGAAACTTTTTGTGTTGCGGTCTTGACCAGGTCTCTCTGGAAGAAGAGAGCAATTTTATTTCTAATTTTCTTAGATGAAGGAAAAATAAAATGACTGCTCTACATGTTTATCTCTATATCTCCCTAAAGCTCACAGTGTTGTATGCAGCAGTAAATAATTATATCTGCTTGTTTGTTGGAAATTCTCACCTGCTGGTACAGTAGATCCCCAACCTTCCATCCATCAGCAACATGACTGTTTCTGTTTACGATATACTATAGTGTATTTATGATCATACAATTTCTTTACAATTTTATATACATTTTCCTATTTATAATTTTTGCATGTTTATGTGTGTTATGTGTAAATTAACTTTGTAATGCCAGCAATGTTCAATCGACACACAGATGCGCTCAGGACATAACCATACCTAACCTATACAGTAATAAATTAACCCATTACTGCAGAAAAATGTTTCAATGATCTGAGTTTTTCCATCTCTCTGCGTATAACTATTACAAGATTAAAGTTTCTGGCATATTCTATTATGCTATTCCTTTAACAGCACATTTCAGTACATCAAGTGTCTGTGTAGGGCTTTAGCATAAGCACGACACAAATGGGTGTTGACTCCCTATAGTCACTTTTGTGTATGTCTGTACCCATAGTGACATGGAAATAACTTAATCTGTTTCCGTTTATTCAGTTTTACAATAAAAGAAAAGACTTCAACAATTGCTTAAATTTTTATTTAAAAAAAAAAAAATCAGTCCGTTTGGAAAAGTTCATAAGGCTCCCATGTGTCCTTCCACTTGGCCCCACTGGAAGACAAAATGCATTTTAAAGTAAATAAACACAAACTAACATTTGTGAAAATTTTCACGACAAACATGGATGTTGATCTGACAAAGCTTTGTCTGAAAGTTTATAAATACGTAAAAAGCTTTAGTCATTCAGACTAAATCATTTTCTTGTAAATCTACAGTAAAACCATATATATGTTTATGAACAGTACTATATATATAAAACTTGACATGACTTGATATTAACAGATAATTGTTGTTCTGGTTGTTAGTTGCCTGGTTAATGGGCATTTATGGGGTGTTTTACTGATTACTTGGGTGATATTTTTAAGCATTTCTATGGATTACGTCACAGTTAATGGCTATTGAAGTCACAAACATACCAAATCAGACTAAACATTAATTTACTGTATCATTAAGAGTTGCACAAATTTACACGGAATTCTATAATATTTATGGTGTTTAATGAAATGTTTTGAAACTTCCAAGAAAAGCCTAAGAAAACCTAGAAAATATGTCATGAGTTCAAAGAAAACTGTACATACCAGCCAGAGCAAGGTTGCCAGCGCACCTTTATCTCTTTTTCCCCCTGAGATTAAAAATAAATTACATTAGATCACATCATATACAGTATACAGTGCATTATCTACCTTTTCAAGTTACTATGTAAACCAATAAAGGAATAATCTGGGTTTAAAATGTTGACTTTGACACAAATAGTATAACTTTAGTGGGCTCTTCCAATGTTTATTCGAAAAAGAAGCAATATTCAGAACGGTAAACTGGACCCAAGAGGCATGTTGTGTTGAATCAAACAGAATACAACATTGCAGGGTGCGACATTAGGTGTGCCAAATCAACATTTGGTACATTCTGAAGTGTGTACCAATGAGCCCAGCAACAAAAAAAGGCCTTGATGTCTGCAAATGACAAAAGCATCTCGGCTAAAACAAAATGCAGTCCAAGCACCCACAGACTCTTCTTTTAGGCCAGGGGCTGTCAGGGATTTTTAGGAGAGGAACCCAAGCGCAGGCAGCAGTGCATAAATTGAATATTTAATAATAAAATAAAGCCCACGATGGGGTAAAGATGTAACCAAACTAAATATAAACAAGAACAAAAGACTTCCCACAATAGGGCAAAAACGAGAACACAGGATACACGGCAAGGCAACAAGATCACACGACATGAAAGTAATGCAAAACAATTCAGCACAGGACAGCAAACACAAAGGCAATATATAAGGAGACTAACAAGGATAATTAATACAAGGCAGGTGTGGGGACTAAAACACTAAAGGGAAGCTAATGAGAGAACGAGAGGGGCGGGGCCAAAGACGAGACGCACACAAAAGACATGGTACTGTCAAGATCCTGCCCAAAGACTAGAAAAACCTGACACTTCGTGGCAGAACCCTGACAGTACCCCTCCGCTTAAAAGGACGCCCCCTGGCGTCCTCCAAGGGAACATCACTGACAAGACATGACAGACTGGGAAACAGACAAAAAACAGCAGAACATTGTAAAAATTAATAAAGGCAAACAGGCAATGGTAATAAATGGGTTAGGATGACACAATAAAAATAACAAACACGGTAGGGGGGGTGGGGGGACAACAATGTTCTGGGGGAATGGAGTCCGCGGGCCAGAGGGAGAAAATGTCTTTGCCCGAGAGGACATAGGGCGAGAGCGGGCAGCCTGAGGTGGCCTGCCCGTGGGGACCTTGAACAGGTTAGAGTCCAGGGGAAAATGTCCTGTGCTCCCGGGGCAAGAGAAAGAGTTCCATGAGGCCCCGGGACCCGACCAAGGACGCCCGGACGCAGACCGGGACTCGGCCGGCAGCACTGGGCTGTCGGCCGGCTGAATCGGCGCTTGGACGGCCGGCTGAATCGGCGCTTGGACGGCCGGCTGAATCGGCGCTTGGACGGCCGGCTGAATCGCGGCTTGGACGGCCGGCTGAATCGCGGCTTGGACGGCCGGCTGAATCGCGGCTTGGACGGCCGGCACCTCGACTGCCGACTGGATCGCGGGCACCTCTGCCGACTGAAAAGGACTGGATGCGCCGGCCTGAGTGGATACCGGCTGCTGGATGGGACACCGCGACCCCCTCCTCGGCTTCTTTCTCTTCGACCGGCCGAGGGGACGTATTGCCGGCTGCAGAGAGGCGATGCTGGACCCAGTTACCTCGGTTCCGGAGGAGTCGGACGGGGAGTCCCACGACTTTCTCCGTCCGCGTCTGCCTCGGAGGCTAGCTGGTGGTGGATTGCTCCCCAGGGTGACCACACCCAGGGCACAGTGCTCCGGGACGGACACCAGACCGGAACGAGAGACTGGACGGAAACTGGGAGAGAAGCCTTTACCTAGCTCCTCTCGACGCTGCAGCCGCTCCACCAGGTGCGAGAACGGCTGATAGACCATCTCCTCCCGCTCCGGAAAGGGTGGAGGATCGTCCATCCCGGCCACCAGGTATGCCCGGACCAGCACGTCAGGAACGGACGCCTTCCTTGCCTCGACGTCCCGGGCATAGTCCAGCAAGGGGCGCTGGCACTGGGCGGGGAATGGACCTCCTCCAGCATGAGACTGAGAGGCGATTGCTTCCCACCACTCGGGGTCGGAAGTGCATTGCCACCGCGAAGTGGTTGCACCGTCCATGGCTGCCTGCTGGGTTCGGTTCTGGCTGAATTGTTCTGTCAGGGATTTTTAGGAGAGGAACCCAAGCGCAGGCAGCAGTGCATAAATTGAATATTTAATAATAAAATAAAGCCCACGATGGGGTAAAGATGTAACCAAACTAAATATAAACAAGAACAAAAGACTTCCCACAATAGGGCAAAAACGAGAACACAGGATACACGGCAAGGCAACAAGATCACACGACATGAAAGTAATGCAAAACAATTCAGCACAGGACAGCAAACACAAAGGCAATATATAAGGAGACTAACAAGGATAATTAATACAAGGCAGGTGTGGGGACTAAAACACTAAAGGGAAGCTAATGAGAGAACGAGAGGGGCGGGGCCAAAGACGAGACGCACACAAAAGACATGGTACTGTCAAGATCCTGCCCAAAGACTAGAAAAACCTGACACTTCGTGGCAGAACCCTGACAAGGGGCATTGTTTTTTGGGGGTTGCAGACTGAAAATTTTGGGAATCCCATTTTTAGACGACATAAAAATGGATGGGTTTTTCAGGAGCCTAACAGATTTTGGATAGAGCCCAGTCACTGACTATAATCTTTTTTTTTTATAAATAAACCAAAATGTGTCAAAATTAAACTTAACTTACTGTATACTGAACCCAGAATATTACTTTATATTTCATGTTGTTCTTTTTGTATATTAAACTCATGGTAACTTACATGCTGAGATATTCTGACGCCCAATGTTTTTAAGACAGGGAAATGTTCCTGATTTAGATGTAGTGGGCAGTCTGAAGGCAGTAAGAAAAAAAATACTTTTGTTAAAAGACAAATTGTATCCAACACAGGCAATAGATCACATGACAGTGTAAGTTTCATGACAGTCTTGCCTTTAATCTTGTAGCGCATCCGGGTTGATGATTTTGGAGACTCAAGAGTCTTTGTGACTAGCTCATTGGCCTTCATAACACATTGATGACAAAATTGTTAATATTATGTACTAGTCTTTATGTTCTGAATCAGAGTATTTCGTCTGTTGTATGCATGAGCAAGTACTTTTCAGACAAGATTCACATTTAGATTTATTTTAGGGATGCACCGATACCATATTTTGAAGACAGTACCAATATTTTTTCTGATAATCGCCGGTATTTGTTTTGAGGGGGGTGAGGTGGCAATTTTCAAAGCACAATACAGTGAGACTAATAAACATAGAATAGCTTCATAATTACCAACAACTCCACCTCAAACACATTATGAAATAATTAATTATTTTATGTGCTTGTCACAAACTTTTAAAGCACAAATTTCGGTCAGTTCTGTCAGTAATGACTATGTCATACGAGGTATCAGTCTAAGGTATCGGTGTATTTTTCCGAGTATGAGTACAGGGTACATGAGCTTAATATCGGCCCCGATACTGATTCTGGTTTTCGATGCATCCCTAATTAATTTAAAATGGATATACCCATTAATACAGAAAATGCCTCTATTACCCTTACTCAGATATAACAAAAACAGGTAAATAGATTAGTGACAACTGCTCCAACCAGTTTATAGATAAAATCACAAAAAACCATCCCACAGAGTTCTAATGTCAGCCAGACACATAAAACATTTGATATACATTATCACCAACTGGATAAGCATGTGGGACCTATGTGCAGGTACCTTTGCAGGCAGAGCATTGGCCTTGACAGTAAATTCAGGAGCTGTCAGCTTTGTAGTAGGGGTCTTTGTGGCTGGAACAAAGGCAGGTGAAGCACAGAGTGTGGGTACTGGTAAACTAGTCTTGCAAAACGCTGTGAGAAACATGTTGCCTAATTATTCAGAAGTCAAATATATATTTCGGATTTAAAGCAGACAACAAATCATAGTATTGGTTTCCAATCCTGGTCCCGCAGTATACCCAGCACTGCACATTTGACATATCTCACTTATAAAACACCTTCTTCAACCTATCGGCTAATAAGTAAAGACTCCAGGACCTCATAAAATTGTCAGATTAGACTGACATCAAAAACGTGCAGTGCTGGGTGTTCTGCAGGACAAGGATTAGGAAACACTGTTCTACTGAATCAAAAGGAAAAACAACTGTAATGATTGCAACAATATTTAAGAAATAATACCTGGTAACCTTTGAAGAATTCTCTTTTTTATTGGTGGCTGGAGAGCAGAAGTGGGGTCAGAAGATATGTCAGAAGACATTTCAACAGGAGTGAGGATCAAAGTAACGACATCTCCTTCAGTGACACTTTTGAGATCATTCTCCTGTGGAGTGATGTCACTGAGATTATCCCTGTGTGGGGTGATGGTGGTATCTTCTCCACTGAGATCATCCTCTTCTGGAGTAATAGTGCCGTTTTCTCCAGTGAGGTCATTGACATCAACCCCTTCTGGAGATATGGTGGTGTCTTTTCCTCCAGTACCATTGCAGGGCTCACCCCCTTGGAGGGGGTCCTCCTCAATTGCAAGGTCCTTTTGGGCACTATATTTCACTGTGACAGATACAAAAACATTATCAGACCCTACCAAATAAATAAAAGGTCATGAAATCTATTATGTCTCAGCTATCTTGATCATTTCTAAAACCACAAATCATAAGACTACTATATACTATAGGATAAATTTGAATGAGGCCAGGTATATTGATATATGCAATTAAGTAAAAATAACACTATGTCAACACATATATGAAATTTAAAGTTTGATTAACTGTAATGTAACATTGTAAATCAAATACAAAACCTGTGCCCTCAAAGGATTAGTCCATCCAAAAAATATTTTTAAATAAATTATTCACCATTATGTTGTTTAAAACCTGTATAAGACTCTTTTTTCTGTGGAACACAAAGGGACCAGTGTTGTTGTGTTTTTGTATAAGTGACATTAGAATTGATTACATAATGAAAGAATTGTTTTGTGTCGTTTTTGTTACTTTTTATGTTTGACTACCAGTTTAACAACCACAACAAGCAGCTGTAATACCTTTCAGAAGACTTGAAAAAATATTTTTCAAAGTATCAAGGGTATTCTGCTCCTGTAAAGTTGAAAAGGAATGTGCTGTAACGACATCCACTGCAAAAGACCCAGATGCGTTCCTTTTTCCCAGCAGGAGAAAGGGAAATTTGCCAACAGCATGCAACTTGTGTATCTACAATTACATGAATAAGACACATCAGTAAACAGCTGAATACATACCATTAATATGGCATAGTTTTTAAGCGCTACTGTGAACATGCAGATTACAAAAATAAACATTTTGTGTGATATGTTCTGTTTTAAGGTCTGTCCTGGTATCCAAGCTTAATAATCAGATTCAACAATGGGTAAATCATCTGTACGTTGATAGCACCAAATTGTGCAACAATGTGGCTCTGTGTCACTAGTGAGTCTTGGGATGGACTACTTATTTGCACCCCCAATGGAAACCAGTGTAAAAAATATGTAACCTGGTCATACACCTCAGTAGTGGTGAATAAAATACACTAACCATATATTTGATCATCCTTAACAAACGAGTATTTACTCTTTACACTACAGCTTTGACTTTGGTAATTTTTTAACAGATGGTAACTTACCAGAACGTGAGCTGAATTTATCAGTTTGCATGAATTACGTCCTGCCTTCATCTTGGACACCCATTTTGCATCAACTTTACTTTTAGCAGCCTTCACAGCCTCTTTCATGGCTTGCTTTTGTCCACAGTGCTTGCATGTCTTACATGCCACAGCAATGTTGACATTACAGGACGAACATCTTTTGAAGGTGGTCCCTGGCATCCTGTAGAATGATAAATACAAATTTCTACAAAATGTACAACATTGTTATAATATAACTTCTGAATGTCAGAATCAGCTATTTCTATGTAGTTTTAAACACTTAGACACAACAAATAGTATTCTGGTATTGTATGGTCAGATAATATGTCAAAAGTCCTAGCATCACTCAAAGATACTAACAGTTATCCCATCATAGATTACATTATTTTGACATCTATGACGGAATAATATCTATGAATAACACAGCCTTCATGCCTAAAGTTAGCACACAATTTAGCGCAAAACAAATTAACGTTATAAAAAACTACGTTTGTCATTTTACAAAGATGGAGCCGCATATTTCTATAATGTAAAACAGTAACGAACTCGTAAGAGTGATTATACCGTCACATTAATTTGCAGTACAAACCGTTAGATTTATATTACAAAGTTCACTTAAATTACAGATTAGCCTAACGTTATATACTGAACTTTAACGTTAATAACGTTAACAGGCAAAATGCAAATGCTTAAGATATAGTTTAGATAATACACAGCAATATCACTTACCTTGACAAAATTGCGCGGGAGATCTTTGGTGAAAAAAGGTTTTACGGAAACTAAAAAAAGAAAGCCAGCGAATTAACGTTAACGTTACGTTGAAAACGTATCCCAAAACTACTGGCGTAACGCATAAAACAGCATGTTTTTTGCATGATAAATGTGTCATTTTAATGGATGATATTTATTTTTATACTGTTGATAGAACAATAAGTTAAATTATTTAATCGTTTTATAATTTACCACTTTATTGTTTTATTACTTAACAAAAATACCGTACTGATTTTTATTTCGGTGTGACGAGTGTTTCCATTGGTTCTGAAGCCAACTTGTTGTATTACGAGCGTTTCCATTGGTTCTGAAGCCAACTTGTTGTATTAGAGTTTCCATTGGTTCTGAAGCCAACTTGTTGTATTACGAGCGTTTCCATTGGTTCTGAAGCCAACTTGTTGTATTACGAGCGTTTCCATTGGTTCTAAAGCCAATTTTTTCTATGAGCGTTTCCATTGGTTCTGACAGCTATCAATCACAAACGTTTATTCGCTTTTTGTAAACCACGACATGCTTAAAATTTTCACTGTGTGTTTTATATTTGACATAAACTCATGGTTAATTTATTAAGCGGGTATTTCGGGTCTCTGATTATGATTGGTCCAGTCTACAAGACCCGCTGCTTTCCACTATGTCAGAGTGTTGCTTGGCAACAGTTACACGCAGTGCCGCTGCTAGCCATTTTGGTGCCCTAGGCATAATTCCATTATGAATCCCCCTTCGCCTTCCCCCCGGCGCGTCTTTCAAACTTCTGTTAAACTGCGTCAAACGCTTGCGCGCTCAACCGGCGCGAAGCCGCGCGGATTGTTCGGCCAAACTTTGTTTCTCCTAATGAAATAGTATTACATTTTAAAACAAGAAAATTTCCATTATGCTACTTTTGGTGCCCACTTGCCCTACGCACAGCGCGTGATTTGCGTGGTGGGAGCGGCGGCGCTGGTTACACGCCCAACAAGATTGTGACGAAGAAGAAATATCACTGCACGATAATATATTTACCATTGTGCTGCTCTAATTAAGGAGTTATGTGATACGATACACGCAATAAATCGTTGGCCGTTCGAGGATATGAATGAGTTCGGTGGTTCGTAAATATATCTACGTCTTTTAAGTTGTACACGCGTAAACACTCTTACGTTTAAGAAAGAACTTATTCGTCGATATTGTACGCATTGCTACCCATCCATGCGTAAAAATGATTACGTTTCCTAGATATAGACTTTGCGTACAAATACATACGCATTCTTATGAGATCACGTTGTTTATGTATATGCCTCAATTTAAGCTCAAGGTTGCATAAAAAAAAAATACACAATTTATAAAAAAAAAAAAAAAAAAATATTTTTGGATGTTTTTTTTTTTGTGGGGGAGAGAGAGTATAAAATTGGGGGTGGTGTTTTTTTTTTATTTTTTTTTTTTTTTTTATTTCCAATTTACCTGAAAATTTTTTATACATAAAAATTTATTTTTTCTGTGTGTGTGTTTTTTTTCAGCAGCTGTGAGACGTAACCGTCTAACATCTGATGCCACAAAGACATTGATTCCACCGTTAAAAGATGGCTGTATCTGGCCCCAGACAGAGATGGTGGACGCAAAGAAAGGATGAAGAGAAAAGCGCAGAAGGACAATATGACTGGTTAACAGGCGCATGGATGTTCAAAAGCTCTGTCCAGAGTTCAACTTGTTCAGTGACAGAATAATGACTGTTTCAGAGTCATTTGAAGAGTGTTACTTGTTCCTAGCCATAAACGTGGACGTTCGAGTGTTTTGTGAAGTGAAACTTGTTAATGACTAGAAACATGTTCTAGTGTTTTATGTTTAGTGAATCTTGTTCGTAACCAGAAACATGGACATTCAAACATTAGGCAAAGCAATGAAACTTGATGACCAGAAACATGGATGATCAAGTAACATTTAAAGTGAAATGTCATGAACCAAAAAACAGCACTTGTTTTATTTTAGTTTTTATTTATTTTTTGCTGAACTGACAGAGGAGTGTCATTTTAGAGAGTTGTTTGTACAACTGAAAAATGTCAGATGCCAATGCTTTGATGTTTAACACAATTAAATATTTGTTCAGAATACTGTCTTGTTGTGACTGTTCATGTGGGAGGGATGTGTAAGTGTCTTGGCTATGGTGGTGTTGAGGCTGACGTGGAGCTCATCTGGTCCAGACCAGAATAGGGCCAGCTATGGTCATACAGGTGGCTGAGATATGTCATGGCCCATCTGTGGCCCATATTGAGGTTCACCTGTGTGTCAGTCTCCGGTGTGGCTCAGTTCTGGCCTTTCTGTTTAAAGACTGGTGTTGATGTGGTTTACTTAAGGTTTTGTTTTGGTTCCAATGTTACATTTTGATCTGGGCCAGTTATAGGTAATTAAATTGGCTGAGACTTGGTCCAGTTATGGCCCATGTGTGGCCCTTGTCTGGAATCCGGACCTGGTCCACACTAGGACCATCATTCATTGCGGTATGTGGGCCAAGTCTTGTTGGCCAGAGCTGGGCCACAGAAAAATTGGATCATTGTCAGGTGTGGCTCAGTATTGGGCTTTCTGGTTATAAACTGGTGTTGATATGGTTTACTTAAGGTTATGTTTTGGTTCCTATCTTACATTTTGATCTGGCCCAATTCTGGGCCAGTTATGGGTAATTAACTTGCCTAAGACTTGGTCCAGTTATGGCCCATGTGTGGCCCTTGTCTGGAATCCAGACCTGGTCCACACTAGGACCGTCATTCATTGCGGTATGTGGGCCAAGCAAAAGCTGGTTGTGTGGGCCGGAGCTGGGCCAGAGAAAAATTGCTATGTGGGACAGAGCAGATTGAAAACTGTCTGTCAGACTTTAACAAACGGTTTCAAGACTTTGCTTTATTGGAGCCAGTCGCTACATTCATGTGTTACCCTTTTCGGGAAAATGCTGAGGTTGATTTACTTGCATCAAAAATTGCAACACTGTTTCACCTGAACTCGTCTGGAGTGGAGGATGAGATCCTGACACTACAAGCTGACATTGAGCTCAAGTCCAGGGCTCATGGACATTTTTGGAACTTACTCACAGAGGAAAAGTACCCCAACATGAGGAAATGTGCTACCTCCTTGACTGCATTATTCGGCTCCACTTATTTATGTGAGTCAGCCTTTTCCCACATGAAGATTATTAAGTCCAAATACCGTTCCACCATGACTGATACTCATTTAGAAATGTGCTTGAGGCTGGCTCAGCAGCTACTGTCCGGACTATGCATCCCTGGCTGATTCCATTCAGTGCAAGTCATCAGAGTAAGGTGAGGACAAAAAAAAATGTACAGAGTTGTATTGTGCAATATGGGTTCATGCAGTTATGCAAGGTACACTAACATATATTGTACATAAATGAATTTCAATATATTCATAAATATATGTATAAATAAATATGTTTAGCATTAGCTACTGTCCGGACTATGCATCCCGGGTCTTCAGTGCAAGTCATCAGAGTAAGGTGAGGACAAAAAAAAATGTACAGAGTTGTATTGTGCAATATGGGTTCATGCAGTTATGCAAGGTACACTAACATATATTGTACATAAATGAATTTCAATATATTCATAAATATATGTATAAATAAATATGTTAAGCATTTTTGTAGGTAGATCATTTTGACTTGATCATTTTAAAAGTAGCTCGCAAGCTGAAAAAGTGTGGTCACCCCTGCTCTAGTGAGTACAAAAAATATATATATTTTATTTGTGATAAAATTCAAAAATGTAATAATGATTGGATATCTGAGTAGGTGATGGTGTAATGGCAATGTTCTAATGATTTCGTAATTCATCAAAACCCATGCATAAACAATAGGTAATTTGACCTGTGTGTGACGCATAGGTCAATTGAGCTGCTATTTAAAATACGTATTTTGTTACTAGTACATTGGATATCTGAGGAGATGACGGTGTAATGGACAATCAAGTGACAGAAATGTTTGTTTTTATATGTACTTTTTTTTAAGTTATTAAAAAACAGGAAACTAATCCTTAATAATTCATAAAATATTTGTTTATTGATGTGTAAATAGTAATGTACAGTTAATGTTTGTATATTGCAGCTTTTGAAAGATGAATTGACTGAGGATGACAACTTACGAGTGACCAACCTGTGTTTGGAGTGGTACTTCACGGTGTTGCTCTTCCAACAGCTTCTCACTCATGCTGTAATATATTGTGTATATATACAGACACTGTGTGTGTGTGTGTGTGTGTGTGTGTGTGTGTGTATAAGTATTTGTATGTGCTTAAGTATTTTTTCAAAATGATCTTATAGAGAATAACCTGGTACATTCTAGAAAGTAATGTTTTATATATAGTAAAACATGACAATCTTCAGTATTATAAAATCATTTGAATGTATTTTCTGATTGCAAATTTTTTTAATGTACAGGTCCTTGGTCGACTCAGTGCTCAACTGAAGCAGTTAAAAAAGGGATTTAAAGAGACTGGTGTTTGGCCTCTTCTCAGCTTTAGACCAGATGCGTTACCCCTGCTGTTCCCAAGAGAAAGTGAAGCTGAAATCACACCTCAGGTAAATTGACCAATAAAGCAGACATTTGAATTCATTTAAGAAATATTATTTTCCTAATACCATGACTATAAGCCTAACATTTTATGTTTGAATGGATTGCAGATGATCTGGCAAGCGATTCAGTGGCCACAACTACAACATTCAGCTGACAGTGAAGACAGTGAGTCTGATGATTTGCAGCCTGAAAAACTAAACCTTATTAGTGGATTTGTGAGAACCTTTGTTGAACATGGTAACATTTTTGTATTACGTGGTATTTTATAAATATTTTTTCCTCAATAACCTTTTTCTGCCCAGATATTGAAGCTCTTTTTCTTTTTATCTCAGCATCACCCAAAAACTAAAGGAAACTTATGAAATTTTGGGTTGGTTGGGAAGTTGTGCCACGTACCCTTAACCTGGAAATTGTTCTGTCCACTGGACAAAATCCGTTTCCAAAGGCATATACCTGTTATGAGCGTGTCATGGAAATTTTCTAGTCTAGCTTCTTGATGTGTCTGTCTATATGTTTATGAAGTTTTTATCTATGTTTTCTTTTCTATGTTATCATGTTTTTCTCTATACACGTCATACCACTCTGCCTTTGCCCTCGAGCAGAGGCCAAGATGTTCTGTTTGGAATAACGGAACTTCTCGTAAACCAGCTCGGGATTCTTGTTAGGGGCAAAGGGAGGGGGCGTCACGTTTTTAATCATATACATACTCTGGGTGCAGAAGGAAAGAGGGCCTTTGCTCTGCACCATGCTCATGCTTATGATGCAGATTAAACGACAATAAAATTCTTTGCAAAGTACCTGATGTCTCTGTATATTGCGTTTGTCAAAATTGACTCACCTTGATTAAGGAATAAGAAAATTCCAAAACAATTTTGCGACGAGGTATGGGATCACAAGGCTGACGGAGAACGGACTAGAGTTGACTGATCATCCTGGACATAGCAAATCCAGCTCTAACCCCATACAGGGACGAGAGAACTCTACTCCGGACCCCAGGCTGACGTGATCCCAAAAGAACTCAGTGCAAGGCACAAAAGTGAAAAACGGTGAGTTGAAAATATTCTGAACAGTCTGAAGAAAGGGGAGACTACTTAGCGCTAAACAGTCTGGTTAAAGCGAAGTGACTACTCAAAATCGAGATAGATTTTAAAGAGTCTGAAAAGAGAAGTGACTACTCTAAATCAAGATAGATTTTAAAGAGTCTGAAAAGAGAAGTGACTTCTCTAAATCGAGATAGATTTTAAAGAGTCTGAAAAGAGAAGTGACTACTCTAAATCGAGATAGATTTTAAAGAGTCTGAAAAGAGAAGTGACTACTCTGAATTAAAAATGGGGCAGGTAAGGTCCCATATGAATATGGATAAACCAACATACAGAGAAATGAGGAAAAGGTGGGGAACGGGAAGTTTACAAGGTCTACCCTATTTAATAGAAAAAGCTAACTTTCCAGAAAACGGTACATTTAGTACCACAAAATTAGGGAAAATAAGAGAACACATGGGGAAAAAAGACATATTTAAAATGTCTACAAAAGAAAGGGAAAAATATGATGAAGCATGTAAATGTTTAGAGTTATGGGAGCGGGAAGCAAATAGACGTGACTATGTTTTTAAAGAAAAGGCATTGGACGAACTGCCACCGCCGAAAACTCCATTTACCCTGTTTTGCCTGAGTATATTGATTTAACCCCTCTGTCTTCTTTACCCCCATCTATGACTTGTTACAAACACCAACCGGAGGATGATTGTGTCCCTCCTCACCGACATCTGAAGCCGATCGAGGCAGCTCCAGTGCCCCCACCAGTGTCTCCACCAGCACCAGTGCCGTCTCCACCTCAGCCCATGGTGCGTCAAAAGCAAGAAAGAGCGCATCCAGCACCGACAGACAAAGAACTTTTGACATTTTGCAGAGAATTCTCACCCTCAATGAAAGAATTAGAGAGACTGTTTAAAGTCAAACTGAAACCATCTGACCTAAGAAAGCTACAGGGTAAATGGCCTGTGGAGGATAAGAGAAGGGAACATGTCAACTGGTCGCACGCAGGCAATGCTGAGTACAGGAGGATTCTGGATAAATTCTTAGAAGGACTAAAATCTACTTTTCCCAAAGCTCTGAATCTGGATAAGATCGCTGCTTGTGTGCAAAAGACTGATGAAAGAGTGGAGGATTTCTTGGCCAGGCTGGAGGAAGTATTTAAAGAACATTCTGGACTTCAACCTGATGCAGACGGACCAGACATTGGTCCGTTCGAAGGACATCTCAGATCCGCTTTTCTGCGGAACCTCAGAGAAGAGCTGAGACGAGAAGTGGAAAAATCATGCATCGAGCCAGATCACGCGAGAATGAGTGAGATCGTCCGTCATGCTGTACACGCCGAAAGACAAACAGGCAAGAAAGAGCTTCAGAAGAAAAACACACAAGATAAAGAACTCCACATGGCTCTAATGAATATCGGAGGTCAGTGGCGTGGACATGGAAGAGGGAGAGGAGGTTTTAAACCCTCTGGCATGTATGGAGAGAAGTGTTTCAATTGTGGAATAACGGGGCACTGGCACAAAGATTGGCCTGAGCCTCGGAGATCGCGGAGGTCAAGAGAAAAGGTAGATGGAAGTGAGGAGGTGAGGCATCATTCCGAGGGTGGTGAGTATGATTTCCCTTAGCATATGCAATGAAGAAATGCTTTTTCCTACTGTATGCAATGAAGATCTGCTTAGCTCACATTCCATGATGAATGAAACCGCTTTCTGAACTTTGCTAAAATGCACAATGCTTGTGTGCAACAAACCGCTTGAATTTTTGATAGATTCAGGGGCAACGAATAGCCTACTGTGATTCACAAGAAGTGTTTAAATTTACCAGAGTCTAAACTAGCTGTGTTTTCCCTAAATGCTAGTGGCTCTAATGTAGAATAATTTATGTCAAAAGGGTGCAATGTGAGTTGGGGAGTGTCAAATTTCAACACAGGTTTCTCATGTCTGACTGCTGCCCGATTCATTTGCTGGGCAGAGTCATAATGTGTATGATGACAGATTGAGCATGATACCAACACGACCCGTGTGCAGCGCTCGAACAGCTGTACGATGAAATTTTGAATTACGTAAATATGATGTAGAAAAGTATTGCCTCACAGAGCCTCATGACGTTGATTGTAATGGTGTGGGGAGCTGTGGGTGTTTTGCTGACAAATATGCGCACGCCATAGAATGGGTTAAAAGGGACGACGTGCAATATTCAAATTTGTTGCACGCCCATCGTGAGAATCATGCCTGTCTGTCAGCAACAAGGGGACTTGAAGTGTTTTCACACACAAAAAGATTAATTTTGGGAAGGTGCCCGTACAACTTTGGGTAACAGGAAAATATTATGTTGGGTTGATTAAGAACTGTGAGCCTGTTGTGATAACGCCCAAGGGTAGTTTTCGTCCACGCAAACAGCAATACCCCCTCAAAACAGAAGCCTCAAAACAGAAGCCCTCAATGGCATAAGGCCAATATTTAATGAGTTTAAAAAGATTAAAAAATAAAGGCATAGTTGTGCCATGCCCAAATTTACCGGTGTGCAGGCCTTTGTTTCCAGTTTAAAAGATAAGAGAAAAAGAACACAAAGTAAATTTCTCAAAAGTCCAGCTGGCAAAACAAGTTGTTCATTTTTTGGGTCACGAAATTACTGACCGCGGCAGACAGCTGTCCGCAAAGCGTGTCTGCAATTACAGACATCGCAAGTCCAAAAGCAAAGAAGCAATTGATATCATTTTTAGGGACCATTTCTCTGCTCAGACAGCAGAGCTCATTGCACTCACACGTGCATGCGAATTAGCAAAGAATAAAAATGTAGACATTCACACAGATTTAGATGTGCATTTGGTGTAACTCATGATTTTGGCACACTGTGTAAACACAGAAACTTTTTAAATGCTGATGGTAAAAACATTCTTAATCACACACAGGTTGCTGATATGCTATCTGCCATTATTCTCCCATTTGCCATTGATGTGTGTGACTGTGACACACACACTTTTGTATCTGAAACAATTTTTTCAGGAAGCCGACGAGCTGACCTTGCAGCAAAGCAAGCAACATCGGAGCCACAGACAGATTTTCTCCAGAAATCACTAACAAAACTCTTTCTCTTGCAGAGATGCAAACATTTGGAAAACCGAGTTGGGGGGGCCTTTGGGGGGGGGTTTTTATGTAAATAAAAAGAAAGTGTGGGGGGGGCCCAAAAGGGCCCCCCCTGTTTGCCAAAAAATTTTTTTCTGTTTTTGTGTTTTTGGGGGGGGGGGTGGCCCGGGGGGGGGGGGGGGGGTGTAAAAGAGAATTTTTTTTTTTGTTTTTTTTCTTTATGGTTGTGGGGGGGGGGGAAGGGGGGGGAGGAGGGGGGGGAGAAAAATTCAGCGCGGGGGGGGGGGGGGGAAACCCCCCCGGAGAAGGGGGGGGGGGGGGGGGCACCCAAGGGGGCAAAAAAAGCGTTGGGGGGGGGGGGGCGGGGGGGGGGGGGGGGGGGGGGGGGGGGGGGGGGGGGGGAGGGGGGGGGGGGGTGTGGGAATTTAGATCCACATATGGATCGATATAAAAAGGGATGATTGATGTTGTTTAAATCAGATGTATTTTCCTACATGACATGATTGTGAACAAAAGCTTGAAGCTGAGAGTTCTACAGTTGCTAGATGTTGCCAGAGATTGGAATGTGGTCAGTTAGTGGGGGGTTGCAGGATCTGCTTATGTGAGTATGTGTAACAATAACCACATTTTATTTTTGGGGAAGAAATGTGTACACTGAAGGATTTTATTGTGGTTTAAACGTGCCTTTACATTTAATATGATTTCATTATTGATTACTAACTATGCATAATATGTTGAAAATATAACCAGTGTGTTAGTTGTGTGTAACCAAGAATTAATCGCTGATATTGTGGGGTTTTTCCACAGGACATTATTATGTGTGTGTTAAGATCAGGTTACGCACAGAGCATGTTGGGCCTCTATAATTTGTTACAGATGAATGGTGGTTTGAAAAACAAGGCAGTGAGCTGATTGGCTGAGACAGGACAAAGAAGGAAAAGCGGATTGGACCCCGCCATGGAGAAGAGATTCGACGAGAAATATATAAGCTTCTGAATGTGTTTTTCGGGGTCGATCCTTTGTGAGACGTTCTTGTGTCTGAGGATCCACCGAAACAGCTGTTTGTTTGAGACTTCTGATCAATAAATGCCAACGTTTTCTGAACTGGCCTCTCTCCAATTTTTGAACGCGCAGAACATTGCTTTAATGTTCATCAGATGGTGACCCCGGACGCGATTGGAGAAAGAGGCATCTACAGAGAATTGTAAAACTCGGAGAGTGACCGAAAATTGGGACGAGACAACTTTTGACTTCAACACGCTGTCGACAGAATTAAATAAGGTGAGCAGAGACCGGTTTAAACGAACTTCTGCAGATTGGATATTCCAAATTTATGTGTTGAGTTTGAAGTATATCCGTTTCATTTGAGTAGAAATTAAAGATCATTGATATTTGTTGATCAGAGTGAAAGGCCCGTCACGGTTTATTTACGTTAACAAGACACGGTGAAAGGCCCGTCACGAGTTTTATTTACGTTAACAAGACGCGGTGAAAGGCCCGTCACGAGTTTTATTTACGTTAACAAGACGCGGTGAAAGGCCCGTCACGAGTTTTATTTACGTTAACAAGACGCGGTGAAAGGCCCGTCACGAGTTTTATTTACGTTAACAAGACGCGGTGAAAGGCCCGTCACGAGTTTTATTTACGTTAACAAGACGCGGTGAAAGGCCCGTCACGAGTTTTATTTACGTTAACAAGACGCGGTGAAAGGCCCGTCACGAGTTTTATTTACGTTAACAAGACGCGGTGAAAGGCCCGTCACGGTTTATTTACGTTAACAAGACCGGTGAAAGGCCGCGTCACGAGTGTATTTATAAAGGTACACTAAAAGCCGATTAAATTGTGCATATTGTGTATTGTATACTGTACCATTGTTGTGTAAAATGTCTGAATTTGAGAAGAAATGTGTGATTTATGGGAATTCCCCTGTAATTATGCAGTGGGAAAAAATTGTTGATATGTTAATGGCTCAATCAGAACCGAAACATTATAAAAAGGATAGGAAGATTTGGCAAGACAAATGGAGTCAAATTTGCATGGAAAATGTGTGGAAGGAATCTGAGAAAGTGTTGATTAAGATCACTCCAAAAATCAGGGAAATGGAGGAAAAAGCGCATGCAATTTTAAACAAACATGTAGAAGGAGGAAAAGATGTGAAGTGGTTAGATAAAAATAAGCATAAAAAGGAGGAAGAGAGATTGAGAGAAGAATTACGCCTTTGGACACGCATTGCTCTGACTGCAATTGCTTTGAGTTCCCCTAGGGGGGGCACAGGACATGTGCAATCGGAGGAGTCAGAGAAAGAAATGGTGAGAGAGTCAGGAAGTGCAGGAGCCAGTATCTCGCGTCATACTGAGACCGCCCCCTTATATCCTGATTTGAATAAGCTGTTGCCCCCGCCCTACATACCAGCTTCACAGCAAGTGCAAGTGAATGTGAAAGATTCGATGGTGGAGGTAGACATGCCAGATCTAGATGTTTTAAAGGATCAAATAAACGTGTTGACAGGACAATTAGAACTAATGGTAAATAGACAGGAAACCTTACAAAGAAAGGATAGCATAACAAACCAAAGAGCACAAGTAGTGCACAATGAGGAGGAAGGCAGGGACATGAAGAGACAGGAAGCATGTAATAACAGTGAGGATGGAGGGCCACTGCAGGTATGTAGGGACGTAGTTATTAAAGGAACTATGATGTCTACCCCAGTGTCACAGGGTACTAGGAGTCGTACCAGAGCCTGTCAATCCACTCCAGCCTGTCAATTCACTCCCCCTCAAGAGCGACAATGGGACAGTATGTGTCGCCCAGGTAGTGAGTATGATGAAAGGAATGTTAATGTGCCAAACGCCCAACTAATGTCAGGAGGGGCAACTAACATGCCTCTGATACAGGGCAACCGAGGGGTACCAAAGTACCAGCCCTGGAGCCATAGTGACATGACAGCTGTGCTGGCAAAATTGCCCCCCATTACATCTGGTGGAGGCAGATGGCTTATAAAGTTGATGGCATTGTGCCACGGCACCACCTTGGCGGTAGGAGACATAAGATGCCTTTTAGGCCAAGTTTTTACTGTTTCGCAGATGGCAGAGTTTGAGAAGGATGCAAACATTGAAGACGAACGCAATGATGCACGGTATACCACTGTCAGTACAGCGATCGCCAGGGCCCTCAGAGAAAAATTTCCAACACCCCCAACCGTATACCAAAACATTAAGTTCCGCATTAAGCCTGGTGAGACTGGAGCGAGTTACTATTTTAGATGCGCAGCTGAATGGGAGCAGATGGTAGAAGAAAATAGTCTAAATAATCCAATTACGCCTAATATATTTAGAACTGCCGTAATGACAGGGGCCCCCAATGGTGTCAAGCAGGCAATGGAATGTAATCCTGACACTCCAGTTGCCAGCAACGAAATGTGGGAAAGACATCTAGTGTTCCATATTGACAGATCAGTCGATAAGCAGGATAAAGAACAGGAGGAATTAGAAAAGACAAAGCAACAATTGTTAAAACTACAATTAGAAATGGCTAAGTCAGATACCAAAAAATCAAAACAAATGTCACAACGTCCTGTGAGCAGCGGCTTTGACGGGCAGCCCGGGGTGAAGACCCCACCTTTTCCCATAGTCACACCTGAAACTTTTGGCTATGCTCAGGGAGGACATGTCCCTAATTTCCAATTAATAAAACCATGGGGAGGGTATAGGCCACGGGGCAATAGCGGATGGGCTAGGGGGAAGCCGAGTGGGGGAGGGGTGCGCTACAGGGATGCATGTCATCAGTGTGGGGGGACTGATCATTGGAGGAGACATTGTCCCATGACAGGGGACAGCCAGTATATGGGACCACCTGCGGGGGGATGGGATCCTCATAGAGGTGGGCCCAGTGGTCGTGGCAGAGGACCACAAACTCCAAAATACCCGGAGCAACAGTGCCCACCTCCCCACTCGATTCAGGCGCCCTTGAACCCGACTTGGGGCCAGGGGGTAGATGCGGATTGTTGAAGGGGCCGACAGAGAACAATCATGCGAGGTTTGGCTGAGCCTTACATGATTTTAGTGGTCAACAACAGGCCACTAACAGCTTTGGTAGATACCGGAGCAACATACTCCACAGTAACGAGGGGCACAATCACTGACAAAGATCTAAGTGATAAGACTATTGGAGTTATGGGATTCTCTGGAGGGTTAGAACACTGGCATCTTACTGTTCCTCTTACCACGAAAGTGGCAAATCAGTCCCTGTCACACTCATTTCTATACTCCACAAAAGCACCTGTTCCCCTATTGGGCAGAGACCTGTTGATTAAATTGGGTGCAAACATTTTATGCTCACCAGAGGGTGTCACAGTCACGTTCCCGGACGGCACTAAAGTCGACTGTTCACAGGCACACAGTAGAGAGGGCCACCAGCAGGTTTTGCTGGGAGGACCCTTGCAAGAGATGGCAGACATATATTGGGTGGAACTAGATAATTCACAATCGGGAGCCAGAGCACTGTATAAGAGTCAGTGGCCCTGGATCAAAGACTTAGCTGTCTATTTACCTCTCATCGACCCCCTGCATTGTACACTATTTTATGACCGTAATGACACTGTCACATACCAGGAAATGTTCCATGACATTGAGGGCCAAATGTGGACACTCACAGGGGAGGGTCTATATGTAGGACAAGAGGGTGTAGTAGTTCCAGTTACACTGACACCAGAACAACAGATATGGCATGAAATGGCAGACACAGCTGAACCTCACATTTCTATGGCACTGCATCCAGGCCATGAAGCTCGAGAGTTAGGAGCTATGACAAAGAGGTTGCGCTTGGTGACCGATTGGGAGCCCTCTGGCATTGTAGGGGTATTGTATTCGCGTATGACAGATTCATATTGGGTACCACAAAAAACGGCCGATAGGGGCCAATTGACTCATCTCGAAATTACAAGAAGCCATGGTCGCGAACTGACAGAAGGTCCCGGAGCTGAGCAGTTAATTAACAGCCAGCCGGACGACCTCTGGTCACAAGGTCCAACGGACGTTGGCCTCTGTAACATTGAGCCAGTCAAATTTCAGTTAAAATCGACAGAACCAGTTTGGGTCCCACAATATCCTAACAAAAGGGAGGCAGAGGAAGGCATTGTGCCCACTGTTCAAGGTTTAGTGGAGAAAGGTGTCATTATTCCATGGCGATCGCCATGGAACACCCCGATTTTTCCTGTAAAAAAACCAGGCACAAACAAATATAGATTAATCCATGATCTGCGTCGAGTAAACAGCCTGGTGACAACACCAACAATGGCCGTACCAAACCCATATACTGCCATCTCAAATTTGACCCCAGCTCACCAATGGTTCACTTGTATTGATTTGGCCAACGCTTTTTTCTGTATACCAATCTCAGAAGAATGTAAATCGTGCCTGACTTTCACTTACCGAAAATGTCAATATTCTTATAACAGACTTCCACAGGGCTTTATTTTATCGCCAGGGATATTCAATCAGGTCCTAAAAAATCAGCTGATAAATTGTGTGTTGCCTGTAGATTGTGTTCTAATAATGTATGTTGATGATCTTTTGCTAGCAGCCATAACCAACGAAGATTGCTTAAAAGCAACGGGCGTCATTCTGAGACAGCTGTATGCGTCTGGGTTCAAGGTTAGTAAAGAAAAACTGCAGGTCAGCAGGCCATCTGTTACTTTCATGGGCCGTTTAATCACAGGCCAAGGCACAACATTGTCTGATCGCCAACGTGATGGCATTTTGTCACACCCAAAGCCACACAATGTGAAGGACATGCTTTCCTTTCTGGGATTGACAGGTTTCAGCAGAAATGATATCCCTATGTATGTAGCGGTCACCAAGCCATTACGAGACATGGTCAAGGAACAAGGCATGAGAAATGTGCAGGCGAAGTTAATATGGACCCCTGAAGCAGAAACCGCGTTCATTAAATTGAAAGGGGAGCTGTCACATGCAGCATATCTGCATAGCCCTGATTACAGCAAGGCATTTTTCCTAGACGTTTCTGAAACAGGGAATAGCGCACATGGAGTACTTTTCCAGAAACAGTCTAGTGCTAGACGTGTGCTGATGTATGTCAGTGTCCTAATGGACGCCATTGAACAACGCCAGCCGGTTTGTGCCAGGTTTACTGCAGGATTAGCAAAGATCATTGACAAGACATCACACATTGTGATGGGTCATCAGTTAACAGTCCTGACCACGCACTCTGTCATGTCGTTTGTCAACTCTGAATCATTTACATTTTCACCGTTGAGGCAGAGAAAACTGTCCAAATGTTTAACGGCGCCAAACATAACATATAAACACGAAGGCATTAACATGGCAGATTTGTTCACCAAAGGGGAACCACATGACTGTGCACCAATCACTGACCTGGCATCTCGTGTTCGCCAGGACTTAACTGCAACCCCTATTCCTGAAGCCTCGGACGTGATTACGCTTTTCACGGACGGGTGCTGTTTTAGAGCTCATGATGGCTCTTTGGTCTCAGCTTATTCTGTTGTGCAGCAAACAGACTTAGGATACACTACTAGGGAAGCAGAGAAAATAGAAGGCAAACAGTCGGCACAGAGAGCAGAACTAATTGCGGTAACACAAGCACTTAAACTTGCAGGGTCTGGCAAAGTCAACATTTATAGTGACTCAGCTTATGTCGTGGGTGCTGTCCATGTCGAACTCGCAGTTTGGCAAAGGAGTGGGTTCGTCACTACGTCTGGTAAGCCTATAGCACATGATGCAGAGGCACGTGCACTGTTGGACGCATTGAAAATTCCAGCAGCTGTTGCGGTCATAAAATGTCAGGGCCACTGTAAAACAGACAGTGCTGTAGCACGGGGAAATGAGGCTGCTGACTTGGCTGCCAAAACAGCTGCAGGCTATCAGGTGACCATGATGGTACAGACTGACTGTTCATATGTGACACTGTTACCATCTTTCAGCAGAGAAACACTTGTGGCCGAACATGGCAAATGCACACCAGAAGAACTGTCAACGTGGACAGAGTATGGGGCCCTGTGTGCACCAGATGGTCTGTGGCAGGCCCCAGATGGCAGACCAGCATTGCCCATGAGCCTGTCACGCTCTATCATGAACCAAGCACACACTATGTCGCACGTGAGTTCAAAACAGATGATGAAAACATTGCAATATTGGTGGCATCCTTTTTTGACGGCTATGGTGTCTAACTTTGTACTTTCATGCGACATTTGTCAAAAACATAACATCAAACCAACTTTAAAACAGTTAAAGGGCACATTTTTGCCATTGCGAGGCCCAGGAGAGGAAATCGTGATTGACTTTACAGACATGGTAGAGAGGGTGCAAGGGAAACGGTATTTGTTGGTGATAGTTGACCAATTCACAGGTTGGCCTGAGGCTTTTCCTTGTGGGAAAGAAGACAGCACTGCAGTCATTAAGTGTCTCATTAATTTGTACATTCCGCATTACGGTTTCCCCCGGCATATCCGGTCAGATAACGGCTCGCACTTCAAAAATGAGCATTTAAAAATCGTAGAGAAATCGCTGGGTCTAACGCATGCGTTTGGAGCCGTCTATCATCCTGAATCGCAAGGTAAGGTCGAACGGATGAACCTAACACTGAAACTTAAATTGGCTAAAATCTGTGCACAGACCAAATTATCATGGCTATCAGCTCTTCCGTTGGCTCTAATGTCTGTATGTTCCTCTGTTAACAGAATCACTGGCTTTACACCTTTTGAATTGCTTACAGGTAGATCTTTTCCAGGACCGTCGACGCCGCTGAAGCCGGACACCTGTGTACCACTTTCACATTGTGTATATTTTGACAAACTGACTGCTATGATTCAACATTTCTCTCGGCAGACTCCCTCTGACATTGCTGGAGAACCTGTCGAGCCCGGTTCGCAGTGGGTGCGCCTGAAGAAGTTTCGAAGGAAGTGGAATGAGCCACGCTGGACGGAGCCTCTGAAAGTGACGGCAAGGACATCACATTGTGTCCGTCTATCTGGCAAGGGCGACACCTGGTATCACTTGTCTTCTTGTGTTAACTGTGATCCACCAAACAGGTCGCTGTCAGAGACTGCTGTGGACCTGAGGGCTCAGGTCCAAGAGGGGGAGGGTATCTCTGGAGCAGAAAGTGGACCAGAAAGTGACATACAAGCATCAACAACAGGGGCATTAAAAATTTAAATCCAGTGCAAAAAAGGTGACATTTTTTCAAGCAGTGACATTTAAAAACAGGTACGGAGTGGAGAAAGTGAGACGACAAAATAAAAGAACAGGTGATTGTGCAGTGACTCATGAGGAAGACAGTAGAACTATCTTCCATTTAGTCACAAAAGCCAGGTGCACGGACTATCCAACTTATGATGATTTCACCCAGAGCTTAAAACAAATAAGAAACTGGTGTGTAGACTATATACTCATTATAATCAAGGGTTATCAACATTTTCGTATTTACCTTTATCATAATCTTTATATATTAATTTTCTTTCTAATTCTTTATAATCAATATATATTGTTGTTATTGTGATCTTTCAATTTTAATATTCACATTTTCCATATTTACTATTTTTCATATTATTATATTCACAGTTTTCATATTTCTATATTTTTATATTGCTATTGTGATTTTATATTGTCATATTCATTAACGTATAACCATTTATTCCTTACATTTCTATTTTGTGGGATTTTAACCATATATTTTTTCTGAATTTCATATTCCCATTAAGTGTACTGTGTGTTTAACCATTTAAATTTCCAAGAGTGTGTTTATTGTTCCTTTAAAGTCCAAGAGAGGGTAACGAGATGAAGCTGTGGGAAAACTGTAAGCTGTCAGGGATCCTATTAATAATTTCAGGGGTTATAGTAGGAATAATTTTTAGCATAACTGAGGGTCAGGAAAGCAACAACAACATATCGAAACCGAGTTACAAAAGAGCCATAGCCGATACGAGGTTACCATGTGAACAACTCGTAATTAACTATGTTTGGGGTAAGACCACCTCATTTACTTTCGACCTATGCGCTGTCATAAATTGTGGGGGAAAAAATAGCTCATGGAGGGGGTACGAGGTATATGTATGTACGGACGGGAATATGGACAGTGTTTGTAAGGCGTACCAGTCTAGGCAAACCTATAGGGGTGAATGGTGTCCATCGTGGAATAAAGTAATAGCATATACCGGTGGTTGGACCCCGAAAGAACCTAGCCTTTGGACCCGTACCTCGGCAAAATTTGATTTTAAAATACAAAGATATTATAGTGCAAGCCAAAATCCACTCACCCTTTCAATATCCACCAGAACGGGATCAGCCAATTATACAGGGGAGTTTTTCCTTATAATGGGGGTGCACAGCCCAGGAACAGATAAAAAAGCAGTAATAAAATTTGTTGTGGACAGTTCACCTGAGGAGGAAAGAAATGGGACAGTAGCTGAGCCATTATCGGTAGGACAAAAGAATGGGGTGGTAGAAATAGATTACACCATGTTAAAACCAGAAGATATGATAGAAAGAGCCACAGGATATGGGGAAAATAATTTGTGGCTGGAATGGATAATTACCACAGCCAGAGAACAGAGCTTAGATGATTGTGTTGGATGTGCTAATGCAAGACCCCATTTATATATTGAACCAGCCCCGTTGTACCAAAATGATACGTGGGGTTATGAGTGTATGCTAGCATTGACACGGATGGCCAGTCCAAAAAATTGTACCTCATTGGCGGCAATATTCCCACCAATAACCAACCTTTCACGGGCAGGTCCATTTACACCAAAGAAAGCAAATTATACCTGTTTTGATATTAAACGTCTATCACCAACCAGCAACCTGGGGGAGATAAATAAGGAGTGGTGTGATCAGATCATAGTAGATAATGGGACTGAGATAGGTACGTGGGCTAGGGCAGGTTTGTATTATTATTGTGGAGATCTAAGATTGTTTACTAGGATACCTGAGAAGGCAAAGGGAGTGTGTGCCATGGTGAGACTGGGAGCCCCAATAACCCTGATAGGAGACAGAGCAGTCAGAACGGAAACCGTGAATTCAGCAACATTGACTAGAAGACGTAGGAGACACATCATTACAAAGAGAGCAATAGGATCAAGTGTAGACTTATCATTAAATAGTCCGACATACATTGACGCGATTGGGATTCCACGAGGTGTACCGGATGAATATAAACTAGCGAACCAAGTGGCAGCAGGTTTTGAGAATATACCAATAATAGCTGCTCTTTTTCCAGTCACCCCAAACAAGAATGTAGATAGGATTAATTATGTGCATTATAATGTGATGAGGTTAGCAAATATGACAAGGGATGCAGTAGATGGTTTAGCAGAACAGCTAACACCAACTTCACTTATGGCTATACAGAACCGTATGGCTCTGGACATGTTGTTGGCAGAGAAGGGAGGAGTATGTGTAATGTTTGGTGATCTTTGCTGTACTTACATTCCTAATAATACAGCACCAGACGGATCAGTCACTAGGGCATTGGAAGGTTTGAAAACTTTGTCTATCGAAATGAAGGAACATTCAGGAGTGAATAATCCTATTGGAGATTGGCTAGACAAGGCACTAGGCAAATGGAAATCCGTTTTAATGTCGATTGTGTTATCAATAGCTGTATTTGCAGGTATTTTGGTCTCATGTGGATGCTGTTGTATTCCCTGTATCAGATCTCTGTGTAACCGGCTGATATTATCGTCAATAGAAAAGACAGACCTAACCCCTCCGAAATATACCATGCCTCTATTGTCTGGCGATCATTTCCTAGATGAGGATGAGAATGATGATTGGGATGTTTTATGACCATTTTTAATGGTCAAGAGAGGGATTGTGGGAATTTAGATCCACATATGGATCGATATAAAAAGGGATGATTGATGTTGTTTAAATCAGATGTATTTTCCTACATGACATGATTGTGAACAAAAGCTTGAAGCTGAGAGTTCTACAGTTGCTAGATGTTGCCAGAGATAGGAATGTGGTCAGTTAGTGGGGGGTTGCAGGATCTGCTTATGTGAGTATGTGTAACAATAACCACATTTTATTTTTGGGGAAGAAATGTGTACACTGAAGGATTTTATTGTGGTTTAAACGTGCCTTTACATTTAATATGATTTCATTATTGATTACTAACTATGCATAATATGTTGAAAATATAACCAGTGTGTTAGTTGTGTGTAACCAAGAATTAATCGCTGATATTGTGGGGTTTTTCCACAGGACATTATTATGTGTGTGTTAAGATCAGGTTACGCACAGAGCATGTTGGGCCTCTATAATTTGTTACAGATGAATGGTGGTTTGAAAAACAAGGCAGTGAGCTGATTGGCTGAGACAGGACAAAGAAGGAAAAGCGGATTGGACCCCGCCATGGAGAAGAGATTCGACGAGAAATATATAAGCTTCTGAATGTGTTTTTCGGGGTCGATCCTTTGTGAGACGTTCTTGTGTCTGAGGATCCACCGAAACAGCTGTTTGTTTGAGACTTCTGATCAATAAATTTCAACGTTTTCTGAACTGGCCTCTCTCCAATTTTTGAACGCGCAGAACATTGCTTTAATGTTCATCAGGACGCATCGAACCCCGAGAAATTAGAGATTATAGAATTTTGTTTCTGGGCAAAACTTTATTTTAAGTTTAATAAAATGGGGGGGGGGGGGGCAGTGTTACCCTAATTTTGGTTGGGGGGGGGGAAAAAATTTTTTTTTGGGGGGGGGGGGGGTGCCGGGGATGTTGTGGAAAAGGAAACAAAATTTAAAATGTGGGCCATGATGTCCCCTGGGACGGCCAAATAAAAAGGAAAAAGAGAAAGTTTTAGACTAGCTCTAACTCAGAAAAATTTTAGTTATGAGGGAACGGGAGCAACTTCCCAAATAAGAGTGGAAATATGGAAAGTGACGAAGGTTAGGCAGGTGATGAAGGTTTAAGCAGGTCAGTATTGGTGTATGAGATTGAGGAGATAAAGGACACAGGTCAGAAGATATCAGTGCAGCCAAGGAATTTTCAGGCCGCAGAGCAGGCAGAAAAAGAGGCAGGAGAAGCAGAGCTAGAAGGTAGACATGAGAATGGCAATATACCAATGCAAAGGCAATAAGGCATGTGCATTGGCACTGATAGAAAAGAAAGAGGTTGGAGTGAATGACAATTGTTGGTGGTGTATGCGACTCGAGCAGGCATGGAAAGTCAGTCCTCTGAGATTAGAGGACCGGAAAAGGCTAAAGGGTCAATTACCCTGCAAAGTCACAACCCTGTTGACAGTTGCAAACAGCACCAACAAGGCCGAAGAAAAGACAGAGTGCAGAGAACCAGGTGGTAAGTAAAGTACAGATTGAACAGTTTGGAAGTAGGGAATTAGGATTGCAGGGTAGGTTAGTTTTAGATGTGCTCACCGCAGAGAAAAGCAGTGTGTGTGTAAAAAGCTCAGGGTCAGTTGTTGTTTCTACATTCAGGAAGCCGGATGATATGACTGAACAGCCTGTTGAAGTGGTGAAATTGCTAAAGTTGGGGAGTGGGGCTGAAGCAGGTGGTGTTACCAATTCTAGTGGGATTTTAAGAACTGTTTAGATAGAAGAATGAAACCTGTAAGAGAAAGGGCGTTGCTCATCTTACATGGTCAAAGTATAAAGATTTTCGTTATCATATTAGATTAGATTAGATTAGATTCAACTTTATTGTCATTACACATATACAAGTACAGTGTAACGAAATGTAGTTTAGGTCTAACCAGAAGTGCAGTTAGCAAGTGCAGGATATACAGTTAGAATAAATACAGAATACAATATGAAAAATATAATACAGTGGGCATGGACTATAAAAATATTTTGCAGTAGGTGTGTTCTATGAAAATATGACAGTAGGTATATACTATGAACAATATATACAGATGGCTATATACTATGAACATTAATGTACAGGTGGATATGAACAGATAATAATTTAGACTAAAAAAAGTGCAAGTGACTTAGGTATGCATAAATTATTGACATTGGCTGTTAAAGTTGCAGTGCAATAGGTGAGTTAATGCAGTTGTTGAAGTTGATGCAGTTATTAAAGTTACGGTGCAGTATATGAGTTAATGCAGTTAATAGGTTACAGTCCAGAAGTTTAGTTAATGCAGTTAATAAGGTTACAGAGCAGTAGATTAGTTAATGCAGTTATTGAAGTTACAGTGCAATAGATGACTAGATGCAGTTAATAGAGTTACCGTGCAGTTGATTAGTTAATGCAGTTATTGAAGTTACAGTGCAATAGATGACTAGATGCAGTTAATAGAATTACAGTGCAGTAGATAGGTTTGTAATGGAAGTGGTCCATTAGTGCAAGTGAGCATTCAGTTAAATATTCCTGGTGTGCAAGTGAGCAGTATAGAGTGCAAATGATGCTGTGTGTGTGTAAACAGTCCGGTAGAGCAGATAACATGAAGTACTGGTGTGTACAGTTCAGTCATGCATGCAGCCCTGTAGTGCAATGTAAACAATGTTGTAGCAGCATTGGAGTTAAAGGTATGAGAGGTAGTGGAATCAGTGGGGGGCAGAGTTCAATGATGAAACAGCTCTGGGAAAAAAGCTGTTTCTTAGTCTGCTGGTTCTTGTCCGGAGGCACCGGAAGCGCCTACCAGAAGGCAGGAGAGTAAACAGTCTATGAGCGGGGTGAGAGGAGTCCTTGAGAATGCTGCGAGCTCGACGCAGACAGCGTTTCTTCTGGATGTCCTCAATTGCAGAAAGTGTAGTCCCTGTGATTACACTTTCTGCAATTACATTCACTTCCATTACATTCCCCCCTTTTATCATATATATCACAGTGTAGTCCCTGTGATATATATGATAAAAGGGGGGAATGTAATGGAAATTTTCTAGTCTAGCTTCTTGATGTGTCTATCTATATGTTTATGAAGTTTTTATCTATGTTTTCTTTTCTATGTTATCATGTTTTTCTCTATACACGTCATACCACTCTGCCTTTGCCCTCGAGCAGAGGCCAAGATGTTCTGTTTGGAATAACGGAACTTCTCGTAAACCAGCTCGGGATTCTTGTTAGGGGCAAAGGGAGGGGGCGTCACGTTTTTAATCATATACATACTCTGGGTGCAGAAGGAAAGAGGGCCTTTGCTCTGCACCATGCTCATTGCTTATGATGCAGATTAAACGACAATAAAATACTTTGCAAAGTACCTGATGTCTCTGTATGTTGCGTTTGTCAAAATTGACTCACCTTGATTAAGGAATAAGAAAATACCACAACAAGCGCCTGCGCCTGCCAGATCACTACACATCTCTTTCAGCATTTACTGCGGACATGATGGTATGTCTACGGTCTGTGGAGAGTGGTTTTGGCCTGGTTTAAATTCAATTAAATTTTAGATTTAAAATGTTTCTATTGACTTAGTGGCATTAAACATGCCAGCATTATTATTATTTCATTTAAAAGTACGTTTGGGGTCATCAATCACCCCCAGTTGTACCATTTAGCTCACCTGAACCTTACTGAGACATTGTTTAGTCCCTGGATATCATTTGATAAGACCTGATTTGAGACTTTTGTATGTTCAATAGTAAAAAACATCACTGTTACATGTTCAATAAAACGTTTGGCCAACAACTGTTATTTATTCAATGACATCCTTTGGTACAAATTAACAGTTGAAAGCACGTTACATCTAAAAAGATTCACTTTCAATTAGTAAAGTTTGCACATATTGAACTGTGCTCAAAAATATGTCCATGCCATTGGACTCAGAGAGTTGTAAAGGATCGATGTGTTGTCTCAACTGCTCCATTTGTTCTGAAGTTAGAGGGCTCTCAAAGTGTGGAACAGTCACCACAGTGTGCGTGTAATGTGATTTTCCATCTGCCCCATCTCCCACAGCTGGTTTGGTGTGAGATTTTGCTCTGTTCTCAATGGGTGGTTGTCCCATCCTTCACAGAACACATCAAGATTTGCTTGAAGTCGGGGCAAAAATACATAATGGCAGCAAAACAAGTGAAGAGTGCTGCTTATATCCAGCATGTCCTCTTCCTCAAGTGTGTGCAATATTTGGTAGAACAAGCTGGTGACACCTATCCAGAGGTCACGCCAGAGTCGCTCAACTCTTTCAAAAAAATAAGACAAGTTACATTACAAGTCTATAAAATAAATATGAAATTTTTTCTATAGAGAAAATAATCAACCTTACCTCTGATTGTGGACACTTTTGCCTGCTATAAAGCAGTTACTGTCTGGCCCACGCACAGTAAACATCAGACGAGCCACTCCAACATTCTCTCCTCCTTGATCAGCTCGAACTCTAAATAATGAAACATTAACACAACTGTCTGGCTCTTTGCTGTGTATATCTATAATTGCAATCATATTCAATGTAAATGTTTGCTTTGAAATAGAGTTAGGTTGTCTGAGATTTTTTTTACTTTAGCGGGTATCCAAATTCCTCAACAGCCTGACTGAAGAAACACAGGGTTGTGTTAGATCGGTTGTTGTCTGCAGCTCTCAGATACATTATCTAAAAAAGCATAAAAACATTTTAATGCTTTTTTAGAAGCATCTATCTGCACAAAGAGATAATGTGTTACCCAGTAAACATATGACCCACAAGTTATAAAATTAGGTATACGTCATGATGCTAATTTTCAGATGTTCATTTGAACAATACTTGAAATATTTTGAAATGTTGCTCACCTTACGTGAAAAGCCATCAATCCCAGCAAATGTCACAATATTGTACCTAAAGAAAAGTAATTATGTTAAACAATGTTTGAAATTACATCATAAAGATACAAAGCAGGTTAAAAATAAAGTAACAAACCGAGGTTACCTGATAAGTTTATGGTTTGTGTCAATATGTACTAAGTACTTTGGGCATGGCACAGAATATGTCCGTCTGATGACACACCCCAACTGAGTCATTCTTGACAGAATCCCAAGACTATCTATCCGGTGCATTGCAGCTTTGACTCTGTTCCACTGTAGCCGATGACCTTGTGCTTTCAGTGCTCCTTTCATCAATCTGTAGCCAGCATGTGGCATTCTTTCCTTGACTTGTAAAACAAGTTGATCGAGTTCTGCATCAGTGCAGGTACTGAACAGTCCTCGAACTGTTAGGCGGTTATCTGCCATTCTCCTGAAGAGTGTAGCACGGGAAACTCCAAGCAAATTAGAAATTGTTGTAACAGGGAGTCCAATCTCCAGTAGATGAGCAATGTGCTCTATGGATATTGGACGCCCCCTTACACTTTGTCTATCCACTTGAACTTCTGGATGTGTCAATTGTGCAACTCCTTGAATCTGGATTGTGTTATGTAGGTCAGTTAATCGTTCTGTCACATCCCGAGACATACAAGACTACGTTTGCTGTATGCTGCTAATCCTGCAGCTAAAGTGGCATTAACAATGTGGTTTTGTTCACGTTTTCTTTCAGATAACTTGACCAGAGCATAACTTGTTATCTTCACCCAGGAGACCTACTGTTGGACAATAGTTTTGGTTTTAAAGGTAAATGCATGTTAAGTCGATGTTGACGGACTTTTCGCTTCAGTCCTGCATGTAAAGTAAAATGTATTATCAGATGTAAAAGCTTCTTTCCAGCTGGGGTTGCCTCTCAACATATATATGAGCGAACAACTGAAAAACACACTTCTGGGTTACAGATATTTATAATATATGTGACGTCGATTCTCTCTTCAGGCTTCATTGGACGGGCGTTCATTCCTCTGGAACCAATCACCTCTGGACATGTTAATCTGACTCCATTCTCCCCAAATTGTTGGTTCTCTGCAACACATAATATGAATACAGCCCGGGCCTGCCGAAAAATGTGATTTACGACAGGAACGCACACACACACACTCGTTACTTGAAACTCAGCTCCTGCATTCCTCACAGCTTTTGTTTCACACTCCTGCCAACTAGTTTTCAAGACAAAAACCCAGCACAGCATAGACATACTCCTATCATAATATTTGACAGTAAAACAACAGTAAACATAAACTTATAATACATAGAACATCGTAAACCCATCAATGTCTAGTTACTGGGCAAAAAGGAGAATAATATTGAGAGGAGTTGAGAGGGACAAACAGGAAATTGCATCTGCAAACGATGCTTTACTTGCTGTAATTCTCGACTTTGACCAAGTAAATCCTCCTGTTAATGAGCATCAACATGCAATGGCTACAACAAGCCACAGACAAATGGTTACCCCTGAAGCACAGGAAATAACTGTTGATGAGGAATTAGAACCTGGTGAAACACTTTGAGGCAGGATAAAGAGCTCCAGGAGGTAAGTGTGCTAATTTCTCCGTAGGGTAATCTAAAAAGTAAAATTAATAGTGTACACTGCATATACAGTCTCAATCCGCAACCTGTCACATATTTATGTATGACTTCAGAGAAATGTAATTTGTAACACTTTTTGAATTTTCAGCTTCGGTTTTTGGCAATCAAATGTGGGAGGGACCTTAAGACAACCGTGTGGCGAATGCTTCAGAGTATGTTCTCTAATCAGCTTTCCATTACTACAACCAGGACCGGTGTAGGGAATAAAGTATGTTTTAAAGACCTGTTCCTGAAGACCATTGTTCAAAGTAAGTTGGATATTTTTTTATATTTAAATAGATGTGTATTGCCTTATGCTATTCAAATGGAATGACAAATTTGTATTTTCTACAGGAGCCATCCGGAAGAACCCGGCATGCCACTGATGAGGCTGTCCAGGTTAATGTTACGCGACACCTGAAAGGAGCATCTGACCGTGAAGGTGGTAAAAGGCGGCGAACAGCTGACAGGGACCCACAGCCCTTAAACCTAGGCTGACTTCTGACACCATAGCATCACTGACTACTGGAACCCTTTCTTTATCCTGCATTCAACATCAAGACCCCTAAAGAAGCCAGAAGTGTCACACTACACTCACCCAATCCACACTTCACTGTGGAAATTACTTATCTTTTTTTTATTCCCTGTGACCCTGCCTTGAGGGCAGCTCCTCGGATAGATCTACTTTTATTCTGTCAGTGTGCTTATATTGTCCATATTTATTGTTGGTCACTAGACTTTAACCTCGCACTGTTGGACTTATTTGTACTACCACCATGACATGTACCTACTATCATTTTGTTAGAGTCACTTGTAAATGTGATGTTATACCTCAAATTATTTGGTATCCTGCACATTCTTTGGTACCAAATATCCTCATTACTTGATACAATGTTTACTGGTAGCCTAATTATTTTCATCCCAGAGCTAACCTCTTTAAATTATTAACAGTTATTGTAAGTGTTCTAATTTGCCTGTAATGCTTTTTACCAAAATTTTTGTAACAGTGCATGTTCTTTAGTACTTTATTTTATTTTTCTGTTATTTATCTTTCAGTGCTCTTACACATCTTGTTTCAATGACGGTTAATGTACTTAAATGCAGAATAAAAACGCCAAATGGGAATTTGTCTGGATTGATCAATAATTATTCTTGATAAACTGCATGCTAGAAATATATAAATATTTAATATATATATATAATAAGCGGTGGCAAAACGCACGAAAATAGCGTTTGCCTCCAACGGGCCGCGGGAGAGCCGCCTTTGACATCCGCGTAATGAAGGCGGTAGAACTTTCAAATAGCGGCTGCCGCTGGCAGGGCGCCGTCAGACGCGTTTGCGATTACACCTTTCTGACGCTTCTACTGCCGCCGGAGCACCGCCGACTCATTGCTATCTGGGTATAGCCATTAGCATCGCTAGCGCTTTCGCTAACACACATAGGAACAGCACAATAACCCAGAAATTACTATATATATAGATATATATATATATATATATATATATATATTATTTCTCACCGTTGTTCTGTATTTCAAAGTCCGAGCACGTGAATGCTAAGGCACTTGCAGCAGCTCGCGAGGTGGAAAGCTAAGTGTTTAACCAACGCAGATCGTCTCCGTCGTTCAGTCACTAAGCTCTCAATAAGCCATTATACGGATCTTATCTTTCTCTGCCCTCTTTAGCAGTTAGCTGCTCTCTCTTTTCAACTGAGATCCAAAATGACCGGAACAACAAACTCCGCTGGGACTTCACCTCCGCGCTGACAACTGAACGTCACCTGCGTAGCTCATAATTGTCTGTTTAGGGCTAGCCCCTCCCACTTGAGGTCATATGACTGAGCAATGCATTCAAATAAGATGGGACATTTATAACTTTGCCAATGTCATTAATGAACTCAAATACCCTTTTAATTGTGTTTTTCCCATCCGGGCTACATAAGTATTCGGGGACAAGAGAGAAAAGTGTTGAAAAAAGAAAATACAGGCAAAAACTTTCCAATCCAGAGGGAAGGAGCACAATAAGGGAAAAAGCATAATTGGGATCTAAGATTAAAAGAAGACATCTTTATTCATTAAACGAAATGTAGAGAGTAACAGAAGAATCAGGAAGAGATGAGCGTGAAGGTTAACAATAGTAAAAGATAAAGAATATTATAGGACAGCGTGCATCTGTGTCAGTTATCAGAAACGATCAAACGTGTGCTTGACCGATATAAACGGAAACAAAAGAAATGATGAGATGGACAAATAGGATTAACAGAACACACTGGAGTGTGGTGAAAAGGGACCGGAGCCGGAAACATCTATTACGGTATTTAGTAAAACAAGAGTCTGACAGGATCACCCGGAGGAGTTAATTGCCACCAGAAGATGGCAGTAGTGCAGCACTATGAGTTCAGGAGGTCATTAAAAACAAAGGATAAAGAAAGAGCTCGCGCGTTTCACAAGTCGTTATGTGAATGGATCAAATACACTCAAAGCGATTTTTAAAGTATCGATGTCACGACACTAGTTTGGATCGTAACAGTTCAACAAACATTTAAGAAACGTTTCCTAGTCAACGTGAAGGCAGCGTGTGCGCGTGTTTGAAAAATGCCCTGCGTCAAGAACGCTGACGTCACACAGAGTAACCAGATGTTATCAGCTCGCGCAGTTGAAGAATCTCCTCAGTGTTGTTTCCAGCGAAAGCGACGACGGATTACACGATCGGTCGTGATCAAGTCTTTGCAGACAGACAGTTACCGACGATACAAAACTCGACAAGTCCGCAGCGACAGACAGACGTTCGTGAAGTCGATCGAGTTAAAGCACTTAACAGCACGTCTTCATCTGTACAAGTGACAGCAAACGACATGGAGAGAGAGCCAGGTCAGTGACACCCTTAACAACACGATAACAATGTGCACCAAACTAAATCTACATAACAAAATAAACCATCTAGATTCACATAATATGATAATACACTTATTTACTGACTCGCAACATCAGGCTTGTTTTCTTTGGCGTTTCTGCTCGTGTTCTTGTGTTTATTTCACGCTTAATCTGAACATTTCTTATGTTTGGATGTGTTTTCAAAATCCCTTTAAATTACAAACCTTACGATTGTGTTTAGATTTAGTTCACTTGATGTTTTCTGAGGGATTAAGTGTCGATGTACTGCAGTTTTAAATTGTAATGACACATAATAAATGAATGATGCCGTTTCAGAGAGAACTTTGATTATTTTAGTGTGTTAGTGGAAGTCATTTCACAGCTTTATTGTGTACGTTTGTTTTTGTTTGATCTTTTAGCACAACAAACAGAGAAGAAGAAGAAGAATAAGGGTGTCCGTGCCTGCTTTAAGCCGGTGGTCTTGACAGACACAGCTGATCTCCCTGGTTGTTCGTACTGGGAGCAAACGCCTCTTGAAGATCCAGTCGATCCTCCGCAAGATCCTTCTGGACTCAAGCAAACGGCTCCAGAAGAACCAATTGACCACCAACAAGGTCTGTCTGTCACGAACGTGGTAGTGGAAGAACCCAAGCGCAGGCAGCGGGTATAAGGAGTAACAGGACTTTAATAAATAATAAAACAGGAACAAAACAAAAACCCACGAGGGAGTAACAAAACAGTACGACTCGACTCGACTCGACTCGACTCTCGACTCGACTCGACTCGACTCGACTCGACTCGACTCGACAGTAAGGAGTACAAGCAAGGGATCATGTACAACCAACGAGCACAAGACAATAGGGTATTATATAGGGAGACTAACAAAGGGGATAACGATGGGCAGGTGTGGGTAATGCGACACAGGAGGAGAGCTATACTAGAAACGAGAGGGGCAGGGCCAAATGACGAGACAGGTGAGAACGCATATTATGTCCTGATTGACCATAATATGTTCCTCTCCACATAAAACACGTGGGTCTGTCATGATTCTGCCCCTAGACCAGAAAATCAAGACAAGAGCAGGCAGAATCATGACACTGTCTAACCGTGAGCAAATATATATAGTGGTAGTGGATGTGTAATTGACCCTTCGGCAGACCCCGCCCCCCAGTGATCCGCAAGATCAAGTTGATATGCAGACAGGTCCATCTGGATCACCTTTTCATTCTGTTGAATGGCATTGGATGTACTGAACCCCTCTCCATTACATGCACATTTAAAAAAAAAGATTTTTGTGTTAAATTACAAAAATCACTGCTATTGAAGTTCATGTGAGACAAAGAAATAATAATCTGATGTGTTTCTTTTGCATTTACTGTTTATAGGTCAATTTTTATCCCTTTATAATGTGGGCAAGAAGATAGGAGCGGGAGTATTTGGTACAGTGTATATGGGGACTCGCAGATCCTATCGCCTAAAGGTAGAAACACCTTTGCTTTATTCTTCAAACATTTTAAACCTTTAAAGTGGTTAAAGATTCTTAACATACATATTTAGTGTGTTGATCCAGATATGTTGAAATGAATTTACAGACTGTTGAGTTTGGTGTTTTGCTGTCAAGCTTACATGTGATGATTTCTCTTTGCAGGTCGCCATCAAATTTATCCAAATGGATCCGGGTGACATATATATTAAAATTGTGAGTTGACAAGATTTCATATGTACAGTGGGGTCCAAAAACCTTTGACAAATTGAGCAGAAATCTTCAAAGATTCTGCACCATTTCAAAGTTGCAAATCAGACTTGACATGTAACACCTTCTTACAAAAAGTCAGATTTCTATTTGTGGTGAAAGATGCTGTTTGAAACGTTTTAATAACATGCTGAACATGAATCATCAGGTTTTGTGCACACCGTGCATGCGTTTATAAAAAGAGGGACATAACAAATTCTGAGACATTCATAAATGTCCTTCATACTCGCATAGTTACTTAAAACATGGTTTGTACTAAAAATAAGATAACTAGAAAAATGCATTTCTCTTAGTGTGTATCAACACAAATGATTCATAAAAGTAGAAAAGTTGCCTACTGTGAGCTAACATTTTTTTAACCATTTTTCCACCCTGGGCATGACAAGGGTCTGTTGGAGGAAGTGGCTCTGAATCTGCTGGTACAAAAACCAGACAAATGCCCCAACATTGTAGAGATACTGGACTGGTTTATAGAAGATGGCAAACACGTCCTCATTTTGGAATATCCATGTCCCTGCGAGACCTTGGAGGAATTCATTGAAAGTCATAGTAGAGGATGTCTGAGGGAAAATCAGGCCGGTGATCTCATGCGTCAAGCAGTGAAGGCAGCCAAACACTGCATTGACCACAATGTCTTCCACGGGGACATACACGACAGAAACATCCTGATCAACACACAAACGAAGGAGCTCAAATTGATCGACTTTGGAATCAGCCATTTAATCTCATCTAGTAGCTCACCAGACTCTGGATGTAAAGGTGAGTTGAGTTTTGTGTTGCCGTAGCATTAAGCCACAATGTAGAGTTCCTTCTACAGAAACTGTATTCAACTCAAACTCGAGCTTGTCAAAATTTACAGTAATGGATTGATCCCATTATACTGTCACTTGAAGGACGTTTGCTAATGAAATGATTGCTTACTTTGGCTTGCGTTATAGAGCGAACGGAAGCGGTTTCAAAGACAATCAATTCTTTGGGTACTCTGCTCCTCACGATGACGATTGGGACGGAGTGGAACATAGAGGATCTCAATGCAATGAAGCACCCAGCGATCAAGGACCATGGCTTATCTGAAGGTAAGAGACCAGCACTTACAAAACAACCCTTGTTAAACACAAACCAATAGCTTCTGCACAGTCTCTCATCAGTTTTTCTCACTTAATGCAACCTTTATAGTATAAATTGAATGAGAAAATAATATTATTTAATAAATTAAACGACATATTTCAGTAGCTTTTGTTATGTTTGACAGCGTGTTTCCTTCACAGAATGCCTTGACTTGATCAATCGGTGCAAGTTCGCTCCACCAACCGACAGGCCAACGTTTGAAGAGATCCTTGACCACGAGTGGTTTAAGCTGAGCTAAAGGTCAAGAGTATCTTATGTTTTTCTGTTCTTCAGTCAGTGATATTAGCAGATCCAGTGGTCTTTCCAGGTAAGGTAATCTAATATAGTGTGATTTAGGGGTTCCCTTTTTTTTTCTTGGTTTACCATATCTGATGTGACATTAACATGTCTGATTCAAAAATAACCCCCAGTTTCACAGACCAGTCCTAGGCCTAGACTAAAATGCATGTTTGAGCTGTTTTAACTGAAAGAAACTTAAACTGGTATATCTTAAAACATGCCAGTGTCATTGTTTTGTCTCAAGATGCACACCAGTGATGTTTTTTTGGGGGTACGTTTATAAAAGCTACTTAAATACTCTAATTGAACTAAGGCCTAATCCTGGTTTAGGCTAATTTCTGTCTGTCAAACCGGGCCTAAAAGTCTAAGCAGCAATATATTTCCCCAAATAATTAAAGTTATCCAAAATACATTTAGCATTTTTGAATGGTGATATATTGTGACATGATACATTCATACACCTCTGCATTATTTTAAATGTCCTCTGCAACAAGAATTTCATCATTATTTACACAAATTATATAAAGTATATTTTTATATCCCGTGAAACAAGTGGATAAACAGAATGGATAGATCTATTGTTATGGGAAGAAAAACTCCCTAGCGTTATCTTTTCAGCCACGTCACTATTAACTTTGCACTGATCGGTCACAATAATATCTTTCATTTATATGGTGGGGGTTACTATTAATGTTGGGTTGGCATTGTCCTCAAAAAGGTAAATGATATATATTCAGTAAGACCGAAACTCACCTGTTCACCGCAAATGTTCGTCATCTGTAAGCAAGCGCGCGTTTCAAATCCTTCGGCTAGCGTTAAAATGATCCCCTATAGCGCCATCTGCTGTTTGGAAGAGGAAGTTGCTCAACTGCATTTGTGAGAAAATCGAGCCGAGAGATTCTCTTAAAAAGACAAGTGTCTCACAATCGTAACATACTAAACCTAGGGCATACAAATGCAGTCCTGTCTTTGTTCACAGGTTACAAGTTATTTGTAGGATGGCTTGTATTTGTTTGCGAAATATTATCTAGGCTCCTTTATTTATATTTGTTAATCATCTGCGTTCTCGCTCAAACGGACCTTTGTATTTGCACATATTGCTTTCCGTTTGTTTGCGAGGCGAGATTTCCCTTTGCAAAGAAAATTGAGTTTGTTTGCAAAACGCTGGATTTGTTTATTTAATTAAGGCACAATATTAACTCCATAAAGGTGGCGTTAAAATTTTCAATGGTAAAGTCAAGATCTTCGACGTTATTACTCGTTCTAGAGATTTGAGACAGTTCAGGCAGATTATCAAGAAACGCACCTTTGGTAGTTGAAGTTATTGTTCTACCATATTTGTAACTAGGAGCTTGAGTTGCAGCCACAGGCCAGTGAAGCCAGCATGATACCAGATAATGATCCGAAATGTCTTCGCTCTGCTGAAGGATTTTTACGTCGTCCACATTTGTACCGTAAAACAGTATTAAATCTAAAGTATGATTACAAAGGTGAGTGGATCCTGACCCATGTTGAGTAACGCCCATGGAGTTAAGAGTGTCTTTAAAAGCCATTCCTAAAGCATCTGTACCGTTATCTACATGGATGTTAAAGTCACCAACAACAAGGACTCGGTCTGCGGCCAGTACTAGTTCTGATAAGAACCCAACAAATTCTTTAATAAAATCTGTGTGGTGCCCTGGAGGCCTATATACAATAGCCAGAATATATATATATATTTTTTATACTCTTTATTTGGCATTTTTCTTATTTACAACACAACATACAGAAACAAAGAACAGGGGGCACTATAAATTATATAATAACAAAATAAAGTGTTAAAATTGTTCTGCTTCCTTATAGGCAAACCATTTTGTCCAGCACTTATTATAGATGTGTCCTTTGATACGTAGAAAGAATGTCATCTTCTCCATTGAGTGTATCTCCTCCACTATTTCTTTCCATTGATCAGTCCGAGGTGGGTCAATCTTTAGCTAAGACCGAGTGATAGCCTTTTTACATGCAATCATTAGAATTTTAAAAAGATAAATGTCGTCTTTTTGGACCACCTCATCAAGTATTAGACCCAACAAGAAAATCTTAGGATCTTTAGGAATGACGTAACCCATTATCTTGCCAGTAATTAAAAAGATACTGTCCCAGAATTGTTCTAACTTTGGGCACGTCCAAAATATATGAGAGTGATTGGCGTTCCACTGCCCACACTGCCGCCAGCATTGCTGTTGTTCAGCCCTTTGGTTGTTAATAATATGAGGTGTGATGAAAAATCTGACCAGACTCTTCCACCCAAATTCCCTCCACCTTTTAGAACTAGTAGACGTCTGTTGTGTCACGCACATTGAAAGCCAATCACCCTCTGACACTTCCACACGCAGCTCTTTCTCCCGTTTTGACTTAATATACAAGGTATTGTTTCCATTTCATTTCTGCAATGCTTTATACAATTTAGAGACAGTTTTACTTGGCGGGGACTTATAAGCATTAACAAAAACTTTAACAATGTTACCGCCTTCAGGAGAAATACCTTTTTTTTATTTCACTGTTATAGAAATGTCTCACTTGGAAATATTTGAATAGATCTCTGTTCTCTAGTTTATATTGTCTCTTGAGTTGTTCGAATGGGCTAAAGATGTTGCCGTCTACAAATTGACACAGGGCCATGAGGCCATGATCTTTCCAACTCAAGAATGAAGAGCCTATTTCACCTAGTCGAAAAGTTGGGTTGCAGGAGGGCCAAATCAAAAATTTAATATCATTAGCCAATTTGTACTTATTTACAACCTCTTTCCAAATTAATAGCGTATCTTCAACTATACGATTCCCATCTTTGTTTGTGATAACTTTACCTCCTAGACGGGTTTGAGGTTGGTACTGTCCCTGGGATAGTTCAATCAGTCTCCATCGAGCCTCGATTTCTGGGGAACACCAGTGAACCATATATCTCATTTGAGATGCATAATAATACTCCTTCAGATTTGGAAGGGCTAAACCCCCATGATCTTTATCAATCTGATGTGTCCTAAATTTTATTCTTGGTCTAGCCCCTGACCAAATAAATCGTGATATTAGCCGGTCCCAGGCGTTAAAATGTGAGTAGGCAATCCTGACAGGCAAAGACATGAAAAGATACAAAAATCTGGGCAGCAGATTAATTTTCACTATTTCCAATCTAGCATTGAAGTCTAGTATAAGCATTGCCCAGCGCTTCATATCCTTTTGTATTGAGTCAATCATTTTCTCAAAATTCTAACTGAATAAATCATCTAGATAAACACACCTAGATACTTTAACTTTTTAGCTTCCCAATTGAGTTTATAGTTATGTCGTATAGATTTACTGGGGGTGTAGTTTATGGTCAGGACTTGCGTTTTAGTAATGTTTAGGTGATATCCAGACAGCTGACCAAACTCTGTCAGAGTTCTCATAAGTTTAGGGAGGCTTACATCTGGATTTTGGAGATAGGTGATAATATCGTCCGCAAAAAGTCCAATTATATGTTCAGTGTTTGCTATAGTAATGCCTATAAGCTCTTTATTTTGCCTAATAGCCTGTGCCAAGGGCTCTATGTATAATGCGAAGAGCGCTGGACTGAGACAACAGCCTTGTCGAGTACCTCTGAACAGCTGAAAGCTATCAGTTAAGTGGCCATTAATTTTAACCCTAGCCCTCGGACTATCATACAGTGACTGGATACACCTAATAAATTGATTATTAAAGCCAAGACGCTCGAGCACCTTGTATAAAAAGGGCCAGCTGACCCGGTCAAAGGCTTTCTCCGCGTCTAGGCTGACTAAAGCCAAACTCAGTTGTTGTTTCTTGGCTTGGTCTATGACATGCAATGTTCGTCTTATGTTGTCATGAGTTTGTCGGCCTTTAATGAATCCTGTTTGATCCTCATGAATCAGATCTATAAGATAATGCTACAATCTCTTGGAGATTATAGAAGTAAAGAGTTTGTAATCAACATTAAGTATTAAGATCGGGCGATATGATTCGCAATATTCTATGTTTTTCCTTCCTTAAGGAGGACAGATGTTACAGGCTCTCTCCATGATGGTATCTCTGCTCTACTCAGGGTCCAATTAAAGGACTCCAGCAGAACGGGAGCCAGCTCCACCTTGAAAATCTTGTACCACTCATTAGAAAACCCATCGCTACCTGGGCATTTATTAGTTTTCAGATTTCCAATAGCTGCGTCCACTTCTTTTCGAGTAATAGGGGTAGTTAAAGCGTCATTTTGTATTAATCCTAGTGAAGGCATGTCTAATCCGGCCAAATATTGTGTACAAACACTTTCATTCGCTGGTTTAGAGGTTGTGTATAGTGTTTGATAATAGTTTTCAAAGATTTTATGGATTTGATTAATATCATTAGTCAAACTATCAGTTAAAGGGTCCCTAATTTTGGTAATCGAGTGTTTCAATTGCTGCTTTCGTAGGCGTCTTGCTAGAATTCTCGTGGCTTTTGGTCCAGATTCATAAAAAGTCTGTTTCGAGAATCGTAATTTTTTCTCTATCTCTTCGTGTAACATATCATTTACATTATTTTTAATAACTGTTATTTGTTCGGTCAATTCTTGATCATTAGTACTTTCTTGTTGTTTTAGCTCTAGACTACTCAGTCTCGTCATATTTTAATCGTTTTATCTTCTTCAAATAGGCAGTCCTTGAAATGAGTCTACCTCTCATTACTGCTTTAACTGTATCCCAAACCAGAACAGGATTTACCTGACCATTATTATTATCCTCCGCACAATCTATTATTTCCTTCTTAATGTCATTAATTGTGGTTTCCTTGTTAAGAATGCTCATATTTAGGCGCCATAGTGTTGTTTTTGAATGATTAGATAATTGAATAGACAAATAGACAATATTGTGGTCAGATATATCAGATGTTCCAATTTTGCATTCCTTCACCCTAAACCTGTCAATGGTGTTCATCAAAAAGAAGTCAATCCTGGAGTGGACTTTATGTGAGAGGGAATAATGGGTAAAATCTCTCTCTTTAATGTGAAAATCCCTCCAGACATCGAACACACCCGTCTCTCTAATCAAAATATTAAGATCTTTTGATCTACCAGTTTTTTGTTTCTTGGAGCTGGTTGTATCCATGGTATAATTTAGAATTGTATTCCAATCACCAGCACAAACTAGAATCCCCTCACTTAGTGAGATTATTGTTTAAAAAATTTCCTGTCACTTTCCGGTGGTACATAAATGTTAGCAAAGGTCACCACCACATTATCAATTCGCCCTTTTATAATAATAAATCTGCCTTCTTTATCAACCTTTTCAGAAATTAATTCAAAGTTTAGAGAGTTGGAAATTAGAATAGCCACCCCCCTTTTCCTACTATTTTTACACCAGCTATGAAATGTATTAGAGTACCCTAAAGTTTAAAATTTTTCATGTTCTTTCTTGGACATATGCGTCTCCTGTAGAAAAGCCACTTGTATTCCATCTTTTCTCAATTTAGCTAGTACCCTTTTTCTTTTCACTGGACAACTCAAGCCATTTACATTCAAAGAAGCAATTTTCAAATCATATGACACTGTGATAATAGCAAAAGCAGTTACATAATTCAGCGACCCCTAAGAACACACATTGAACAATAACAAAAATGAACCTTAATAAACTGACTTCCAAAAGAAAAGAGGATTCTTCCTCCTCTCCTGTAACCCCGTTGGCGGGTGAAGGGTTAAGTCTCTCTGGACGAGAGGGCCCGAAAAAGACAGTAGATGTGTCTGGGTGTAAAAACACGTCCATCTTATTAGTCCAACGTAGACGATGAAATGTGACCTCTCCCACCAAGTAGATAATCAAACAGTGGCCTGATAAGCATCGGGTTGTAACGTGATGCCCTGCTCCTTTTGAATCAGAATGATCCCTCTGGAATTCTTGCAACTTGGCCTTCGCTCTGAGCGCCACGGCGGGCCCGCTCAATGAACTGTGTCACAGAGACCCCCTCTTGCGTTTCTGGCACCCCAAAGATACGTATGTTGTTTCTTCTGGATCGTGACTCTAAGTCTAAAACTTTAACCTGAAGTTTCCTCTGCTGATCGAGGCAGGTGCACAGCGCCTCAGTCGCCTGCTCTGCCCAGCTCTCCACCTGGTTCACGCGGGCCTCCGCCTCGTCCATCCGCTGAGTTAGGCCTTGTACGTCAGTTGCGATATCCAGTTTACCGTTGATTTCTTGTCCCAGTTGGCCAATATCCTGTTTAAGCTTTGTATTGTCTCCTTTTAGATCAGATTTTAAATCCTCTATTGCCTTAAGTACCCCAGCTGTGTCCATGCTTATTCCGGGTCTCGCCGTGATATCGCTAGCTTGGTCCGGTTGGGTATTAGCTTTTGCGGCTGAGGCATTTTTATCCTGAGCTTTGGGCATTTTTATCGATCTAATTGTGACCTAGCATGCTTCTTCTCCCTTTCATAAATGATTTTGTTAAAACAAACAAACAGTATAGCGAGTTCAAACGGGATTTTCGAGGTTAAAGTGGGAGAGAGGTGTGTTGAACAATTCTTCAATGTTCTGCGTGTTCAGAATTGGAGAGAGGCCAGTCAAAGTAAAATCTTGAAGTTAATTGATCAGAAGATTCAAAAATACAACAGCTGCTGGGTGGGTTGCCTCAGACGCACACGTCTCACACAAAGAAGCGACGTCATACAAAGGATCGACACAGAAGAACAATTTTACATGGTATTTATAATCCTTCTGGTGTCTTTTATTAGCTCGAGAAGCTGATGTCCTTTCTCGGACGTGGAATCCTGGGAACACGTCCAATCCGCTTTCTCTCCTTTGTTATGCCTCAGCCAACCAGCTCACACTGCTTTTCCCGACTATTTGTGGAGCATCACACGAGACCCCATACCTCACCAAATTCCGACGAGCTCTGCGTAATCTGATCACACACACACATATTATTCTGGTACAGAAAGTTCACTCAAAATCAGCCCTTAACTCAACTCACACACTGGTTATATTTTCAACATATAATGCACAGTTAGTGATCAATAATGAAATCATAAAGCATATTAAATGTAAAAGCACGTTTAAACCACAATAAAAATCACAATAAAAATCCTTCATTCTCAGTATTGTTCTCTTAATCAACACACATGTCTGCACACATATCTAAATCATATTGATTATGATCAACTTTATCAATAATTTCCTCTTCGGTTTTATTCAGATGATTAATCCAACTTTCATTAAAGTCCACATCTAAATACCACTTGTTATGTTCTTTTAAATATGCCAGTGCTGCTTAAATGTTATCTGTATGTACATATTTATACTCAATGTCCTTTATATGTCAATTTCCTTTATGGTCATATTAGAATCTTTCAGACATTTTGGTACTGGCTTTCGTTCACGTTTATAGTAAGGCTTAGTATCAGGCTTAGTATCAGGCTCAGTATCAGGCTTAGTATCAGGCTTAGTATTGAAGGGTTTTTATTGTGATTTTTATTGTGGTTTAAACGTGCTTTTACATTTAATATGCTTTATGATTTCATTATTGATCACTAACTGTGCATAATATGTTGAAAATATAACCACTGTGTGAGTTGAGTTAAGGGCTGATTTTGTACCAGAATAATATGTGTGTGTGTGTGTAAAGATCAGATTACGCAGAGCTCGTCGGAATTTGGTGAGGTATGGGGTTTCATGTGATGCTCCACAAATGGTCGGGAAAAGCAGTGTGAGCTGGTTGGCTGAGGCACCACAAAGGAGAGAAAGCGGATTGGACGTGTTCCAAGGCCCCGGCTAAGAAAAGACACCAGTGCCATATTATAAATAGGCTGTAAAATTGTTTACTTGTGTGGGTCCTTTGTAAGACGTTGGTTCTTTGTGTGAGACGTGTGCGTCTGAGGCAACCCACCCAGCAGCTGTTGTATTTTTGAATCTTCTGATCAATAAACTTCAAGATTTTACTTTGACTGGCCTCTCTCCAATTCTGAACACGTAGAACATTGAAGAAATGTTCAACAGTATCAGGCTCAGTATCAGGCTCAGTATCAGGCTACGTTATTCCATATTAATTAACAAACACAAAACATAATTGACATTTCACATTATTACAAGGCCTTATATTTTGAATAACAATTATACTTGACTCGGTTTCTTTAAAATATATCTTTTTTGACAAGCAACAACTTTTAGTATGAAATGTTTTGATGATAATACTATTACTAAACTAATAACATATCATATAACGGAATATTACCTGACAACTATTCAGATACATCTCTACATACAGACATATCAAATTTAATTGCATTAAATCAATAACTTTTATACCAGCACTTTATGAAAAAAGAATATGTAATCAAATCAACAGTATGGCGTGCCATGTTTACTAACTATTATATCATTATACAATGGCACATTACAAACAATTTAGCTAACAATATACTTTGCAATATTAAGACATCTCTTTCTGCATCAATGCATAAACTCACTTAGAAGCATGGATTTATTAAGTATTTCCATCAATTAATCACGTATTCAGATAATAAATATTTTTCTTTATTAGAGAAAAATACTAAATATACAAGACAAAATGAGATTTTGAAAGTTTATTGCTGAAATTGCATACATGAATATCTGTGAAAAGTTAACCCATTTAATACATTACATTTGCATTATATTGCATTTTGAATGTAATATGGCAATGTATGAATAAGAAGCATAAATAAAAATAGGAAGAATAATTTAAAAGGTAAACAACTAACTTCATCTTATGCATGATGCATTTACTGTATCCAAATCAATAAAAGTTTTCTTCTTTTACTATTAAATAGTAATACATTTGTCCTCATAAAATACCGAGTTCACCTTTTATTTTGGCAGGTTGTCGGAACACGTTTATTTTTTAGTATATCTGTTTCTTCACGTAAACAATAATATGTTCATGTCCTCATAAAGCGCAGACGCAGACACATTCATGAGCATCACGCGTGAAGCACGTTTCACTGTGCAGAACATTCACTCAGACGGCATGTGTGTAAATAAAAGGATCGACATCCAATAGTCCGCATCTAGTGTTATGGACTCAATGCAGCCAGAAAACAAGTTTTACTCGAAAAATAGACTAAAGGGGTGAATGCGTGAGACTTGAGAGCCCTGTAAAATAAATACTGTGGATTTCGGGGGGGGGTGGGTAAAATTTAGGGGGGGGGGGGGAAACCCGGTGCTCTTTTTGTATTTTATTTAAAAAAAAAAAAAAAAAATTTCTTTTTTTTTTTTTTTTTTTTTTTTTTTTTTTAATTTTTTTTCTCCTAAAAAAACAAAAAAATTATTTTACATATAAAAAATATATAATATTTTTTTTTTTTTTTTTTTTTTTTTTTTTTTATTTTTTTTTTAAAAACCCTTCCTTGAACCGCCACCTTAACGTGGTGGAGGGGTTTGAGTACCCGAGTGACCCTAGGAGCTATGTGGTCGGGGGCTATATGCCCCTGGTAGGGTCTCCCAAGGCAAACAGGTCCTAGGCGATGGGTCAGACTAAGAGTGGTTCAAAAACCCTTTATGATGTTCAAAATAACAAGGACCGTGACGTCGCCCGGTATGGCGCAACCGGGGCACCACCCTGGAGCCAGGCCCGGGGTCGGTGCTCGTATGCGAGCGTCTGGTGGTCGGGCCTTTCCCCACGGGGTCCGGCCGGGCTCAGCCCGAAGGAGCGACGTGGGGCCGCCTTCCCGTGGGCTCACCACGTGCGGGAGGGACCATAGGGGGTCGGTGCGTAGTGGATCGGGCGGCAGTCGGAGGAGAGTGCCTCGACAGCCCGATCCCTAGACACGGAAGCTAGCTCTAGGGAAGTGGAACGTCACCTCGCTGGCGGGGAAGGAGCCTGAGATGGTGCGTGAGGTTGATAGGTTCCGACTAGTGATAGTCGGGATCACCTCTACGCATGGCTTGGGCTCTGGAACCACACTCCTCGAGAGAGGATGGACACTTCATCACTCTGGAGTTGCCCATGGGGAGAGGCGGCGGGCTGGTGTGGGTCTGCTTATAGCCCCCCAGCTCTCCCGCCATGTGTTGGAGTTTACCCCGGTGAACAAGAGGGTCGTTTCCCTGCGCTTACGGGTCGGGGTTCGGTCTCTCACTGTTGTTTGTGCCTACGGGCCGAACGGCAGTGCAGAGTACCCGACCTTCTTGGAGTCTCTGGGAGGGGTGCTGGAAAGTACTCCGACTGGGGACTCCGTCGTCCTACTGGGGGACTTCAACGCCCATGTCGGCAACGACAGTGACACCTGGAGGGGCGTGATTGGGAGGAACGGCCCCCCTGATCTGAACCCGAGCGGTGTTCAGTTATTGGACTTCTGTGCTAGCCACAGTTTGTCTATAACGAACACCATGTTCAAGCATAAGGGTGTCCATCAGTACACGTGGCACCAGGACACCCTAGGCCGCAGGTCGATGATCGATTTTTGTGGTCGTTTCATCTGACCTGCGACCATATGTTTTGGACACTCGGGTTAAGAGAGGGGCGGAGCTGTCAACTGATCACCACCTGGTGGTGAGTTGGATCCGATGGCAGGAGAGGAAGCTGGACAGACTCGGCAGACCCAAACGTACAGTAAGGGTCTGCTGGGAACGCCTGGCCGAGTCTCCTGTCAGAGAGATCTTTAACTCCCACCTCCGACAGAGCTTCAACCAGATCCCGAGGGAGGCTGGAGACATTGAGTCCGAGTGGACCATGTTCTCCGCCTACTTTGTCGAAGCGGCCACTCGGAGTTGTGGCCGGAAGGTCTCCGGTGCCTGTTGAGGCGGGAATCCCCGAACCCGGTGGTGGACACCGGAAGTAAGGGAAACCGTCAAGCTGAAGAAGGAGTCTTATCGGGCCTGGTTGGCTTGTGGGACTCCTGAGGCAGCTGACAGGTACCGGCAGGCCAAGCGGACTGCTGCCCGGGTGGTTGTGGCCATGGAGAAGGACTATCGACTGGCCTCGAAGAGATTCTGGCAAACCGTCCGGCGCCTCAGGAGAGGGAAACAGTGCCCTACCAATGCTGTTTACAGTGGAGGTGGGAGGCTGTTGACCTCAACTGGGGATGTCGTCGGACGGTGGAAGGAGTACTTCGAGAATCTCCTCAATCCCACAGTCACATCCTCCATTGAGGAAGCAGAGGTTGAGGGCTCAGAGGTGGACTCGTCCATCACCCAAGCCGAAGTCACTGAGGTAGTCAAGAAACTCTTCAGTGGCAAGGCACCGGGGGTGGATGAGATTGGATGTATTATTTTTGTATTTGCGTGCCTGCATACATATGTTTGCTGTGGCCTGGTGGTTGGGGGGTTGGGGTTGTGATCAAAGGGTTTTATTTCCGGGGGCGGGGGGGGGGGGGGGGGGGGGCCCTGGGGCAACCCCCCCCCCCCGGTTTGTCTGGGGGTAAGTGTGAAATTAAAAAAACTCCTACCCTCCAAAACCAAAAAACCCAATTCCCCCCTTTTCCTTAACTCCCTGCCCCGGGCCCCCCCCCCCCCCCATTTTTTTTAATATAAAAAAAAAAGGGGGGTGGTTGTCACAAAGCTTGTTACCAGCTTGCTGAGACATATATTGTTTAGCTTGTTGAAAAAGCATCTGGCAAATAGATAAATGAAAATGTGTGTTTCTATCTGCTGGTTTCACCATTAAGAACCGTTAAGAGCTGAATAAACGCACTAAACCATATTGCTTAAAAATGTTTAAATGCATACTAGATACCTTTACAAAAGAAAATGAAGTGACCATTATAAACAGTAATTCATATAATAAAACCCCTCCTTGGCTCATTAACTCAAATGAAAAGGTTTACAAAGTGTCACAAAATCAACCATTAATTTGTTCTTATTATGCAATGTAACTAATTAACTAATTTATTTATAATTGCCTATCTGTGGCAACTAGACATGAGATGGGACAAACAGCCTACAGGTCTAACCTTGTTTTTAACCACGGTGTTCAATCTAAACACTGTAAATAATGAAACATGTAAAAAAAGAACCAAAATTGATCTTCAAGAAATGTAAGAAACTTTATTTTAAGAACACTTTAAAAATAAGAACAAAGATAGATATATAATCAAACTATTATAAAAAAAACACCTGCCTGTCAAAATAAACATTTTTCATTCAAAAAAATATATGCATAGAATAACATTTTCCATAAAATTGAACTAACTATAGTGCCTTCAGAGGAGGATACAACAGCAACAAAAATAGTCACAAAAAACCTAATTAAAAAACTTTTACAACTATTCTTTAAACTAGTCTAACAAATACAGCTTTTGAAATTCAAAAAACACTATTTTAAAAAGCTGCAATAGCACCAGCAACCTCCTCCTCCTCCTCCTCCTCATCTAACTCCACCATTTGGGATGCTGCTCCTTTTTCATTTCCAACGACTTTCTCAATACTGACAACAACATCACTTTCTATTTTCAATGTCCAATTGTCTTCAGAAAGCAAATGTTCCTCAATATTTTGCCCTTCTGAAAGCAAATCACGGAGTCCCTCTTTTTGTAAATACTCCTTAATAACAAAATTGGATACAGCCAAGTCCATTTCTTCCACAGATTCGACAAACGACACTCTGCCACTTGGTACATATCCCATTTTTGTAGAAAGCCACATTTCTCACAGTGATGAAATTTATGTTGTGTGTTAAAATTGCGTTGCCAGGCATGACATTTGGTGCACCTTCTGGACACCACAATCTCAGCTCGAGTGATTTGGCCGGTCAACGAAGTAACAACTTCCTCCACAACTTCAGCTGGTGGAAATGACATGGCTTCAGCGTCACTCTCTACTTGTTTAATTTCTGTAGAAGTGGTCGATGTCAGATACAGAGATCCTCCAAATTCACGTGTAGCCAAATTCCTAATTTGATTGGAGTGACCAGGCTGCAGCGTACCAATTTGGCTCTCCCAGAGCTTGACATCTATGCACCCCGTCCCGTCCCGAACACAACAAGTCTGTGTCTCGGAATTCAAGCCCCGGACATCGACCATCTTCGTACCAGCTTTAACATGATACACTTGAACCTCAATCAAACCAACCTAACAGAAAAAAATGGGATTAACAACACAAAAACCACAAGACAATACAGACATCATGTTTATAAATATACCTAGAATAGTATAAATGTACATAATACAAAGCACAGGCTTTGAAACATAACCTAGATATCTTAAATTATATTTCATAAAATGAACAAAATAATGTATGCATAATAATCATCACAACCGTAAGTATTTCTCTTGGTTCTATAGTGAGTACATTTCGACAGAATTTCTCATTTATGGGCAGACGTACACTTCAAACTAGGGCTGCAACAACCAATCAATCAAATCGATCTTATCAATAATGAAAATAGTTGTCAATGAATTTCATTATTGATTAGCTGGTCTGTTAAATCACTTGTGAGCGGCACACTTATAAATCCAGCATGTTGTCTTCCCTTTTAAATGTCCCTGTGCAGGAATGAGCTACACAGTTTTAAAATCAAAGCGTCGCTTCCTGCAACACAAGGTGCACAATTTAAAGGTCGCACAAATCCCTCCATGCCAGTGTTGCCAACTTAGCACCTTTGTCGCTATATTTAGCGAGTATTCAGACCCCTCTAGCGACACATTTTAAAAAAAGCGACTAGCGACAAATCTAACGACTTTTTCTGATGTTATTGGAGACTTTTGGAGACACTGAAGTGAAAGCACATATTGTTCTTAATCTTCACAACGAGCAGCGGGTGCTGCCCTGAGCCGCACGCCCGCACCAAAGCACTCACAGGCGGCTCACTCCTCGCGAAGCAGCCCCTCCCCCGGCTGCAGTCAGAGCAGGAGATGTTCACCACTGCGCGTCCAGACTGCAAATGATCCCGCGCATGTGCAGAAAGCCGCCGCCGGCTGATCCTGCCCGGGCTTACAATTCAGCATGAAATATAAAATGTTCTTTGTCTAAACTAATTAAATCACCGCAGAAAAATAAATCCTCTCACAACCTCAGTCACTATTCTCTCGTCCACTGTGTGTGTGCCTCTCTGACATAAGATAAATTAGCTTGCTAGCTCATCATGTCTCAGTCTAAATTTTGTTAATCTAGATTGTGTAAGCATTTCGTTTTTAAATGTTATGGTTAAAAATTTTCATATTTTACTGTGACTTGTTGTAGGCTCCTAAGTAAACCATAAGATTAAAAACCAAACATAAGAAAAAAAATGTATGGTTAAAAAGTTCATGTTTTACTATGTGTTGTTGTCGGTTAAAAACCAACCCAAAATTTAAAAAATGTCTCTTTTGTGTCACTTTTGCCGGTCCCAAGCCCGGATAAAGTAGGAAAAATCCTCTCTCCTACAGCGTCCATCACAATTACATGCACAATGCACATGGTCAATTATGCAAAGTATGTGATGACATCATTTGGCGACTTCTAGCGACTTTTAGGACAGCCAATAGCTACTTTCCTTACTGAGGAGTTGGCAACACTGCTCCATGCAGATGAGTTCAATTGTGTACAATATACTTTTCCCTTCTCTGATTTGGCCATTATAAGCAAATTATCCAATTAAACAATTTAACTAATTATCAAAGAAATAAATCGACCAGCTAATCGTTTATCAAAATAATTGTTTGTTGCACCCCTACTTCAGAGCAAATTGTCATGGGGATTTATGAAATTACTAAAAACTAATCATTATAATCACTGTTTTTTTTATAGTTTATCTCTAAAACATTGTTTCCCAATTCTGATCATGTAGTTCAAACAACACTACACACTTTTAATTGAACATGATAGTCTTCGCTCTGTTTAAACTGACTTTCTCGATGACTTTTACCACGATGCACGTGCTACGACAAACAGTCGTTTAAGTAACAACAAAAATCGCAACAATCTTTCAACCAAACCATTACGATAACAATTAAAATTAACAGCATAAAATATTAAATGATGACTTTTCACCGATGGCGTTACATATATACAATTAAAGTAAACGGTCTTCAGAGTTAATTACCTGTTGTCGAGGCGCCATGACTTTTATCTCCGCAACGGTCTTTTTCACATATTGTGGAGGCTCTCTGAATTGAAATGTCACACTGTCAGAAATGGAAATGTCACTCGACTTTCTGCACTGAATGTCAAACTCGCCGCCTCCCGAACCATTCAAATAAAAACTTTAAGCACCAACAATATTAAAACGTCAATGCATATTTTCACCTTCATACAAATACCAAAAACATACTCACTGACAACTCTTTTGATCCTATTAAGTTTTATGGGACTTTTATTCTTTTGTGCCTGCAAAAAACTTCTCGTTTTTCAGCTGCAAATACCACAACATGTCTGTAGTCCTCGCGGCTACTTTGCAATAGCGCATTAAAATACTTTCCGCCACTACGAATTCCAACTTTAACTGGGCTTACGTTGTGGACAAAACCGCAAATATTTTCTGTAGGTTCAGTCTTCGCTCTCTTCAATGAGGATGCCATGACAATCCTAAATTCGCTGTTTTCTTAAAAAGAATTTATCAAGCAATGGAAAATAACAGCACGGGGTGCTAACCACTTCACTTGAGGCATGTGACGGAAACAACAACGACATCCGGTTCGTTAAGGAATCGTTCTTTTAAATCGTTTGATTTAATTGAACGAATGACCTATTGCTAACTCGAACTGAATCGTTTCAAAGCAATACTCTTGTCCAATAATCGCTAAGACGCAATACATTTTCTTCAACTGCCATACGAAAATTAACAACGTTTTATTGTTGTAAGCTCATCTCCCGATGTTTAAATTGTTTGTACATTTATTACTCAAACACTAATTTGACTACAGGCCTAGTGACAGTGCTCGAACTGAATCAAGTCTTGAATCTTGAGTCTTTTTGGTGGGGGTGGGGGTAAGTCTCGCAATATACAATACTTTATATATTTGATCACAATATAAATAACTATATAATATTTATTCAAACTGAAATGACTTTTGAACAGTAGTTTATGTCCAACAGAATAATTCACGCATTATTTACCGATGTAGGATTGACCATTTTCCCTTAAACCAACTGGATGATTGTCACTTTGAATAATTATGTTTGTTCCAAAAGACTTTAAATGCAAGAAACTAGTTTATTAGATATTAAAAATATAAATGCTGACAAGACCGGCTGTCAGTCTGTGTGTTAGTGTTGTGGGAATTTTTCAACGATTCTAATGAAGTTTACATAGTTAGTCCAGTAGGTGGCGGCAAAGGACCGTTATTAGTGAATCTGTCAGTCAGAAGACTATTCAACCATTTCAGTCCAAGAGTCTGCTTTAATCCCGCATTTATATGCGGATCTAATTCCTAAAACTTTGCAGCGTGTATGTGGAAGTTGGTTTTAGAAGCATTAAAAACAAGTTTTACCTCATTCTGAATGGATTAAATATAGAACTGAAACCGCACAACGAGCTTCATCGAGATCCCTAGCATCCCAGAACCAGGCATAATAATAATTTACACAAGGAATACAAAAGCTCCGACATGGAATTTATTAATATAGTTGAAAGATATAAAGAGAAAAATACACATCTAAAATAGAAGCTTCCTCTTCCCGACTGAGAATAATTAATTCACGAAATTGACCATATCCTTTTTATGATTTTTATCATTTTTTTTTTTTTATTTTTTAATAAAAAAAAAATATTGGGGGAAAAAATGCTTTAAGGGGGGGCCCGGGTCCCCCCTTTAATTTAAGATCTTTTTATTATTTTTTTTTTTTTTTTTTTTTAAAGGTTGGCACGTGACTATGACTGGCTGAGGACGTATTTTCGCTGAGCTCCCGCTCCCACACAATATTAACTAGATTTCCTGCAATTTACTACACTCATTTTAGCTTAAAATAGCAACTACATAAGTGGCAACGAACAAGTGAACTTTGCTGACGATTAACCATGTCGAAACAGACGAAAATTCAGTCACGGAAGTTGACAAATACTTCAGCTGCTAATGCTAGCGACTCTCCATTGCAAGACGATGGGCCTCTGCCTATTGTGGACACCGCGACTTTGATCCGCGAGGTAACTCAAAGTTTTACTAATGCCATGGACGAAAAGCTCTCTAAATTCTCAAAGACTCTAGAAAAAATTTCCTCAACTTTGGAGAGCCAGTCCAAACGCATCACCGCGGCGGAGCAGCGAGTTTCGGATGTGGAAGATACAGTGGCCGGGCTGGAGTTAAGAGTCGCTGAAGCAGAAAAGAAAATTAAGTTAATGGCAGATAACATGGATGACATGGAGAACCGGAACCGGCGGGACAATATCCGTATCCTCAATCTGGAAGAGGGCACGGAGGGGAAACGTCCTATACAGTTCTTTGAATCTTGGCTCCCGACTGTACTCGGCTTAGAGGCTAGCCCCGGTACTAAAAGCCGTATTAAGATCGACCGGGCACACCGCAGCTTGGGACCACGGGGAACGCGTCCACGTCCGGTGATTATTAAGCTTCACAACTCCAGAGACAAACCCAGGATAATGGCAGCACTGAGGGTGAAGCCGAACCTGGAGTACGAAGGCAGGAAGATCCTTATTCACCAGGACCTGTCTACTGCGGTTCGAGAGAGACGTCGCGCCTTCAATAGCGTATGTCAAGCCCTTATTGACAAGGGTATCCGTTTCAGCATGCGATTCCCGGCTACACTCACCGTGAACCACAACGGCACGGAGCACAAATTTGAAACGCAGAAAGGTGCAGAAAACTTTCTCAATACGCTGAAATAGAGTCAGAAGATGACTCCGGTCTGTGATTCTCATCTGCCGGCTCGCTAAGGACTGAGTAAGTTTTATTATACATATACAGAAGACTGTATATTCTAAAACTATTACTACAGCAAACTAAAACAGTTTGCATGAGAATTTAAATGGGCTCAGAGTCGAGTTGGTTCAACTATGTTTCTTCCTCTATTAAGATACGAGGGATTTGCTATTACTGATCATATTGTTGCTACAGGAGCTTTTTGCCGGTCTGACAGATCAGAATAATAATGTGCTTGTTAACTTTAGGTTGTGGGGGTGGGAGTGAGATATGGAAACTGTTTTGTTTTCCAGAAGCGATTACTCCCTTCGGCAGCACGTGCTCTTACAACACTACCCATTGGGTAGCTTTTTGTTTTTGTTTACTTGGTTTTCTCAGAGTTCTGACGTTCTCCCATCTGTTGGTGATGGGCATGTTTATCCCAGCACAGTTTACCTGCCCAATAAGTTTTTTTTTTTTTTTTTTTTTATTCTATGTATTTTTTTTATATATTTTACTTATTATTCTTTTTATTTTATTTTCTATATATATATATTGTGTCTTGTTTACCTTAAATGGATCACTCTCATTTGCTACCCGATAAGTAGTCCACATCATGAGTAACACAAAAATTATTACACTAAATGTCAAAGGTATCAATCATGTGGTGAAGCGGCGGAAAATTCTCTCCATGCTCAAAAAAGATAAGGTACAAGTGGCACTATTGCAAGAGACCCACCTCACTGATCTGGAACACTTGAAATTAAAGCGGGACTGGGTCGGCCAAATTTTTTACTCTTCATTTAACTCAAAGAGTAGAGGAGTAGCAATACTTATCCATAAAAATCTTACATTTACACTTGATAAAGTTATACAAGATACTGAAGGAAGGTATGTTGTTGTTACTGGGTGTCTGTATGGAGAACGTGTTCTCATAGGAAGCGTTTATGCCCCCAATACATTTGACAGCTCGTTTTATTCTAAATTATTGGCTGACATCTCCTCAATTTGCCCTCCATATGTCATACTTGGAGGGGATTTTAACTGCGTTTTGGCCCCAGAAATGGACCACAGCCCACCTAAGACTCTACCCCCCACCAAAATGGCCCAAGCTACAAAGGGGCTCTGCTCAGATCTGGTTTTATTTGATGCATGGAGGATAATTAATCCACAAGATAAAGACTTTACATTTTTCTCTCGCCCTCATCATTCTTTTTCAAGAATTGATTATTTTTTTGTCTCAAGGTTAACCCTAGACAAGACTATAGCCTGCTCTATTAATCCATGTGCCCTCTCAGACCATTCATCGGTCTCCATAGAACTCATGCCACCTTACTATAATCCCCTATCCAGACGCTGGCGTTTAAATACTTCTCTTCTAAGTGACCATGCATTCTTAACGTACTTGGAGTCACAATGGGACCTTTACATTTCAACAAATGATTCACCTGAGATCTCTGCGTCTACTCTGTGGGAAGCAGGCAAGGCATTCCTGAGGGGAGCCATAATTTCCTATACGGCTGCAAAGAGAAAAAGTATATTGGCAAAACAAATAGAACTTGAGCAACAAATTGTGGCTCTGGATAGGGACCTCAAGACCACAGCCTCATTATCTGTACTTAAAAAATTAGAAGCAGCCCGCTCTGCCCTAGACCAACTTTTGTCTCAAAAAGCAGAATCTGCCATCTTTTTAGCTAAGCATAGATTGTTCGAATCTGGCAATAAACCTGGAAGGCTCCTGGCTAGACTAGCCAGGGGCCAAACAGGGCCTCACGTTATACCATCACTTAGGGATAGTAAAAGCACAGAGCATTTCGAAACCAAAACCATGTGCAAAATATTTAAGGATTTTTATCAAGAACTATATTCCTCCGAATGCCAAAACACTTCAGAGCAGAGAAAAATATTTTTTGATGGAATACATCTTCCCACTTTAACTGAAGATTGTAGAAATGACTTATGTAGACCGATTACAGCACAAGAAGTTACAGAAACCATTAAATCACTACAGAGTGGGAAAGCCCCAGGTCCAGATGGATTCGGACCTGAATTTTATAAAAAGATGATCAGGCTGGTGGTTGGTCCCCTGACTAACATGTTTACTGAATCGTTTGAAAAAGGCACGCTTCCACCAACTCTAAATCTGGCCCACATCTCTCTGATTTTAAAAAAAGACAAGCCTTCTGATTGTTGCCGGTCTTATAGGCCAATAAGTTTGCTTGGTGTTGATTGCAAAATATTATCAAAACTCCTGGCTAGAAGGCTGGAGGAGATGCTTCCCGTCCTAGTTAGACCAGACCAGACTGGATTTGTCAAAAATAGATTTTCTGTCTCTAATGTTCGAAGGCTCCTAAACATAATACAATTTTCACATAGTACAAAGAAGAGGGTCCTGGCGGTCTCATTAGACGCCGAAAAAGCGTTTGACCGGGTGGAGTGGGAGTACCTTTTTGATGTTCTTGATAAATTTGGACTGGGCTCAGATTTTATTCAGTGGGTTAAGCTTCTATACAGGTCTCCTGTCGCCCAGGTCGGGGTAAATGGTTCGATGTCTGATATTTTTCCCTTGAGCAGAGGTACACGTCAGGGTTGTCCCCTCTCACCGCTTTTATTTGCACTTGCTCTCGAACCACTTGCTGAGACTATTAGGAATCACAATGGACTGTCCGGTGTAACTTTAGGAGACATTGAATACAAAATATCGCTTTATGCTGATGACATATTACTGTTTATCACCAAACCAGAGATTTCTATACCCGCTTTGATAGAAATTATAGGTCAATTTGGTCAAATTTCAGGGTACAAAATTAACTATGACAAATCAGAGGCCCTACCTCTGGGAGATTTTGGAGACCGTGCAACCCTTGTCAATTTTCCATTTAGATGGTCGAGTGCTGGCTTTGTTTACCTGGGTGTCAGAGTATCAGCTAAGGTGGAAGAATTGTATAAATTGAATTTTAAGCCAACTTTGACAGCAGTTAAATGTGATCTTAAAAGATGGTTCGATCTCCCTCTGTCATGGATGGGCAGGATCAGCCTGATAAAGATGAACGTGCTTCCTAGATTATTATATCCAATGCAAATGCTACCACTTAGGATTACTAGAAGGGCTTTTTTGGGTATAGAGAGGGCTCTCTCACACTTCATATGGCACGGAAAGAGACCTAGACTAAAGATGAAAACTTTACAATTACCCGTTAACAGAGGGGGTCAAGCCCTTCCCAATTTTTTGTATTATAATTGGGCCTGTCATGCACGCATAATATCAGGCTGGCTCAATAATTTTCTCCACCAGGAGGGAACCCTGGTGGATGCCTGGTGCTGTGCCCCTTTCTCCCCCATTAGTCTTATTTCAATTAACAAAGATGAAATCATGGCAGAGGTTAAAAATAATCCCATCATGCTTAACACTCTAAAGACTTGGCGTGATATCGCTAAACATGTTGGTCAGAGAGGCTTCTCATTAGCTTTACAACCTATAACCCAAAATAAAGCTTTTCCTCCTGGTGTGGGGAAAAGTATTTTCAACTTGTGGTACTCAAAGGGGTTACGATTCGTGGGTAATTTATTTGAAAACAGCAATTTTATGTCATTCTCACAACTTCAGAATAAATACCATATACCACACAGCCACTTTTTTGGTTTTCTTCAGGTTAGACATTTTGTACAGTCCAATCTTGTACTTTCAACAGACCAATCAATAGAGAGTCCAATTGATAGACTCCTCCTTACTTTTAATTCAATTGCATCCAATAACAGAAAATTTATCTCACTCTTTTATGGAAAACTGTACTCCTTTAATTGTGCCAATGTTAACAAAAGCAGGGAGTCATGGGAAAAGGATCTGGAGATTGATCTTGATACGGATATCTGGTCAGATGCATTCGAATCTGTTAAGAAACTGTTTATGTGTAATAGACTTAGAGAGAGTCAGTACAGGATATTGCATAGATTGCAGCGCACTCCTCATTTTCTAAACAAGATTAACCCCCAAGTCTCTCCCCTCTGTAGGAAGTGTAAGAAAGATGTAGGGACCTACTATCATGGTATTTGGCAGTGTCCCTTAATACTCAGGTATTGGAGTAATATCTCTCAGGAGCTAAGCTCAATTTTTCACAAAACAGTTAAACCAGAACCAGTCTCGTTCCTTCTGAACCTACATTTAGAGCAGCTCTCTCTACCTACAGGGCAACTGTTGTTAATGGGTAAACTCTTACTTCTAGCAAGGCGTTGTGTTCTGTTCCAGTGGATTGAGGAAAGACCACCCTCGGTCACACAGTGGTACAGAGAGATATTTAGGGTTTTTCCTCTGGAACGCCTCAGTGCCATATTAAGGGGTAATACCAATTTGTTTTATAATGTCTGGCAACCTTTCCTTGACTACCTTCCTGGTGATCTTGCTGGTTTGCTGCAGGATGGGAGACCACATTTTGTCTTCACCAATAAGTCATAAATTCTTTTGTAATTTCCCCATTTATTTATTTCTTTTATTTTTATTTTTATTTATTTTTCTTCATGTATGTGTTTTGTTGTAAACAATAATGTAGATTATGTGATGTAACATGTGTTATGTAACATAATTTCCCCATGTTTTGTATGTTGGTAATAGCTGGGTTTGTTTGGTTGTTGGTTATGTAAAATCAATAAAATATATTACAAAAAAAAAAAAAAATTAAAATTCCAGAACCATCAAATCCAAAGCAAGTAGGGCCTCACCACGACATTTTTTAAAGTTTATAAGAGTTTAAAACTGAAATACAATACGTTACTGTTCGTAACCCAGTCTCTCTGAAACATCAGCTGGAGATATCGACCTATGGGAATGGCATCCATGCCTGACCTCTGCAGAAACATCCAATTACACCCAGAAATAGGAACAAATACATTAATATTATCATTATTATCACTCTTCTCTTCGCTCTCTCAACGGAGGCAGTCGCATTTTCTCTTGCTCCCGTCCTCCCCTTTACTTCTCCTGGTGACCTTGTGTCTCGTCTCGTGTCATCTATTGAGAGATTTTCTCTGCACTGCTCTACAACTAAAATTATGGATCTGATCAAATGGTCTCTAAACGCTATTGACACGATCTTCTCGACGAGAAGCTTGGGTTCGGGGGAACCTGCCTGCCCTGACGGAACGTTTGCAGCTGGCTACACGATGGACAAGTGGGAGAGATGGCCGATCGTGTGTCTGGCTCCTCTTTCCGTGGAGGACATTGAAGATGTCTACCTATTCGGAACCATGATAACAGGTATTATGCTGATTGGATTAGGCTGTGCCCTTAGTTATCGAGAAATTAAGAAAACGGTAACAGCTCTCAAAAGTCTCACAAGGCTGCCCGTTATGATGGAAGTCGTGGGAAGAGCGGTCGGCTCTGGAAATGAGACTATTAACCGCAATATGGATTCTATCACGGAGAAGCTCACGACTTTGCAAAGAAAATTTGATATTCTTGGAGACCAATTTGGACAAAATGGACAAAGAGAGTAGCCGTGTAAATGGAATGCGGTTGCTCGCCCAAAGACCAAACAATCAATCTTATCTCTTTCGACTCCCCCGTATCAGCCTTGGCCAAGGCTGCTGCTGAAATTCAACCCTGAGTGGAGCAGTACGGAGAGACGCTCTTGCGTCCCTCCCCCATTCTACTGAAACACCTGCACAGACTCTTACACACAGACTTTTACACACAGACACAAACATAGGCCGCACTCGAGGGCGGCCACTCACACCCAGATCCAATGCCTTCGTCGCTTTGACCCGCCAGCCTGACAAGTGGGTCTGCATGCGGCGCCATCATGGCAGCAGAATCAGATGCTGCTTGTCGGAACTGGATTACCTATCCCTGTTGCAAGTCTTGTCTTTGGTGTACTGTGTACATGTTTTTCTCCCCACCTTCCCCATGTTATGCTTTATCTTCTTCTAAAAATACATTTCGTTGCACTGTACTTGTATGTGTGTAATGACAATAAATTGAATCAAATCAAAATCAAATCAAATTATTTACTTCTCATTCTTCCGTGACCTGCCCGCAAATTGATCACAATTACTTGTTTACTCAAACATACATTAAAATATAATATTTTTCAACATTTTCAGCAATATAAGATGATACTTCATCCAATAATTAACCTTTTTTTAATCATTTACTCACCCTTAGATTGTTCCAGATACATTCTTTTGTTCAGCTGAACACACAAGAAGATATTTTGGAAAAATGTCAGATCTAATTTCCTATTGAATTCCAAATGATTTATTTTCACTACCATGGCACTAAACAATAAGATCCGACATTCTTCCAAATATCTTCCTGTGTTTTCACAAGAACATTACTAAAATTGAATATTCGACCAATCGGATTCAATCCAATGCAGATAACATCTGTGGAGTGTGAATGTAAATTATTATAGAAAAAAAGTAGAAATTTCCTTTCACGGTTGCTTAGGGGCGTAAACATTTTAAACAGGCGGAGCCTATTACATTAAAATGCCCATAACTCGAGCACTATTAGAGATATCATCATGGGGCTTGGAACATATGTGTAGACCATCACTCCGAGATGACTTACAAAATACTGCGGCGTTTGGGCACTAGGTGGCGCTATAACAGTAAAAATGGCAAAATTGACACATTTTTTGTTGCCTTAACAATTGTGTATCACGTGACATTTGACATTTACACAAACTATCAATATCATATGAAAGATCTCATAATTCCAAACAAATTTGGCTCTTGAACCATTGATGTCGATCAAACAGTTTGTGAGTTATCTGTGATGATGTTAAGAAGCTGCTTTTGCGAACTTGTCCTAGGTTTTTCCCACAGTACAATTCTCTGGACTCTCTAGATCAATAACTATCAAAAACATCTTCAACTTTTTCATTTGCGTGACCACTACAGGGTCCTTTATTATATTCAAGTGAACTGTGTACCTGAAAGCTCACTACTCCTTAACAAATAATCCAATTGACTTGCCATTAAGTACAATCATACATCTTATTACACTAAACAAGCATGCTAAATATGATGGTGATCGGACAAGGGATACGTTTCCTGTCTCACAGGAACAAGGTGTTAGACATATAAAGCACTATACATTAAACGTTGCTCCATATTTACACATCTATAAATATAGAACATGTCTGGCTGGTTGTAAGTTGCTGTTTTACTAAACATAACACACACCTTTATTATGTACACCAGTTTAATTGCATGTAAACCCAAATAGCTACTCAGCCAGTCACGTGGCAGCAACTTCAGGGTCATTTCTTAAATGGATGTGACCAAATGAACCTGAAAATATGATTCCCCTCAAGTGTACTATATGTGCATATGTGTGTAATCATGCGTAGTGTCTATGAACCGTTGTTGACCGTATCTATAATTTTTCAGGCATTGGGAGTATCGTCCACTTGGGTGTTTTAGGATGAGAGTCCTCGGCCTACTTGATGAAGGCAAAGCTGCTTTAGATGCCTTAAAAGTTCTCGAACCCGCTATCAAATTGCAGCTTTAATTTTATTAATTTTGTAAAACCGAGATTTACCCAGTGTTTTATGGGTGCTGATTCTGCATTCAGCCACTGATGTTTTTTGGATGATTAGCTTTTATTTTGTAAAACTCTATGTTGATTCTTTGCTCCCATCGACCGCTGTAATACTTGTTGTAAACAGCAGTCAGATTAAACCCTGAAATTATAACTTCTTTTTCTGGGTGTGCTTTATTTCTCTTTCCACCCACCACATTTATATGTCTCTTTTTTCCCATGTGTTCTCTTAGTTAGCTTTTTCTTTTTAAATACACCTTGTAAACCTCCCGTTCCGCACCTCTTCCTCATTTCTCTTTATGTTGGTTTATCCATCTCCATATGGGATCTTCCTTGTCCCATTTTTTTATTTCTGAGTACTCTTTTTCAGAACTGTTTAGAAATCTATCTCAAATTTTTCCGAGTAGTCGTCACTCTCTCTTTCAGAACTGTTTAGAAATCTATCTCGATTTCTGAGTAGTCATCACTCTCTTTAGAAATTAAATTCATCTGACTCACCGTTTTTCACTTTTGTGCCTTGCACTGAGTTCTATTGGGATCACGTCAGCTTGGAGTCCGGAGTAGAGTTCTCTCATCCCTGTATGGGTTTAGAGCTGGATTTGCTATGTCCAGGATGATCTGTCAAGCCCAGTCCGTTCTCCGTCAGCCTTGTGATCCCCTCCTCGTCACCAAATTGTTGTGGAATTGTCTTATTCCTTAAACTAGGTTGAGTCAACTTTGACAAACACGACACACAGAGAGGTGAGGTACCTTGCAAAGTATTTTATTGTCGTTTAATCTGCTTCATAAACTATGAGATGGTGCAGAGAAAAGGCGCTCTTTCCTTCTGCACACAGAGTATATATATGATTAAAATGTGACACCCCCTCCACCTTTCCCCTCGAGCATGAACGCTTCTGTGGTCCACACAATACGTGAGGACCCCTTATCTTAAACAGAATGTCTTGTGCTTTGCTCGAGGACAACGGCAGAGTGTAATGACGCGTATAGAGAAAAACATGATAACATTCTAAAGAAAACAAAGTTAGAAACCTTAAGAAGCAAGACTAGAAAATTTCCATTACAAGGCCTTTTAAAACTGCACAAGAATGCTAGCAACACTTTTTCCATCTTAACACACATTTTTGTATCCATTATTTATCTATGAAACATATGATTTTATTAGAATTTGAAGCTCCTTTTTCTTTTCCGATTTCTCCATGTTTTTATGTCAAACATGTTTTCTTATTGTGTGTTTCAACTTTGATTTGAAAAGACAGAAGGGTTAACACTGTTAGTTGAATGCATTGTGGGTACTTACTGGAAGACAGAGAAGAGGGTCACATAATGAGGGTGAGAGCCAAGTTGGTGGAATATGAAGATCTACAACATGGATATCTTTCCCCTGCAGAAGATATCTCTTTCAATATATACAGACAGGTTTTCAATTAAATGTGTCACATATATCTGTACATTATATAAAGATACTGAATGATTTCCTCTATAAGCTTAAAGCAAACATTTCCCACATATAAATACAACACTTTTAATGCCAATTCCAGAAAAAGAGCAATTACTTTCTAAATTAAAATAAAAAGATATATGGTGGCCATGTCTTTTAAAGTTCCCCTTTCTTGGCAGATGCAATATTCTCTGGGGTAGCTGCAGCCAGTCTTCCTTCATATGGACTGAAGGGCAGTCTCTCTGGTTCCCGTAGGTTGGTATGAGTTGCTAATCCTTGTGCAAAGTCATAGATGGCAATGTTTCGGAAATGTTGGCATGAGAGCAACATATCGGAATAACCATGTGGGCTTTCAGCTCTTATGTTAAATTTAACCGAGTTCACAATGCCACATTTGGCAGATGCTTTTATCGAAGGGACTTGCAAGTAGTTTTATTGACTGTGGCACATTACTGCAGATCAGGGGTAAGGTAAGGTGCCTTGCTCAAGGGCACTTCAGTCATGACCTGCTGGCACTGAGATTCAAACCGGCAACCTTCTGATCACAAGCCCAACGGTCTAACCACTAGGCCAGGCAATTATTTAACCGACCTCAGTGCTCCAGACGTAGTAACCCCGCAGCAGGGTGGTTCCATCTGAGATTCCGTCATGAGTTGGTTCCTCTTCTGGAACCCATGACCTTCCCCAGGTGGACATTCACCTTGCTGCATTCCGCACATACCTCCCATGGGTTCTTCCCTACCGGTAAGACCATGTTGGTGTTTCCACTGTATTTCCCCCGAGGGTACATATGGGTTGCCCACGAAACCACTATTGCGCCCGCTAACCCACTAAGCGCCGCCTCCTCGCCCACAAACCAACTATTGTGCCACCTGACCACATATGACTTGCCCTTGCAAGCCTTATTATTCCCACTGACCCACTAAGCTCCAGCACTGACCACGTTTTAACCGGGGAGCCGTCAATACAACTCGTCGCCAGCGTGGAGGCGATTCGTCCTGTGGTTCTGAATTTCGCATTGTGCAGACTACGAGAAGCGAGCGTTGTGTGGGAGGCTTGCCGCATGGCTAGGCAGTTTTATTTCGGCCCAAACTCAACATATGTGTACCGTCACTGTCCCGACATGCAGCAGACAAAGTTCGGTGAAGTTGCGACCGCATTCATACGACGTCCACGAGCCGGTAGTGGGAAATGACTTTGTTTAATGAGACAGTGGGATGGCTCCCGCGGGGGTCCGCTGGGTGCTGTTGAAGCAAGCTTGATGTATGTTTACCGTCGCATTCCCGATGCAAGGTGTACGGAGTTCGGTCTAGTTGCGACCACATTTAAAGTGGATGCGCCATTCGGACCTCGTTAATCATTTGCCGGGCACAATAGTTGTTTGGCGTACGTTGCTCCGATCTTTTTGCATGTCACACAGGACGACGGGAATGGATGACATGTCAAGATCCGTCTTCCTAGATTGTCCCCATGTCTTTGACACCCCTATCTCGAGCCCGAACGAGATGGTCTTGGTGAGCAAGTGCACGAGATGACTGCGAAGAGGAATTTGATTGCTTTTGTCTCAAGCGCATTCTCTTCACATTGTCTGCATGCATTGTGGATATGTCGATCGGGGGATCCAGACGAGTCACGGGTTGCGGTTTGGGGGCTGCGCATCCTTCCCGCGAAAAACCTGCAATTTACGGACATGTGTTGGAGTAGCAGCTTGGCAGACCCGCTGATTCGCATCGATTTTCAAGTATGTTTGTCATTGGCGGCCCTGACGGAAGCCCCTACGACAACGTTTAGGGGTCGTAAAGGCCAAAGAAAATCGACATGTCCGCGAACACGTACTGGGATGTTCTCCCGTGCCTCTCCGAAAGGTCGCTCGGTTCCGTCACGCATCCTAGTCTCGTCGGCATGGCGAAAGCACACGCATCTGGAGCGTTCCCGTACAAAAAAATTGGTTTTGTACGACTTTCCTACGAAGATCCCACGTGCAATTTATGCCCATTGCTCTTTTTGTGCAATTTCCGATTGCAAGTGGGCTGTCCCCCACGCGTCCATGCGGTGTTCTTCCGGCCCAAACTCAACATATGCATACCGTCACTGTCCCGACATGTGGCAGACAATGTCCGGTACACTTGCATATGCGATAAAGGTCAAGAGGTCAGAGAACAGTTTCTTATGTATTGGTCTGTTAATGCCAAATGAATGGGTTTCAATGGAAAGATCTTACAGATGTTGCACTTTGACCGCATGCCGACGACGGGGGGACCTAGTCGCACCAACGTGTGCGTTTTCAGAACCCTGGGGCATTCTGGGGGTTTACTGCAACGAGCCCACGTGCAATTTATTCCCATTCAGTTTTATTGTGGCCTCCTCATTCCCTCAATTGCCATTCTTTCCGATTGCACGTGGGCAGTCCACAAATGACAAGGAAATTGCACGTAGTCTAGAAATGTCGGCGTGAGTGGTCCACAAACGTCAAGCAAATCCCTCGCTCCCTAGGGTTATAATGCCCGAGGCCACCAGAAAGGCCTCATTCCCACTACCCATCTTTACTAGTCATCATCATCTTCGTAACATCATGCCTATCGAGACGTGCCCGATTTGAAGCAGGGAATATAGCCAGCATCTTAGGGTGACCCACAAGGGTGAAAAATAAGCACAAGAGGAAGCTGCTCCTGGCGCTACAGTCCGGCATGGTCAGCGTCCGTGAGGGACGTTGCCCTGTCCTGGGCTGTAACAAGGAGTCGGTACTGCTGGACCGCCATGGCGGCCAGCCTGGACCTGCTGGAGGAGGAACGGCATTCCCCGGAGTGTTCTGTGGAGGAGCAAGTTTGCAGGAATGGAGCTTGTGTCCTTGCAAGGAAACAGGTGGCCGACCTTAACTGCCAGGTGGACACTCTCATGTCATCGCTCAAGGAAGTTTCCCGGTGCTTCCGCATTTTGCAGCGGCGCATGCAGAGGAGGCCTTCGAAAGTGAGGAAGGCTGCCAAGAAGGTCCTCTCCTCCTTGCTGGTCGGTCTAGAGGATGAGGAGGAAGAAGATGTGCCGCCACCCTCTCCAGTGCAGCCTGACGCTGCAATTCCGTGTCCTCTTCCTCCCAGCTGTCGGCAGAGCCGAGCCACCCCCAGTTCCCGGACCATGTCGCTATTTTGAGTGAGTTTGACTTTGCCCCTGTGGCCCCTTGAAAGTAACGTGCTGTTTTGTGTGTCTTTGAGTTAACCTGTCTCTTTTTTGTTGTTTCTCTTTCCAGATCAGCTGATGGAGCAATACAGCGCACACCAAGAGGGTCCGGACCCCACCCCGAAGCTGCGCGATAACGTGGCTAGCAAGCTGTACAGAATTAAGAAGTTTATCGCTTATATGGCCGAAGGAGGGGGCAAGCTCCAGACCCTGGAGTTCCTAAATGACACCGAGAGGATGCGTACGTCTGCATCTAGTTGCACACGTTTTTTGTGACAAAACAGTGTATCGCGATTGCCTACTGACCGTTTGTCTGTCTCTTTGTTTCTCTGTCTGTCTGTCTGCAGGTGGGTGAAGAAACTGAAGCTAATGGAAATCAAGGAAACGACCATCAACCATTACCTCAAAAATGTCGCCCAGTTTCTGGACTACGTGGCCGCCACACCCCCTCCTAACTGCCGCCTGTCCAAGAGGGTCTTGTTTGCCATCCGAAGGGAGGTGAGGATGATACTGCGGTGCATGAAGTGCCCGGTCACATTTCACCAGATGGCCCTGAAACGGGCCAAAGATGGACAGCTCATCTCCAAGGCCCTCTGAGAAGCATCCCAAAGATTGTCCTTAGTTGTTAGTTACAGTTCACTAACCTTTACTAATGGTGCTGTTTTTGTGTGTTCCCACAGATGAACTAGAGACGGACAAGACGCAAAAAACCCAGTTCAGACTCTACGGGTATGTCACCGCTGTGGGTTGTTCCTGGCAGCTCTTTGAGAAGGTGCTGGAGGGGGCCGATGTGACGGAAGGGGCAAGATCTGGCGTGCAAGGTCGCAAAGAGGCCTTGCAAAAGGAAGCGAAACGACAACGATGCGTCTTCCCTTACCTCAAAAAGCACCAGCGAGGACGAAGCCGAGCCTGACTATCAGGAGTCGGACGTGTCCGTCTCTAGAGTTGGAGGAGGTAGGTTTGTCTCCTGTCACAGTCATGTCTCTTGCAAATTTTGCCTCCTGCCTGTTGCTAACCTCTGTCTCTCTTTTTTCATGTAGAGCTCGTCCGAAGGGGAGCCATCCTCATCCCAGCACTTCAGGAAGGTCGCCATTGTGTTGACGCCACTGAAAGGGAGGTGGTCCCCAGCAGAGTCTCCCGGTCTGCCGACACCCCGACGATCGCCCATCTAGCGCCTGATCGCGTGCCTGAGCTGCCACCCTGCGCCACTGTTCTTGCTTCCTCGTCTGCCCCTGTTGCCCCACTTACACCACCCCTCCCACCTCCACTTGTTCCGTCCCTGTTCTTTATTGTTTTTGTTCCTGACCTTCATAGAGACCCTTCACCTCACACACACCCTTGTTTTTCCCTTGTTGCTGTTTTTTAATGTTCATTCATGTTCTGTAAATAGTTTGATTGCCATGTTTGTTCTGATAAATGATACACTTTGAGTTTTAAATGTCCATTTGCCACTGACTCACTTGATTCTCCTATGGTGCTGGCTAAAGTTGCTTAATTTAAAGAGTAGGCCAAAATATTCACTTAAGGTTAACTTAAAGTAACTTAAATAGGATTAACCACAGATGATGCTACAATAACTTAATGATAAAATAATTTAAAAATAAGAAATCTACTCTTACCTGCTCCACTTACCTGTCTCCTGCTGATTCTAAAAATAGTGCTGGCAAAATCACTTTATCTGTAACAGAGACAATTTAATGTCAGAGTTACATGATAATACTGCGACAATAACTTATACAAAAGACTTTATAATCTGTTTCACCTAAGCATAATGTGCATGCACGGCCTGCGTCAGATGCTATAACATTCATACTCTGTACAAAAAAGAGCTAAGAATACATACAGTCAAATATTAATTAATGTATTATAGTGAAGAATATGGTAAATGTATGCAAAAGGCCAAAATGCATTGCATTCTGCAGAGGTCACAGGCCAAAATGAGCCCACATCCATAAAGGGCCTTCCCCAGATGCTGTAAACTATGTAATATCATTGTAAACTAAGTATTTTGTTCATAAAGGGCATAAATAAGAATCATTGATGCATAATGTACCTGTATAAGTATCCAAAAATGTAATTTATAAGGCATTTAATGTAGTTTTCTGTGTGAATTACTTAATTTTCTTTAAAGCTCAGGTGAGTTAGTGAGAGTGTGTGAGAGCAAGATGTTTGTAAATAAACCGCCTCGAGCAGCAATCATAGTTTTCAGTGAAAGCACATGGCTTTCTAAAAACGTTCTGAGATTATTACCAAGTGTAGCAAAGCGGGAATGACAGCTGTCGTCATAAGGGCGTGTCCAATTAGCCACTGTGTCATTGTGTATAAATACCTGCTGGTTGTGTCTCCTGGGATACGTCATGGTCAGGGACCCGCCCCGTTGTATTGTTGTGAATCACACAGGTATGTGTTTGTAGCTTTCATCGTTAGCCTAGCTATTCGATACCTTAAGAAACTCTCGTTTGTTCAGTATCTTGGGCTGCTGAGATGTGGTGTGCGTAAGACAGTCATCAGCTTGCGTTTTATGTGATTTAAGTTGACAAAAGACGAACTGTGCGTAGTAGGCGGCTCATTCCCAGGTAAGCACTGGATGCATGGAGAAATGGGGGGGGCGGGGATTATTTTGCTTTCTACGTGCGCTTATTTTAGTATGGTTTGCCCTTAGGGCTACTAGTTTTGTCTCCTGGTCTGCTTGGATGGCGGAGCATAGGCTGGGCTAAAGCTGTAGCGGCTTACGGTGGATTTCTGGGCAATAATTCCTTGAATCATTGGGTAGGTAAATCGTACGGGTCGAATTCTTTTATGGTTCTTAAATACAATTTTTAATTAGTTTCTTGTTTTTTCTTATTAGAACAAGTTGGGCAGTGCTATTGTGACGCTTTCACGCTGCTGCTTTTTGGAGAACAAAGCTTTTGCCGTGTTCCTTATTTTTGTTTTCTCCCATTGTAGTATTTTACCACCCCAAGTGTGGTCCTCTTGATCTGTGTTGCCACGTTGTCATGGTGGTGAATTACTGGTTTGATTTTTGGTTTATTTACATTGTCACTTAATCTATTTATTGCAGTTTCTCTCCCGTGTATCTCGGTGTCATCCTATGAGGAGTTACCCTTTATCTTGAATGTTCTCATACTGTAATAGCGGAGTCGATCCTTTGATAATACTTAGACCTTTTGCCTTTTATACGTGATCTTGTATGCTATGTGGGTAGAATTGTAGTTATTTCATTTCTTTTCTGTTTTGGTCTCCTTGGTTTACATTTAATTGTCTTTTCTTTATTAGGTTATTTTGTTTGGAAGTGTTTTTGTTTGATATTTGCTTTAATTTAATATTTATTTTGTTGCAGGAGCTGAGTGTGTCCTGAGGCGGGCTGACTCTTTGTCGCACCCAATGGTGTTACGGTGTATAAGTTTGCTGTGCCATTATTATGGATAGAAGTGGTGTATGCAGTGTGTAAACTGGCAACATTCTTCCAGCCCGTCTCTTACACAGGTCGCCTCAGCCCCTGCTTGTCGTTTGAGTTTGTTTGTTTGGTTACTGTATTATATTCCCTGATATTTATGCTCTTTATTTTGATTTAATTGATTCTTTTTGATCATTTTTTTCTTTGACTGTAATAAATGCAACTATTTTTGTACCTTTACCCGCACCTCTTGCCTTGTCCTCTCGAAGGGTGTGGACGTGTCTGTTTACTCAGGGTGGCGTAGTCACTATAGGTTGGCCACTTGGCTACACAAGCAATGTTGCATTACTGTTTTCAGCGGGTAGTTGTATTTTTAGTTCCCAGAGCGTTCACTTGAAAGGTAGGTTAACATTCTCTAAAAACATTCCAAAAATGTTAAGTGACAACATTGTTATAATATACTTTGCTAATGTTCTTTTAATGTTTCCAACAGGTAATTGTATTCATGTTCCAAAAACTTTCTTTTAAAAGAGTGCAACATTCAAAGGATGTTAATTGAAACATTGTTAAAACATTCTATTCTATATGTAGTTTTATTTTTATTCCTCGAACGTTATCTTATAAGGTAGGCTAACATTATTTTCAAAACCTTTTTTTGTTTGTTTAGTGACAAAATTGTTAAAACATAATTTTAATATTTTCAACAGATCGTTCTATTTATGTTCCCAGAGTGTTATTTTAAAATATTTAGTGAATACTATTTGGACCTTTATTATTTGTAACCTTTTATCTTTTGGGTAACATTGCTAGAACATTATATGCCCTCCAGACATTTTTTAAATGTACATGCTTTAATAACATACACAAATATGTTTACACAAATAATCCTTTAATAACAAAAATTTACTCGCTTCAACAGAACAATGAGTTAATCTCTTAAAATAATGTGCACATTAAACATATAAAGATTGTTTTTATTTTGAAAGTGAAATTAAAAAAGCCATTTTTATATTGAATATTTTAATTGGTAAACTGTAAGAATAAAAACTACAACAATAAAATAAAACAGCATAGAAACACCATGAAAAATTATTAATAATTATAAAAAATATTCTGAAAGAAATGAATCGGAGGCAGCAGGTTCAAACATGGCACTCTCCTCTGGTGCATCTTCATGATCGTGACACATGGCAAGACATGTAACTTCATTGTCCACCTACACAGACAATAATATCATTTAAAATCTGAATTATTTGTAATAAGATGTACTTGTTTTGGGAAGTCATTTATTCCTTCATGTGCTCACATTATTACATTATTTATTCTGAAGGTTAAGTATTTTATAAACATAAAAAAGACAAATAATTGTGCAAAATGCCAATTAAGTTAATGTCAATTCTGCAATCTTACAGTTTTTTACGATTGCTAAACGCCTGTGAGCACAACTGGAGTCACATGTGCAAAACTCTAACTACAGTCTGCACAGCAGCAGTTCATGTGGACCAAACTCTAGTTCGTTTTTCATTGCTTGAACACAGTTTGCAAAACTATAAACACTTATCCCACAACTTTAACCACAACCTGCACAACACTGTGGATTTACAGCACTTTGTTCAAATGCTAACACACTGCTGTCAAAACTGTGAACCACATATTCAAAACAGAATAGATTTCAGCCTTGTGCCTTTCATTCACTGCTGGTTGCAATTTCAGCTGAAAGGCTAAGCAGGTGTCTTGTTTTAGATTTGTGAGTGAACACACAGACATATATATATATATATATATATATATATATATATATATATATATTTCAGATGAAATAAGGGCTTCACTTATAGACCATGTCGTGAATCATGGTCTCTCATTGAGAGAGGAAGGGTTGAGGGTGCAACACAATCTGCAAAGATCCACAGTGGCATCTGTAAGTCGGATTTTCCATCCTACAAACAGCTGAGAGTTACATCCTTACAGTAAATGAAAACATTACAGGAATTTATTTTGTATTGCAATTACAGTGTAGAATATTTACACAGATATATATTACAGTAAATTTGACTGTAAAATATATTTTTACAACAGGACCCAAAGGCTGACCCCAACAGGAGGAAGAGGAGAAATATGACTTTGTATGAAGTCACTGAAATTATTGAAACTGTAAAGATGAAATGTTGGTATTTTCTGTATTGGTGTTTGATGCTAGTGTTTTTCCTCTCAGTGTGTTGTGAGTGACAGTGTGTTATCTCAGTGAGGGTTGTGCATTGTGTTTGGATGCACTGAGCCTGTTTTGAGCCGTGTGTTAAGAGTTGTGTTGCTTTGAATGAGTTTTGCAGGTGATCTGAACAGTTTAGCTCAGGTGACTGTTGGTAGTGCAGACTGTAGTTAGAGTTTTGCACATGTAGCTGCAGTTGTGCTCACAGGCGTTTAGCAATCGTAAAAAACTGTAATCTAACGAAGGACATTTCTGAAAAAGAGATGTATTTTCTTATGTTGTAACAAATGAAAAACATAACTGGGAAATGCACAATACCATCTCAAACCCCCAAATCGCCAAAATCCAAATTATAGCATGTCAATTTTCAGATATGTCAGCTACAGTTACATTGTAAACTGTAAATCAGTGGGTCATCTTATTATTTTAGGATTTATTTATCGTCCTGTCTGTTTCTCTTCCTTTCACTTTCTTAGGTTGTTGCTGATTGGCTATCTTGCCTGTCAGTAAAGACTGATGAGATGAGTGGCCGCGCCTTGGGAGGCGGGAGCGGCCTCAGCATGACGAGTGACACCTGGTGAAGCGGCTATTTAAAGACCGTGCTGCTGCCAGTTTGGAAGAGAACCTTTACCAGAGAACTTTGTTTTGAGAACCTTTGCTTGTGTAGAGAGAGGGCGAGAACTATTTGTATGTTTTAGTACGGGGTTCTCATGTGTGAACATCAAGCTTTGCTGTGGCTGTGTCCAAACCTTTTTCTTTTGAATGTTGCAGTCCACAAAGGAGAAGGGGATAGGTAAGATGTCACGTGACGTACATTGTACACACGTAGCAAATATGTTGTATTAAAACACTAGTTAGGGATTTGTGCCACCCACTGTATTTATGTTTATTAGTTAGTGTAGTTTAGTTACGACGTCACGGACGTTGAAGTCTTTTCTTTTGGATATTTTCTTTTTAGTTAGTATTAGAAGTTAAACGTGTTAGATAACTGTTTTTGCTTATATTACTTTTGTTTGTTTGGCACAATCCATTTTCCCCTTTTCCTTTGTGGTTGGGTTTTGGTTTATAAACATACTTTCATTATATTTATTAAACTCATATTCTCTTTATTCAGTGGTCTCGTGTTTTCTCACCTTCACTCAGTGTTACATGTTGATGTGTGTCAGAGGTGGTTACATATGTTCCCCTCCTAAACACCCTAGACGGATACGAATCATAGGAGGGTCGTAACATGTATATACACTGTATATATTAGGGATAAACCAATAACCATGTACAAGTACTGATATATTTTTTCTGGTACTCGCTGATACAGATACCTATAACCGATGCCTGTATAATGTTCAATTATGTTAATAAACCAGTATCTTACTGTGACATTTTCTTTTTTTCTTTTGTATTTAGATCTACTTAAATTGAAGTAATGATTTTCATTATGTTCTATTTTATGATAAGTAGCACAATTTTACTAGCTCATTTACTTCAGTTTACTAAAGTTAAAAATATACATTGAGGTCGATTTATAAAAAATGCAAGGGGGTTGATGGGTTTACAATGTTCTATGAATTACAAGTTTATATTTACTGTTGTTTTACTGTCAAATATAATGATATGAGTATGTTTAAGCTGTGCTGGTTTTTTAATCTTGAAAACTAGTTTGCAGAAGTGTGAAACAAGAGCTGTGAGGAATGCAGGAGCTGAGTTTGTGTGTGTGTGTGTGTGTGTGTGTGTGTGTGTGTGTGTGTGTGTGTGTGTGAGTGTGAGAGAATGTTCCTGTCATTAATCACATTCAGCTGCAAGGCCAGGCTGTTCTCAAATCATGTTTTGCAGAAAACCAACAGTTGGCTGGGAAATGGAGTCAGATTAACGTGTCCCGAGGTGATTGGTTTCAGAGGAGAGTACGCCCGCCCCAGGGCAGGGGAGGAGCCTGAAGAGAGAAACAACGTCACATATGTTTTAAATGTCTGTTATGCGCAAGGCTGGAGTTGTTGTTTACTCGAATGTGAGAAGACAAACTCCAGCTGGAAAGAAACTTTTACATCTCATAATAAATTTTACTTCATCTTTTTGGGAAAAACTGTCTCTTCGACTTTCTACAATTTTTGAACATGCAGGACTGAAGTGAAAAGTCCATCAGGGTGGTGTGGTATAGATGTGAGGGTATTATAATTTGTTATAATAGTTTTTTATCTTGAAAGATCGCTGCAAATGGTGTTATACACTACGGTTAAGAAAATGAGAAATGTTGAAATACTCAGTACTGAAACTGCTTTAATTAACAATTTCAGAATTGTTGTGTATTTAAAAAAAAAACACAACTAAACACTGACCTGAGTCCCTCTGTGTGGAGCATATCTCAGGGTATCAGCTATACAGTTTTCATCTGTCTTCTGCTGGGTTGTGGGATGAATCTTGTGGCAGGCCTCTAAATATATACAGTAGAAAAGAAAAGAGGTAAAAAAACAAGAATTAAGTAAGTTTAGCCTTAAAGGTGCGATGAAGAAGTGTTGTTTATTGTTTTAAACTGTTATGTGAGGTCTACTTATGACGCTCGGAAGGTTTTTACATCCAGAAACATCAAAATCAATAAGTGAAGGATTTATTTTTATTGTGGTTTAAACGTGCCTTTACATTTAGTATTCTTTATCATTTCATTATTGATTACTAACTGTGCGTAATATGTTGAAAATATAACCAGTGTGTGAGTTGAGTTAACCAAGAGTTAAGGGCTGATATTGTGGGATTTAAGATCAATATAGATCAATATAAAAATGGATGATTAATTTATTGTATTTTCCTACGTGACATGATTGTGAACAAATGTTGGTTTCTGAGAGTTCCCCCAGTTGCCAGATGTTGTATTTCAGAGAATGGTATGTGGTGGGAGTTCAAAGGAGAGAGGCTATCTGGAGATGGAGGATGGCAGCACTGATTGACTATGGGGTGCCGTTTGTAAAGCGGCTCCCTCTGAAAATAACAGCAACATTTTGTCACATTTAGCTTCAAACAATGTTTAAAAAACTGGTATGAATTTTTGAGGGTCACTTTTTAGCACATTTAGAACAATATTTGTCAACTTAGAGATATTTTAAATAGTTAAATCTAAACATTAAATGTTACACCTAAATGTTAAATCTAAATGTTAAATTTAAATATAAATCTAAATATTAAATCTAAATGTTAAATCTAAATCTAAATCTAAATGTTAAATCTAAATATTAAATCTTAATCTAAATCTAAATGTTAAATCTAAATGTTAAATCTAAATCTAAATGTTAAATCTAAATATTAAATCTAAATCTAAATCTAAATGTTAAATCTAAATATTAAATCTAAATCTAAATGTTAAATCTAAATATTAAATCTAAATATATTAAATCTAATCTAAATCTAAATGTTAAATCTAAATGTTAAATCTAAATCTAAATGTTAAATCTAAATATTAAATCTAAATCTAAATCTAAATGTTGAATCTAAATGTTTCAGGTGAAACTAAATATTTAGCTAATATGCAAAATCAAAATGCCGGTAACCGGAAATACCAAAATAAAAGCTCGAGGAGGTCAGTGTGTGTTTATAGTGTCAAATAATGAATAAAAAAAACATCTCATCCGGGGAAATGGACTCTTGGACATGGATTATCGTGATAATAACTACCTAAATAATAAACACGTTTGGAGAAACTGTATTTGAAGAGTACTTTGAGTTTTTAGTGTCACTTTTATGAAGGGGGCGAGACTTATGACCTGTAGCCACTATAGCCAGCCACGAGGGGGCTCACTTTGACTGATCTGTCATGTTCGCTTGCATGAAGGCCAGCAAGAGCCTGTCCCCGCCCGCCCCTGACCAGGTACGGTAATGTTGGCCATGGTCGCGCTGCGAAAATGTCCAACGAATCGGCGTTAGCCGAGAACATCGGCAGAGCCGTCCTGGCGGCTATTCAAACTTTTTCAACAGCGACAGCAACCGCCTCAGGGCCACCACAGGCCAACTCGATAAGTAGCTATGTTTTCCAAATCACGTAGCATTGGATTCTTGTCAAGGCTAACTTAACTAAACTAGCTAACGGTAGCCAGTAGAGATTTGCTACTAGCACCAATGCACTTTATGTGTAGCACATTTGTTTCTATAAACCGTAAAACTCACACCGGTTAAGTTACGCAGTGGGATGAACTCATGAGTAAATGTGAGTTCAAGATTATGTGAAGATGTTCTGACCAGCAAAGCATACATTATATAATTTAGCGTTACAGCTAATGGAGACTAATTGTCACCCCTCAGGCCCACAAATGACACTGAATTGTTGGTCAAATGGAAATCTGCCTCTGTCCTCAGTCAGACATCTCACCTTGGCTTACCTGCTGGCCTTTACTCACAAGATAAAACCGTTCTCTGTTTGGCTAGAGAGAGAGCAATGCTGATGGAGGACAGAGGCAGTCACAATGATAAAGACATTTAATTTAATGTGAATGAGTGTATACTGTAAAAAAGCATAAAATGTATCTCTTTGTTTCTGCATTTTCCTGCTTTTTTGTCCTTTGCCAATCTCAACACTGTTTTTTTGACTGCTGGGCATATAAACATTAAAAACACATGAACTATAATGTTGCTAATATTTTGCTAATGTCTCTTCAGGCTCCCACCACCTACAATAACCCACCGGGGCCAGCCACACCCACCACCTCCACTGGGACATCATACCGCTCGGTATACTTTCATACTCATGTAACCTAAGTGGCTGTTTGTTGGTTATTTAATTTGTGTGGTGTAATGTTTCGGCATTAGTTCCAATCATGGTGGCATATTTTACACAACAATAACATGTGACAAGATAACCATGTCTTTGGTATTTTGTTTATATTTCAAAACTCTTCAGGGCTCCAGCACCAGCCCTACCATACCTTTACCAACAGACTTTGCTCCAGTGGCCTGTTGTCAGTAAGTACTCATTAATATTCATGTTCATATTTGTTTGATTTATTTCTCATTTATCTCTCAGTAACCTTAAATCTTTTGATTGTCCATTTTATTTAAATATTCCTTAAATAAATGTACAGTACAATCTATAATTCTCTTCAGTCAGAAAGATGAGTGGATGTGAATGCTCATCTGTTAAGTCTATAATTCTCTCTTGAATAACCCTTGTTTGTTATAGAAACATGCCAAATGTCATATTCTTTGCTGTGTTCTAGAATGACTACCAAGGAAGACATCAGATTTCCAAAGAGGAGCTTGAACATGTTCTTTCACTGAAAACCACCTTTACAGAAGCGGCATCTATTCTTTCAATCTCAAGGCCAACTTTTTACAAGTTACTGCAAGACTATAATATCCCAACGTCAAAATTTAAGAGCATCAGTGATCAACAGTTGGATCTTGAAGTGTCACAAATAAAAACTGAACACCCAAATGTTGGAGAAGTGATGCTTATGGGGCATCTCCGCTCCAAAAACATTGTGGTTCAAAGACAACGTGTAAGAGATTCACTGCGAAGGATGGACCCAATTGGTGTCCTAGCCAGGAGAAGAACAGCAATAGCTCGGCGAGTATACTCTGTCCCACATCCAAATTTCATATGGCATGTAGACGGAAACCATAAGTTGATTCGGTGGAAATTGGTTGTTCATGGAGCCATAGATGGCTACAGTAGGATGTTGATGTTTCTTCACTGCTCCAACAATAATCGTGCTGAAACTGTAAGAGACCTCTTTACTGCAGCTGTTGGACAGTTTGGCAGACCACTGCACATCAGGACTGATCACGGAGGAGAGAACGTTCAGATTTGGGAGGACATGCATGCAAGCAGGGGGGAAGGCTCTGTCTTAACAGGAAGTTCTGTACACAACCAGAGGATCGAGCGTTTTAACCGAGACTTGAACAAAAACTGCAGCCATATTTATGCACCCATTTTTTATAAACTGGAATCCCTGGGTACCCTAGACATAGACAATGCAACAGACCTATTTTGTCTCGATTATGTCTTTCTACCCAGAATCAACCGCACTTTGGAGGAATTCAAAGCTGGATTTAACAATCACTCTATGTCATCTGAAGGAAATAGAACACCAGTTCAGCTCTTTAGTCTGGACAATGATTTGCCTCATCTTCACAACCCAGAACTCTCAACAGCAGGGTTAGTTTTTTTGTTCCTCACCAAACTCTCAAAGAGGATTTTCCCCATTGAATTACAGGGATTTGCAAGAACTGAATGATGCCATTAACCCTCTTCAAAATGACAACAACAATGGCAAAACATTGTTTCAGAGAACACAACAGTTTATTTTTGATAAACTTGTAAATGTGTGATCTTAGCATAACATGGACAACTAGGTAACATTAGCCTTATTGTACTTTCAAAAGTACACTGTGAAACAAATATTGATGTTTTGTTGTGCTTCTTGAACTGCAAGATTTAAAGCCTCTTGCCAGCATATACAGTCACGTGAAAAAATTAGGACACCCATCCTAAAGTTGACTAAAAAAAAAAAAAAAAATATTTTGAAATTTGATCTAAATGTCTAAAATATAAAAAAAAAAAAAAAAAACCAACTTTTGGAAAAAAAAAAAATATTAAAAAAAAAAAAAAAAAATTATTTCCCTTCACCATACCTAGAGATTGGCATGGGGTACTTTCCATAAAATCATCTCTCAATGCAAATCAAACCAGCTATTAGGCTAACTGAAATAAAACCATGCCAATCTCTAGGTATGGTGAAGGCTATGTGATGATGTGGGGCTATTTTAATTCCAAAGGCCAAGGGAACTTTATCAGGATGCATAGTATCCTGGATCCATGAAGTAATGGCCTTTAAAAATAAAAATCTGCCTGCCTCTATGGGAATTTAACATAGGGGTGTCCAGACTTATGCACCCTGTATTTTAAGGAAGAACATTTATTTATTTACGATACATTATTCATTCACAAAGAAAATTGGTGTCCTTAAAGGTTGGATTTTTCCTAATTTTTTTTTTAATTAAGGCATTAAGTTCAATTTCCAAAAGATGATTTTTTTATTATTTATTCCTCTTTTTAGTCAACTTTAGCATGGGTGTCCTAATTTTTTCAATGATGTAGAATGGGGAGAAGAGGGGAAAACAGAGGTGAAGTTTTTTTTTTTCTTTTTTTTTTTTTTGTAAAAACTTTTTATAATGAAATAAAATAGAAAAGGGGGGGGGGTGAGGGTTGGGGGGGTGGGGGGGGGGGGGAAAGGGGTGGGGGGGGGGGGGGGAAAGTGGGGGTTTTTTCTGGGGGGGTTTTTTTAATAATTATTTTTTAGTTATTAGTAGTTATTTAAAAAAAAAATAAAATAGGTTTTTTTTTTGGTTTGTTTGTGTAAATATATTTGTGTTTGTTTTGTCTCGTTGTTTAAATGGTGCTGAATACAGATCCATTCATTAGTGCTACTAGGAAGCAGTAGTTAAATTCATCATCATCAGCCATTGTTGTTGTGTTCACAAAAAGGTGAAGCTCATTTGCACAAGTGTGCGCAATGGGAAGATGTTTTTTTTCATCATGAATAAATATTAATTTAGGAGTTGGATGAAAACCAATGGCTGGGACTTTGCTGCTCCCTGTAGCAAACGCCAGGATGTGACCAGGGCTCAAAGTCTTCAGGAATGCCTCCTCATCGTTGGTTAGAGTCCTGTCCCCATATGTGTCTCTCAGCTCTTTATCTAAAATGAAAGAGAAACCAGTGTTGACTTGGAGACTGGAAAATACTCAGGTTTAAGAAAGCCTGAATCAGTGAATAATTGAGTGACTAATGGATTACTGTATAGGTATTTTGGTGAAAAAGCAACATTTTATTCTGAAAAGCAATCAAATAACTGTATTCTTGTTTGTGGTACATAAACATTAGATAGGCATAGCTTCATGAGTTGTAAAGAATAAAATGAATCTGTAAATTCTCTGGATTGCCTTATTGTATAATATACTGAATTACAAATACATACTTACTTTCAACACACTGGAGAAACTCCCTAAATTTGACCACCATCAACTCCTCCTTAGCTCTTCTGTTGCTCCCCAGTACAGAGTAGCTTGGCTTGAGAATACCAGCTACAAAATCAGCTTCTTGACCTTTGTCCTCTCCTGGTATGTCAAGCAGCACACGCAAGCTGTGGTTCTCTCTCAGGAGTGCTAAAACCTGGAGGGAAATTCAACACCATAAATGAAAGGCCATAAAGATAACCAAAGATGATACAGAACTGTGAGGTAAATCTTACTCCATAGTGGGACAAGCCATCAATGAGTTGATCAAGACAGCTCTGCCGTTGCAGAACAGTATGGTATAGAACTGCATTTTTCACAAACACATCTCTGTTGGCCATGGTGACTGTGAGTGGAAGCCCCTCTACTTGATATCGCCATGAGTCACAGCAGCTGACTGCTTTGTCCAAATCATCCTGCAAGGTTGCATGTTGAACCTAAATATTACAGATCAAATGTTATTTTCTTAAATTACTGCATTTAATCAACATTTACAGAAGTACTATGTAGACTGTGCATTTCACTTAATAGTTACTTACCTATGACAAGAAAAGTTGGAATTTTTAGTTATTTTTAATCTTTAATTAATAATTAAATCTTTATTTTAATAATGCATTCCACCAAAATAAAAGTAACTGTACTGCTGTGGAATATTAAAAAAAAAGCAAAGGCTTACTACAATAGTCTTCAGATCAGAACATTGTGCATTACCTTATTGAGGTTCTCCCTTAAATCAGGGTCACCTATATCATCAGGTGTCACATGAGCTTGAAGGATGTCCCCAGACACAATGTAGTCCACTACACTCGGGGACAGGAATGCAGGTGGTTCACCCCCTTGCACTATTATTGTAGACATCATCCTGCCAATGGTTCGATACACTCCATTTTGCAAGTGGAGCATGTTCAGTCTTGGTGTGCAGTGAAAGATTAAATAAATTAAACAGCACATTCTGTATTATTTACTCTGGCATTTACAAACCAATATTTTTTGCCAGGTAGCCACAAAATATATATATATATATATATATATACATATATATATTTATAAAAAACCTTCAAAAGCTCCACTGTCCTGGAAGATAGCCTTCACCAGTAAGCGGAAAAACTCTCGTCTGGGACCCCCAAGGTCAGCAGCATCTTCCACAGCATCATGTTCATCGCTTGCAAATGTGACATAGAGCTTGTCACAGCTTTCTGCAAAACTGGGTCTCTTAAACACACGTAAGGCTGTGGTCCAAACATTGGCTCGACTGATATAGATCTGTCTTGTTCCCAATGTCATAACTCTCTCACTGTGAGCTTGTAGAAGGCCTGCAATTTCTTCTTTGCTCAGCATTTCAGATGACCTATATTAAAAATGACAAAGATAAACAGACCTTTGGCTATCTGTGCATTTACTCCACTATCACCTTCAGTGCACGATTATATAACTGTTCGATGTTGTTTGCGATGTTTACACAGGTGTAAACAACATATTTACCGTGATAAAAAATTACTTGTAACTCTTACTTTAAAGTATTAACAGCAGGTCCATCACTCTCTTCTAGTAGACTACGCTGAATTGCCTCTTCAAGAGCCTCATCTTCTTCCAGATAAACAGGGCTGAGCAAACGGAGATAAACAGGGACAGCAGAAATCCGAGAGAGAGAAAAACTTATAACAGAGGTTCATAATGTAAACAGACCAACATCTACCCTGCTGTATTTCTATGTAGCCCAAACAATATCTTACACAAATTCTGCCACATTATAAGGAAACACTTGTCTCGGGTCCCCTGCCTGGCCCTGACTTTCACTCTCTTGAGTGCTGCTCTCTGTCTCCTGACATCTGGCCTCACTTTCCCTCTGTGATGAAGGCACTGTACTCCGCACTGCATAAAGAAAAGGAGGTCAAAGGGAAATATTTTTGTAATGATGTTAATCGCATTTTAGCTAAGTGCAACTTAACCCTAATTCCATTTTTAAGTGTGTTTCCTTTAAAAAAAATTAAACAATTAAAAGGCAGCCTTTAAGGATTTAGGGTTAAGCAAAACTGAATGAGATGAGCTAGGTTTGAGAACAAATGACTGAATTGTGCTACTAAGCTCAGTCTACACCTCTTATGACTTGTAGGTAGATGAATCAAGACATCCAATCCAAATACAGTTTACAGGTTGCTTACAGTGATCCATTTGAGGCTGACAAAAAAATAAATAATAAAAGAACTGGTGCTTAAATTCTGTCAGGTTGGCTTTTGTTAAGCTTTGGTCACACTACAGGACTTTCAAAGTCTTACGATCACTGTACTGTTCACACTACACGCCTGTCTTGTACTCAGGAGTGTTGTGGTTTGCACACTTCATGACTGGGGGGTGGGGGGGTAAATCATACATTACATTAGGTTAAAGTTTGTTGATTGCTCTCGGCAAGTGGAAAAATCAGGGCTACAATCCTAAAGTGTGAACTTAACTTTTGCAGTAAATAAAGCAGTAATTACTGAGTTGTCAAGGACAAGGGTATACTTTATTAATCACACATACAATTTTGTACAGTGAAACTTGTCCTCTGCATTTAACCCATCCCAGGAGCAGGGGCAACCATAGCACAGTGCCCATGAACCAACTCCAGATTCCGAGCCAGTGCCTTGGTCAAGGGCACTGACTGGATAATTAACCTAAATGTGCCCGTTTTTGATGGTGCAGGAAACCCACACAAACACGAGAGAACATGCAAACTCCACACAGAAAGGACCAGGGCTGGACCGGGGTTTGAACCAAGTTACCATACAGCCCATAGAAAACATAATATAAACAAGTGCTTTAACCTACTTCTTCTTTGACGCGATGGACTTTCTTGCAGTCTGTCATTTTCACTCCCTTGACTGTTGAGCTCACTTTCACTTGTGGAAGGTGACACTGTATGACCTAAATTACATGATGTTATGGACAAAAGAAGAGAAAATATATATCAGTAATTGGAAACAAAGTACTTAACATTTTTAATTTAAATACCCATATCTGAATTTTGGGATGAGCAGAATTAATAATAAATAAATAAAATGTATAAATAAATGATAAACCCATTGCTGTAAGAAAATAACTGTTGACTGTGCCTACAACCTGTTGCGAAACATTTCAAATTCTCAGACCCACCTCTCCTTCTCCAGCCCACAGGACTTTCAAAGTCACTATCGGAGGGTTCCTCAGGTTCCTCCTGGAGAAAAAAGTATGTTATGTGTGATATATAATACATCAAGCCAGTGGCAATGCTAGTTAACCTAAAAAAAGGATATGCTATTTATGTAAAGAAGCAGAATAAGCAACATACATATTTTTACTTCTAAAACATTGAATGTTGCCCATAACTGAAACTCTGTACTGTCATATAAACTGTTTACCTGTACAGGTTTGCGTATTAATGCCATTATATAGAGACAAGTGGCTGAACTAATCGAGGCAACTTCCTTTCCACCCCACAGAAAACTGCTCGAGACGTTTGGTTTCATTAGTCTTTTGCATCCCTTGACTGTACTCAAATACTCGAATGGGAATGACTGGCCCATAGACAATGCAAACGTTCTTCTGAAAATGGCAGTAACTTCTTCTTTAAGTTGTGCTTCAGACCAGTCAGATGTAAAGGAGATCTTCCCAATAAGGCCATTTCGTGCCAAATTTGCTCTCGAGTCTCCCCTTGGAATGCGGAATGTTGATGCTGAAGAAAAAAGCAAGCACACAACATCTCTTGTATAGTGTTTGCAGGCTTTGTTTTTTCTGACAAAACGTGAGTGTGTAGCAGGCCTTTGAAGAACTGATGGAAATGGAACCTGAAATCAATGGAAACACAGACACCTGTGCATTACAAGAGAGCAATACGTTTTAATTAATTGTGAATGCAAACTGTAGATGCAAACCAACTAACTGGTAGTATCATCAACCCATCATGGGGTCTCTATACGACTGATCGATTACTAGGTGGTTCCTTAACCTTTTTTTTGTCAATAAGCAATTTATTAAATCAAAATGCTGGTGTTGTGTAAAATATGCCACCATGATTGGAACTAATGCCGAAACATTACACCACACAAATTAAATAACCAACAAACAGCCACTTAGGTTACATGAGTATGAAAGTATACCGAGCGGTATGATGTCCCAGTGGAGGTGGTGGGTGTGGCTGGCCCCGGTGGGTTATTGTAGGTGGTGGGAGCCTGAAGAGACATTAGCAAAATATTAGCAACATTATAGTTCATGTGTTTTTAATGTTTATATGCCCAGCAGTCAAAAAAACAGTGTTGAGATTGGCAAAGGACAAAAAAGCAGGAAAATGCAGAAACAAAGAGATACATTTTATGCTTTTTTACAGTATACACTCATTCACATTAAATTAAATGTCTTTATCATTGTGACTGCCTCTGTCCTCCATCAGCATTGCTCTCTCTCTAGCCAAACAGAGAACGGTTTTATCTTGTGAGTAAAGGCCAGCAGGTAAGCCAAGGTGAGATGTCTGACTGAGGACAGAGGCAGATTTCCATTTGACCAACAATTCAGTGTCATTTGTGGGCCTGAGGGGTGACAATTAGTCTCCATTAGCTGTAACGCTAAATTATATAATGTATGCTTTGCTGGTCAGAACATCTTCACATAATCTTGAACTCACATTTACTCATGAGTTCATCCCACTGCGTAACTTAACCGGTGTGAGTTTTACGGTTTATAGAAACAAATGTGCTACACATAAAGTGCATTGGTGCTAGTAGCAAATCTCTACTGGCTACCGTTAGCTAGTTTAGTTAAGTTAGCCTTGACAAGAATCCAATGCTACGTGATTTGGAAAACATAGCTACTTACCGAGTTGGCCTGTGGTGGCCCTGAGGCGGTTGCTGTCGCTGTTGAAAAAGTTTGAATAGCCGCCAGGACGGCTCTGCCGATGTTCTCGGCTAACGCCGATTCGTTGGACATTTTCGCAGCGCGACCATGGCCAACATTACCGTACCTGGTCAGGGGCGGGCGGGGACAGGCTCTTGCTGGCCTTCATGCAAGCGAACATGACAGATCAGTCAAAGTGAGCCCCCTCGTGGCTGGCTATAGTGGCTACAGGTCATAAGTCTCGCCCCCTTCATAAAAGTGACACTAAAAACTCAAAGTACTCTTCAAATACAGTTTCTCCAAACGTGTTTATTATTTAGGTAGTTATTATCACGATAATCCATGTCCAAGAGTCCATTTCCCCGGATGAGATGTTTTTTTTATTCATTATTTGACACTATAAACACACACTGACCTCCTCGAGCTTTTATTTTGGTATTTCCGGTTACCGGCATTTTGATTTTGCATATTAGCTAAATATTTAGTTTCACCCGAAACATTTAGATTCAACATTTAGATTTAGATTTAGATTTAATATTTAGATTTAACATTTAGATTTAGATTTAACATTTAGATTTAACATTTAGATTTAGATTTAGATTTAATATTTAGATTTAACATTTAGATTTAGATTTAGATTTAATATTTAGATTTAACATTTAGATTTAGATTTAGATTTAACATTTAGATTTAACATTTAGATTTAACATTTAGATTTAGATTAAGATTTAATATTTAGATTTAACATTTAGATTTAGATTTAGATTTAACATTTAGATTTAATATTTAGATTTATATTTAAATTTAACATTTAGATTTAGATTTAACATTTAGGTGTAACATTTAATGTTTAGATTTAACTATTTAAAATATCTCTAAGTTGACAAATATTGTTCTAAATGTGCTAAAAAGTGACCCTCAAAAATTCATACCAGTTTTTTAAACATTGTTTGAAGCTAAATGTGACAAAATGTTGCTGTTATTTTCAGAGGGAGCCGCTTTACAAACGGCACCCCATAATTGACTGCCAAAGGAAAACGGCCCAGAATGAGGGGGAAATCTTCTGCTTATGTGTGTGTGTAACAAAAGCGTCTTCTGCTGATGAGAAGGAGTGAGCGCACGGAAGGGGGTTGGACAACGTGTTGTTTTACAGATTTTGAAAATGGAGTCAGTTCGAGGTGGCAGTACTGATTGGCTGCCGAAGGAAAGAAGAACCGCCCAGAATTTAAGGAAGATTGGCTAGGAGGGAACAAAGAAACCAGAAGAGAGATCGACGTCATATTCTGTATTTAAAGTGTTTTTGTGAAACTTTCTGAGTTGTTGGTTCAGCTCATTGTGGGGCAAACAATCCAGCGCGCTGTGAAACTTTTAAATCTGATAATAAACTTCACTTATTTTTGTGAAAAATTGTCTCTTCAATACCTCAAATTTTTGAACATGCAGGACTGAATGAAAAGTCCAACACATGGTATTTATAGTTTTTCACGCCGTGTCTCTGGTTTCAGATGGGGGTTGGGGAAGCCTGGGACTCGTCCAATCCGCTTTCTCTCCTTTGTTTTGCCTCAGCCAACCAGCTCACACTCCTTTGCTTTCGGACCATCTGCAACACATTATATGGAAACACCCCACACCCCACCACATTCCAACGAGCTCTCCGTGTGTAATCTGATCTTTACACACACACATACCATTTCCTGTGGAAAATACACTCAATTACAACCCCCTAATTCTTGGTTAACCCAACTCAACACATATAGTGGGGTCAGCTGTGGGGTCAGCTCGCATAGACACATATAGTGGGTCATGACTGAAGGGCGTTCTTGATCAAGGCACCTTACCCCTGATTGCTCTGCAGTAATGTGCCACTGTATAAAAATACTTGTAAGTCGCTTTGGATAAAAGCGTCTGCCAAATGAATAAATGTAAATATATTATATACACAAGTTAACGCGGCAAATCACGGGCGGCGCCATTACTCTAAACGAATGCAATACATTTTCGCCGGAAGTGGTTTGCGCAGCGTCTGCCGGTGTAAACACAGCGAGCGCGCTCAATAAATGTAGGCTAAGAGACGCCGGTGAGACCACAACATAATAACATCGCTGCGAGATCTAGTTAGAAGCATTCACATTTCTCCGTTGTTAATGGATCAAACAGCGCGTGGAAACCTGGAAGAAACATTGTGCCATGACTGATCCAGTGTCCACAGATCGGCAACATTCACCATGGATTTACTGTAGTAACACTAACTGCAACCATGGAAGTTTGGCAGGAATAGTAACTTAGGCTATGCCTTCAAGTAACATTATGTCGGTTTTATTTAGACATTATGAATACAATTGCTGGCCTCAAATGTTAATCTGAACTAAAATAAACCTTCGTTTATATTACATTTAATTTTTGGAGTATTGGATAACTTTATTAATCCCGGTAGGGAAACTGTTTTGCCACCAACCATACAGCCATCAAACACAATACACAACTAACAGACAAATAAATAATTCTGCATTAGAAGACAATAAGAAGTACATGACTTTATTTAGCTGTTATTTTAAGTTTATATATGTCTGCATGTCTGTATATATGTGTGTATATATCTATATATGTATATGTGTATGTTTTTATTTACATGTTCAAATAAACTATTACTACTAAAAAAATAAACCCTGATTAGGAGACAATTTATAGAAAGATTCAATCTCACAGTTTAAAAGTATAAAATACAAACACTATAAAAGACAAAAATATTATAATAATTAACAGTGTTCGTTAAAATATCTGACCGCTGTGGGAACAAATTAAAGACCTTCTCCAAGGAGCTGTTTTGTTTTATATCTAGAATTGCTCAAAGGAAAAAAATACTTTTTTATTAGTTTTAAAGGGATACTCCACATCATATACTCACCCTCATGTTGTTTCAAACCTGTATGAATTTCAGTAACCAGACAGTATATTATTTCCCTACTATGGAAGTCAATGGTACCAAAAACTGTCTGGTTACTGACATTCTTCTAAATATCTTCCTTTCTGTTCACCAGAAGAAAGAATTTCATACAGGTTTGAAACAACATGAGGGTGAGTATATGATGACAGAATTTTCATTTTAAAGTGGAGTATCCCTTTACAGTTTTTTACGATTGTTAAACGCCTGTGAGCACAACTGGAGTCACATGTGCAAAACTCTAACTACAGTCTGCACAGCAGCAGTTCATGTGGACCAAACTCTAGTTCGTTTTTCATTGCTTGAACACAGTTTGCAAAACTATAAACACTTATCCCACAACTTTAACCACAACCTGCACAACACTGTGGATTTACAGCACTTTGTTCAAATGCTAACACACTGCTGTCAAAACTGTGAACCACACATTCAAAACAGAATAGATTTCAGCCTTGTGCCTTTCAAACACTGCTGATTGCAATTTCAGCTGAAAGGCTAAGCAGGTGTCTTGTATTAGACTTGTTAGTGAACACACACACACACACACACACACACACACACACACACACACACACACACACACACACAGACACACAGACACACACACACACACACACACACACACACACACACACACACAGGTAGGTAGAGCTCAAAAAGACTTAAAGTTGAATTTTGGAAATGGAACAAGGAAGACGGGTTCAGGAGAGGGCGGATGCGTGGAGGAAGACACAGAAGACAAAGAGCTGTTATTTCTGATGAAATAAGGGCTACACTCATAGACCATGTCGTGAATCATGGTCTCTCATTGAGAGAGGCAGGGTTGAGGGTGCAGCCCACAACTGATATTGTTTACATTTGATATTTGATCAAAGTTCCCAATCAGGGAGAGGAGGGCTCTAAAGTATTCAGAATCTGGGTGGATATTTTATTTAACCCATTTTGGCCATTTTTGTCAATTTCTTACATATGCAAACATTTTAGCTTACCACATGTGGAAATGTGTTTTACTTGTTTGAATGATTTGAAGAGTTGCAAGTTGGAGCAAAAAAGAACATCACTAAATTGACTTATGCTCCTTTGTTTTTAGGTGCACTGAAGAGTAATGCAATCACTCAAAATGTGAACCGCAAAGAAGTGGAAATGGCGCTGGGGAAGTGGTTGTAGCGACAATGAGTCTTGGGGAAAAATCAAACTCAAATGGATTGAATATTAATTGATTTATGAATATAATCTGCTGGTCGTTCATATTAAATCTCAATTTTACCGATAAGGAAAAATTTTTAATTTAGTACAAGTAACCTCTATAGAATTGTTTAAGTTATCTGACTATTTCGTTTGTCCTGCAAACTATAGTTATAGACTTCCCACTCAATTCTCAAAAAGGGATTACTGCCTTACGAACGTCTAAATAGTCTTAATTTTCTGATCAGGACAAATTAATACTTCCTAGGTTCGTACAGTTTATATCACTGAAATAGCAATATACTAAAGCGTAGGTAACGTTAATATCTTAGTTTCATTGACTTTGAGCATGTGGTGCAAATAACAGATTCAGTTCAAATGTACTTTTTGGGATTTTAATAAACACGAGACAAAGGGGAAATAAACCAACTAACTAAACAATGATGAACAATTAGACAAACACCCATGGAACGTAAAAGAAGTAAAGAATGAAAGTAATAGACAAAGTAGGAGTGGCAGTATTACATCAGCAATTCACATTTGCATAAACCATCAAGGACAATCTCCTTATTGAAAGGGGTAAAACTTATGCGCAGCTATTTATAAATAGACCAGATACTTGCATTGGCTTTTAGATGTGCTGGGACATGTTCTGGTCTGCGCTGATGGAAGTCCTGATGCGTTTAAAGCGAGCGGTGAGTCCGTTGGGTTCTCCCTGAGAACCGGATTGGCTGCCGAAGGAAGTACAAACTTAGCCGAAGCAAACTGCTGAAAAAGGGCTGTCTCCAGGGAGGAGACAGGTCTCGAGATATTGAAGGAACAGCAACGAGCGCATTTTCTTCCGTGCACAGATGTTTTAACCCTGAGGGCGTCACGCCCCTCCCGAGTGGGCGATCCAATGTAGTGAGCTGATTTTTGAGCGGGAAATGTTCCTTTGTCCGGCTCAACAGCTCATTTGCATTTATGGTCACCTGGAAGTTTTGGCGCTGTAATATTCTTAGATGAAAATAAAACGAGTATGGTATACAATACATTACTGTGCTATACACCATCATCTAAGGAAGGAAAAGGGGAACCTTTATGTATGAAACATGATAGGGTTATTAGAACATTGACCCATAATTTGTACAAGAACACAATTATGAGCCTAGATACGGTGTAACACCTATGCCTTTGATATTATGGTTAGGCTAGCATATCATTTACATTTACATTTATTCATTTGGAGACGCTTTTATCAAAGGATTACAAGTTTTTTTTTTTTTGGGGGGGGGGGGGATATCATGGGAACAAACATAAACGGTAGAACAATTATTTACACTTTAAGCCTTTCTAAGGTGGAAAGAGGGGAGAAAGAGACATTCTTTGGTAGACTTTGAATCTCTCTCTGTTCCTGGTGCCACATGGCTTTTGTCACCTTAGGACGCATTCGGGACCCCCCCCCGAGAATGCCTTTGAAGCTCAGGGAGAGTGTCGGAATGTCCCCTGGTCAGTCCAGATAGGTGATAGCTCGGCCATTTACATTTTACGATCCCATGTGTTGGCCTTTGGTCCGACCAGACGCTACATATCCCCCCTTTGGGCGGGGGGGGTTAGGGGGGAGGTTGGGGGGGGGGGGGGTGGGTGGGGGGGGGGGGGGGGGGGGAGGGGGGGGGTTTTGGTGGGGTGTGGGGGGGGGGGGGGGGGGGGGGGGGGGGTTGTGGGGGGGGGGGGGGGGGGGGGGGGGGGGGGGTGTTTGTGTGGGGGTGTGGGGGGAGGAAAAAAAAACCCTGTGGTTTTTTTTCCTCTTTTTTTTTGTGTGGGGGGGGGGGGGGGGGGGGGGGGGGGTGGGTGGGGGTGGGGGTTGTGTGTGTGGGCGGGGGGGGGGGGGGGGGGGGGGGGGGGGGGTGGGGGCGGGGGGGGGGGGGGGGGGGGGCAACAGCTCAACACGGGGGTGCCACAGGGCTCAGTGCTTGGACCGCTACTCTTCTCCATTTACATGACATCCCTCGGCTCGGTCATTCAGAAGCATGGCTTCTCCTATCACTGCTATGCTGACGACACACAACTCTACTTGTCATTTCAACCGGATGATCCGACGGTCGCTGCTCGCATCGCGGCATGCCTGAGTGACATCTCGCTTTGGATGAAGGATCATCATCTGCAGCTAAACCTTGCAAAAACGGAACTGCTTGTGATCCCGGCCAACCCAAAGATTCACCACAACCTTACCATTCAACTAGGCTCATCAACGATTACACCGTCCAGCACAGCCAGAAACCTGGGAGTGGTAATCGATGATCGGCTTCACCTCACAAGTCATGTTGCCAGCAGATCTATGTTCCTGCCAGATCACTGCGGTCTGCAAAGGAACAACGACTAGTGGTACCATCCCAAAAAGGAAAAAAGTCACTCTCCCGTACCTTCTCTGGATCTGTTCCACATTGGTGGAACGATCTACCAGCTGCTACAAGATCAGCAGACTCGGTTGCCATCTTTAAAAAACGCATCTCTTCCGTCAACACGTTGCTGATTGATTTTTCCTAATTCTCTTCCCTTTCCTTCTATAATAATAAAAAAAAATTCTATTCTTAGCTTTTTATACTGTGCTAGGCTTTAATGGACTAGTTTGATGCACTTATGTATTTTGTTGCCTATGTTGTTATAATTGCTTCCAATGTTTCCTCATCTGTAAGTCGCTTTGGATAAAAGCGTCTGCTAAATGACTAAATGTAAATGTAAATGAGTAAGGGCATACCCTAAGGTGGTAGTTAGGCATAGTGTGGTGCTACCCTCGCTGGGGTGTTGACAAGCCAGCGATCTTGTTTTTGTTAGTCCCCCCCCCCCTTACTTCTCTCGCCCAGTGGCTAAGTGTCTTTTAATCTGGTTATGATGGACCCATTGGAGGACTGGTTCTGTCTGCCCCCTGCTAAACGGGGGAGAGTTTGTCAAAACTCTCATAGGGTCCCCCCAGTGAGGCAAAAACTTCTTGGGTAGCCGATGTGAGGCTGTCTGCAGTGGTGGGACGAAACGGTAATACCAGACCCTGTAGACATCCAGTGCTTCTTGCGATGCTTTCTGATCGTAGTATGCTTTCCTGCCTTCCGCAATCTTCTGGAGTTGTTGTTAGGCCAGTGGCACGCGGTGCGTCGTGGGCACACATTAGCATTACCCCCCCCTTTGGCACTGGGGCACCACAAGCTGTGGTGTTGTGAGGTCCTCAGGGACATACCAGAGGACGTTGTCCTTCACACGCAGCGTGTGCTTGATGGCATGCAGCCGCTTGAGGTCAGGAACATCAGCAAGGTCAGAAGACGTGATAGGGTTGGTGGCGGGGTCTTTGAGGTGGTTCAACATAGCTAGTGTGGCGTTGTCAGTAGTTTGGAGTGACGCTATGTCAACGTCTGAAATCTGTGGAGCCCGTGCTAGAGGTTGTGATGCAGGTGTAACAGCATCTGCAATTCGTTGGCTGCGTGTTATAGCTGCCACAGATGGGTTGGACAGCTAGTAGTAAAATCCTTTGCCTCTCTGTTGACAGGCCTGGCATCATGATGCGGTTGGGTGCCTTCTAGGGTCAGCTCTGGGTAGTGTTCGGAGACAGGGAGAATTACAGGATTTTTAACAGTTCTTTCAGAGATAGTCTTTTGCTTAACATAGGCTTTATGGGCTAGGTCCCGCAGCGGTTGAGTTGTCATATTGCGGGGGCATGCCACAACTCCTAAGTGCTGACTCACACTATGATGCAGGTTGCGCAAGAAAAGAGTCCTAAAGTTGAAATCCTCCTCCATTCCCGGCTCATTTCTGGCCCCAAAGTAGGTTCGTCTCAGTCTGTTATAGTAGGCCTGTGGGGTTTCGAGACGGCCCTGTCTAAGGTCCATGGCAGCAATGAGTCCCTGTTCAGACTCTGGGTCTGAAAACTCCATTATGAGAGCCTGTTGCAGTTGCTCATAATCCCCTTTGACAGTGTCCGACTGCCGGTCGAGGAAGCTGCGCACTTCGCGGCTGGAGGTAATCCTGAGCAAGTACAGTTTGGCTCTGGTGGGAACATTTACCATGGTTTGCAAATGAAAGTTAATATCCTGCAGGTAGGCGTGTACGTCGTGTCCTCCTGCAGGGTTTGGGGTAAACGTGGGGATGTTTCTGGCCACTTTGTCCAAATCCTTGGGAGCCATGCTGTGGGTCATTGTAGGGGTTCTCCGGAGATGCTCCCATCCCTCAGTGGCATCTAGGGGCTCTTGGACGCTGGCGGACGATGCTTAAAATGGCAGGTTACCAGCTTCCTCTTTTTCTGATGATGCTTGGCCGGGAAGTCTGGTCCTGCTTGTCGGGGGAAGTTCAAAGGTGTCTTTTCCCCCCTTTTGTTCAGCCTGAAATAGATATGCATACTTTAGTTCTCTTTGCACCATATCGAATTCAGCTTTGAGATGATCTTGTTGCTGAGCCAAGGCTTGGGCTTCAGCTTGGGCTGCTTGAAAGTGTCTTTTAGAGGCTTTTGCCTCTCTCTCTTTCAGTTCGGTTTCAGCCCGTTTTAAAAGAGTCTCTGCTTTTTGGAGCTTACATTCCAGGTCTTTGCGGGCCTGGTTTTCCAACCATTCTCTATGTTCTGCATCTGTCCGGAGGCATGTCAAGGTGTCCTGGAGCCTTCCTGTAGATCTGGGCACCGCTCATTCGTTGCCGGCTGCCGGGTTTGGGCTTCCAGGTTAAGTTGATCTAGGCGTCTCTGGGCTTCCAACTGGTTATGGTGAGCCTCCTCCGCCTGAAGCCTTAGTGCTGCTTTCTCTTGTTCCAAGAGGGTGACGCTTCCGTTGCTCAGCTTCGACTGGATGATGAGGTTGTGGGCGCGGGCACCGATGATCCTGGCCAACTCCTTGTGGGTGTAGCTCTGTAATGGATCGTGGGCCATCAGCCGGTTCAAGTCATCATCCAGCTGCTCACGGTTCAGGTTCTGTAGGTGCTTGGCCGCCTCGGGCAGGAGGGCCCCCGCCATCACGCTCAGCCAGGTCTCTAGCTGGTCCCAGTGGGTGGCAGGGCTGGATGATCTGGACATGTTGGTGCACTGGGGCGAGAGAGAAAAGCACACAAGACCAATGCAAGTCCCTACACTCTATAATACTTATGTATCATGTGTTGTGCGGTTAACTGGGGTGAACAGTCAGTGACGCGACCTAACACCTATTTATCCTGGCGGTGAATTGGCAGGGTGGATAGTAGGGGTGTGAGTGTGTGGGCACAGAGACAGAGTCTGGGTAAATGTGTTTATGGGTTGAACTTAAGGTGTCATTTTAACAACCAGGGAAGTTTACTTCATCAACATTTCACAGAGAATTCCCTGATGGTTCATGCAGATTCTGTCTTTTAGAAACCACAGGTAAAACACGACAGGATTAACCAAAACAATACCAAAACAAAATTATAGAGATATCATAGGGAAAAGAGAAAGTTTCATTACTTGGCTCAGCTGGTTGGCAACACTAGGGTTATAAAAGGGTTCTACGTGTAAAGGGTGCTATGGTTTCATATGGCCTAGGGAAACAGCTGAGCTCAAACAACAGGGACACTAAGCAGTTTAAAATAAAAACTGATGGGGGAAGGGAGCGTTCCTTCTCTGTCTGCCTATAGCAACTCAGTGGGGCTGTACCTTGTTCAAATAGGCTTGGTAGTGAAGTGAGGACTCTCAAGTGGGTCCCAGTCATGCGGGTCCAACTCTCCAGCCTTTCTGGACAGACAGCGGCAGACACCTCGGACCCCTTGCCCTACACGCCACTCAGGTGCGACCACTCAAACAGTTACAACTCTCAGCACACCTGGCCGTACCAAGTGGGTGACCGACTAGTGGGCACCGAGAAAATTGAGGTTTTACCCAGGGGTGCCACTCGCAACAGACATAGCCCGTAGGCTTTTCTTCCCGCTAAGTGGCACTTCCCGGCGTTATATACCCCAAGATTACTGAAGTGCACCAGCCAGTGCTATTGGTCCCCACTTACAGAGGAGTGCCAGTGGCTGGAGTCTCCCTGCGTGCCGTCACCTCGAGTCTGGGACAAAGGAATCCGGGGCCATCCACAGCCAGTGCCAGGCATGCCAGAACAGCCAAACCTGCAGACCAGATACCTTCGGGGAGAGAGTTGTCACTTCGCTACCCAGGACCTCACAGTTCACTTAACAAGATGTGCATGAAGAAAAGCTCTGATGAACATTACAGCAATATTGTAATTGGAGAGAGGCCAGTTAAGAAAATAGTTTATTGATCAGAAGTCTCAAACAATACAGCTGCTGGGTGGGTCCTCAGACGCAAACGTCTCACAAAGGACCAACCCAGGAAAACAATTTCACAGCCTTTTTTGTCAGGACTCGGGTCTGATCTGCACTGGTGGCGTTCGTTTGTCTTTGTTTTTGTCGATCGCATGGGAGAGCTGTCAGCTCACCATGTGTTTGGAGTCCTTAGGGGTATTGCACAAAAGCAAGATAAGGGATTAAGCTGGGATTTTCCAGTTATCCTGGCTGAATTTAGCCCTTACTCAGTTGCTTGAAGGGTGGCTAAATTAATCTACTTTAAATTACTACGGAGATTTACACTTTGCAGCTAGCCTGCTCCGGAGCAGGCTAACAACCAGGCTAAGATTAATCCTAGTGATTTATCGGCTAGTTCCTCCCTAAATCCTACTAGATATTAATGTGTTTTAGTCACTTCTAAAATACTAGATATACAATCATTCATATAAGTATGCGTACTGTTATTTTAGTTATTAAAAAGAGCAAAAAAAGATTACAAATAGATAAGAGTAAAAAGATTATAGACATAAAAGAAACTAAATAGATCAAAAAGATGCCCATAGTGGGTAAGTGTTTGCAATTATTCTTTATGTTAAATGCATGTCCACTGGTCACATTTAAGTATACAATTATTTTTGAAAATGACAAGTAACTCCTTGAATTGTAATTATGAGGGTTTCAGTGGAGCACTGGTTATTTGTACTACTTACGCATTCAATCGGTCTGCTATTGTTTGCCATGCATTCTGTCTTTGTTTTATCACAGCAGCTGTATTGCCTTTTTTACATATTATATGTTTCACTTCTTCATACGTTTCCATAAGAAGCTGTTGCTCATTAGGCGAAAAGTATGCCGCACGGGTTTTGTCCATTTCTGCATCAGTGATTCTTTGATCCATTTCTGCATCAGTGATTCTTTGATCCATTTCGTGATCTTCTTAAGAATGCTGTGAACGTGCATTTATCCAAACTATATACACCTGGCTTGACATATCCGCGCGTTCTCATCCTGGCTCAGCAAACGTGCAACGGATTGAGCCAGGATGCACTGATTAAACTAGGTCAAGCCGCGACTGTTCTATTATCCTAGCTTTCTTAATTCTACTTTGTGCAATACCCCTCTTGTCTGCCCCGCCCCAGTGTTTTCCTCTGTCTCCCTACACACCTGGTACTCTTTTTCCACTCACACACCTGCTTCCACTCTACGAATTAATTCACCTACTATTTAGTCCCCGCCAAGTTTTGCACTCACTGTCAGATCGTTTTTTTTTTTTTAGCGTTATTGACCCGTGGCTGTTAGTCACAGCACTTCCTTGAATTATGAGTCTTGTCTAGGAAATCTCATCTTGTCTAGGAAATCTCATCTTGTCTAAGATATCAGTCTTGTCTAGCCTTGGATATCAGTCTTGTTTTGAGGATCACGCTCGTCTAGAAGTTTACTTACTATTTTTTAGTGACCCGTCATCCCGTTAGATCGCTATCTAGTATTTGGTATTACTCCCTGTGTACTGGTTGCCCAGACGCATCTTCTCTACGTATATTAACCATTACCTTGGACTCTGCCTTTCAGACATCTAGCCCATGCAAGTGGAGACCGCCTGCCCTATCGGTGTAGTTGGACTGCTTTATTACCCGGGTTTTCACCTCTCTATCTAACCAGACTCCAGCGCCGCTATTTTCTACACGGTGTTACCACTTCTTTCACAACCATCGCGATCCCCACCTCACCTTGCCTAGTTCGCTGACTGCCTTGGTCGGATCTCCGCTGCCGACAGCTGCCGCGCCACTCAGACAGGTGTCACTGATCATCACCTCCCGTTCTACGGAGGAGAAGACTTCTCTTCCCCTCTGCACGGGACTTGCGTTGCTAACGGCTGTGGAGACCCGAGCCTTCCTCGGATTTTCGCGTTTCACGTTCAATGGATTATCCCTCTCAGGCACATTCGAGAGGTTAAACTATCACTCTGCTCTGGGGACTACATTGCCCTGACTTCATCCCGAACCTGCCCCAGGAGTTTGACTCTGACACATCTGCTTGTAACACCACCAATGCTGCATCATCTTCAGCACAAGACACTTTACCAAGCTCTGATGAACACAGCAGCTCGTCTGTGTGGATGAAGATGAAAGAGGCAGGTCTTCATCAGAAGTTCTTTGCACAAGCCAAGCTTCTTGAAGAGTAAGTACCTGACTGAGACTCGGCGGGTTCCAAACTGGCAACAGGAGGTAATCTCTCATTACTCATTAAAGACTTTCATATTATTTTAGCCCATTTTATGTTTACTTCTTCAAAGGTTGACGTGTCTCATTTTCTGCGACGCATGCAGCCCACTGGAGAGGAACCGACTCTAGAGTTCCTGTCCAAAAGCACAGAGACCCAGGAGTTTGTGACGCCCCTTCAAAACAGTTATTTCAAGAGTTCAACCTTTCCAAGTTCTTGAATTACCTGCTGACAAGGACAGACTCACAACTTCAGAGCAACTGCGATAACTACCGGCAACTGCTGAAAACTCTGCAGAAGACCGTACACAGTAGCAGGAGAATGGATTAACGCTCTCCAATACAGCTCTTGGTCTTCCGCCACATGCAGTGTCCTCAAGCAGTTGAAAGTTTGACAGTGAGTGCATCTGTTTTGTACATTGCATAGGGTTTTTAAATGTAATGTTTCACATGCATTATAAAATGAAACCTCTGTTTCCAAGGATGCAGAGTGGGTGAAGAGAATCCAGCACAGTGGCATGGTTGTGATCGGCATGCTGAATGCTAACACTTCCAGCACGCAGATTGCGTTGACACAAGATGATGAAGCTGTAGCTTTCAGTTTGACATCAAGAGTAGATTGCCACAAGTGTTGTGCATTTAATAACTCTGTCTTTTTCCACAGTGGTTTCAGAAGTACTACAGGCAGATCAGGCCTGATAACATTCAGCCTGGAAAGTTCTCCAGAGGTTTTTTCTTTCATCGTCTGGTGAGGCTGTTCACAGTGTCTCACAAGACCAGAATCGCTTCCATGAAAGTAATGTACTATCAACATAGTTCTCTGTGCACTTCATCCTGTCAGTCGTTCTCATATCACAATTAACATTTCATGTGACATTTGGTTACTACAGTTACAAAATCCCTACCTCAACGAGTCAGGATGTGCGGAGGGCTGTTGACACCGCTGCAAAGACACTCACATTGGACCAGTAGAAAGACATCCGGAATTATCTTGTGATCTTAAGAGCACTGCAGCCTCAAAAAATTGGACACAGCCGTGCTGCTGGACTCCTTGGCTGGGTAGTTCTTAAATAACATCGCAAACAATAGGTAGGCTGTTTTAAATTGACTTATTTAAACCGGATATTTTTCTCTTCTACAGCTGTGGCGATGAAACCTCTGCAGCAGCTTCATCTGAATGCACTTTCCTGAAAGGCTTTTCTGCCTTTGTGACCAGATTTGAAGTTACACTGGAGGGCCAGCAAGCTATCAAAGGGTCGATGCTGGTTTCCTGATGACCCCGCCTTTTACCACAAGTGGCGAGCATCCCAGTATGCAAAGCCTGTGAATATCTGCAGTGCAAGTCTCAATCCATCAACACATCACTGCTAATCAATAGAAATCATGTCTTAAGAAAGTCTTTCATGTCTAAAATGATTGAATTCTTCTTTCAGCACACTTTACACTCCGTAGTCCAACAGTTGCAAGACTTATTGCCAGGGAAGAGTGGAAGGCCAACTATCCAAAGCCTGAAGAGATCGAACGGTTTAACTATCCAAAGCCTGAAGAGATCGAACGGTTTTGTAAGCCAACTCCCAAGGTCCCCATTGAAAAGGACAAATTTATCATCAAATGTGTCTCTGAGCAGGCCTGGCCAGGCCTCGCCATCAAGGACTTTGGTGCGAGCAAGGTCAAGGTAAGATAATTGTTAAACTGTACTAGAAGCAATAATTAAATCCTGAAACCTTTGTATACGTTTTCTGCTTATTCAGTAACTGACAATGCATTGTTTCCTTGATTCTAGAAGTCGTTGTAACCCGTCCGTTTGCCAAAGGCGAGATTGTGTGTGATTACCACGGAAAGGTTATCACAGCTGCTGAAGGGAGGGCAATGATGGAGGGTATACACAACAAGGCTGGGTACATATGTTTTTAAAGCTGGACAGCGTGACATGTATCGCTGCACAATCCGTCCCATGTGAGTGCCACCCAGGTGCAGACACAATTGGAAGATTAATTAATCATTCTTCAAAGAGGCCTAACCTGAAGCCCTTTTAGTGTGTGCTGAATATCAACGGAGAGGATAGTTTTGTCATCCTCTTCAGGGCGCTGAAAGATATCTGCGTCGACACACCGCTGAATTTTGACTATGGAGTAAGCAGGAAGTCATTCGGACAAGAGGGCCTGCACCTGGAATGGCTTTGAGTATTTTTGTGTTTTGTTTTCTGGTTATTATTTATTGTATTTTATTCTTTGCGTATACTTTTTTAAACAAGGTTATTAGTGATTTCTTTAAGTATATGTACAATTCCATGAATATCACAACTCATCCCAGCTAAATGTTGCTTCAAATAAAGCTTTGATGGTTCACCACTTCTGATACAACATTCACACTTATGAAATTACAGCACATTTGGTACAGCATATTGTAAATTGTGAACGTTTCTGCTGCAATCCACATTATAGTATGACGGAGAACAGCCAGTGTATATTTTTTAAATTCTAGTTCAATTATATTTTATTCATTTGGCAGACGCTTTTATCCAAAGCGACTTACAAGTAGTTTTTTTTTACAATGACACATTACTGCAGAGCAATCAGGGGTAAGGTCCCTTGCTCAAGGGCCCTTCAGTCATGACCTGCTGGCACTGAGATTTGAACCAGCAACCTTGGCCACAACTGACACAACTGAGGGAAATACTGCCCGGAGACAGAGGAGGAGTCATGAAGATGAAAAATCGACATCACATACTCTATAAATATGTGTTAGAAAAAGTTCTCTGAGTTGTTGACTCGTGTGGAGAAGGCAACCCAGCGCTGTTGAAAACCTTTTAAATCTGATGAATAAAATCTATTACTTTTAAAACCGTTTGTTCCCCTCGTCCTTCCAAATTTTGAATACGCAGAACTAGTAAATAACATAGTCCGACACTAGGCAAGGACTTGCAAAAGCAGCTCCCACAAGCCATGAACAAGGATTATATCAAACCAGTATCACTTTTTTTGCCACATCAGTTGATGTATTCTTAACACCTATCAGTGTTCTTTAATTCAAACAGTGTGAAATCTGCATCTAGTGCTCTTCCCCACCATTTTCATCCCCAGCACATCTTTATTTTCTTCAATGATACTGGTGGTGAAAAATCCCTTCTTATGCCTCCCATCTTTCTGATCATTACCATATATCCTTAATATTTATTCCTGTCCCAATATTTCCTTTTGGCTTTATTGAGTATTTTCTTTTCTTTAACATATATCTACATTTATGCATGCATTTGAATATTTCCTTTTACATATAATTTCGTTTCACATTAAGAAGTATTCATAGGAACAATGGAATAGAATATTAGTTATAAGTGAACCATATTTAACCACATTTAATTCAAGATGATTGTGAGCAAATGACCAAGATGTTTTAATGACTTAATGTTACAATCAGTATACCTGTTTAATGATTATTTACATAAAAATACTTATATAGCATATTTAAGAATACTTTTCAACATTTACAGCAATATAAAATCCAGTGATGTCTGTGGGGCCTAGAGGCCTGAGGCCTAAGGTTCAAAAAAAGTTTAGAGGATGACATACAGAAAACACTTTTTACATAGAACACCTGCACGTACCCCACACACATTTTGGTAAACAAATCCAGTTTATTGCATATGGCCAAGGATGCATTATGAGTTCACAAAGTTGTTTTGCCGGAAGAGAACCGGAAAAGTGTCCGAATATGGGCATATTAATTATTTGTTTATGCGCTAACCAAGATTCCACGATTAAAAACGTGTCCTGTTGCCTGGGATCTATTGGTGGCAGAAATAGGGTTATTGGTCATTAAAAATAAGAGATAACAGGATTGGTGTAACAGACGAACCCCCTGCACAAGTTTTCACTATAAGTATCATTAGTTTGTTTCTTGTTTTAAACTTACACAGACATCAGAATACATGTGTTGAGTCGGTGTATTTAAGTGCTGAAATACAAGAGCTTCTGAATGTGTACAGCTGCTGCTCATCATCATCATCATCATCAGATCTTATGTGTTCTCATTGGAGAAGGAAGAACTGATGACATCACACATCAATTTACTCATTAAACTGGACATTAGAGAGCAGCTGTGTCTCATACAAACACTATTAGATTGAAGCTTCATAAGGGTTCCTCATAGCTCATGGCTGGTTCTTCTGAGATCCCATTATTCAACCAGAATTTATAAGTTGTGCTGCTGTTTCAGAGAAAACACACAACTTTAGAAAGTAAACTGTGGCAAATTGGTGATTTCAGTGGTTTTAGTAAAACACCTGAGCAGAGGAGTGGCAATGAGAGTTAAAGGTTTTCTCATTTTAAGGGTTTACAAATAATGAATGGGAATAATACAAGTTAAACATAATTGGAAGGGTTTTTGGGCAGAGGGGCTCTTGAGCCGGGTCTGATCTCCTGTCTCAAAATATGGTACAAAGTCTTGACTTTCTGGGGCCCAGGTCAGGGAACCAACCGTCTACTAGCGGTCACATGTCACTGAAAACATAAAATCCCCAACATGCAATGATCTTGTCTCCAAAAGGTGTCCGGAGACTGTGGAGTGCCTTTATAGTCACAGAAAGCAACATGAATTAAAATTTAAAAGAGCACTGGATGAAATGCCAGTGTGGATCTAAGGGCTACTCTGAATGTCTCTGACGTCTTGAACTGATATTTAGTTATCTTATTGGTACACTACAATCATAAGTACTTGTATTGATTAAAGCATCATTATTAAATCAGAATATTTTTCTTTACTTTGTTCAAGAATTGGAGAGAGGAGGACAAAGAAAAAGTTACACCTCACCTCAGAGTGTTGTTTTACTCCTAACAGAGACCATTTGACTTCATACACAGTGCTCTGTCACCTTTCATTCATTTCTCCATTCATCCAATAGAGTGTAAATATCTCCATCCATGGGTAATTTAAAACAATATTGCTAATAATTTTTTTAGTTCATGTATTTCTTGGGTTTATTGCAAGAGAAACAGTCAGAAGTCATTGGAAAGTGGTCAATGCTTGTTTTGAAATATAACTTACACATCATATTTGATGAATTGAGAAATGAGTAGAACAAAATACAAAGTTTACTGCACAACATCATATAATAAACTGAATTTACAGTTACGTCGGTCTACATTATATATCCTACTTTGTTGTGTAGACATTTCGGGGTCATCCACTGGACTATTCAGAGCACCTAATGGAAGATTTCAATACTACACAATGTACACAAGGTTACACTTTGAATAATATGCAAGCAAGTAAAAACTTTAAATCAATTTTTGAGACACACAAATGTGAAAACATTATGTATTTATAGTTGCAACAAGTCTACTTATAAGGCTTTGTAGTAGGTGGTGTTGCAAAAAGGTCCTCAGAAAAGATTTCTGCTGGATCTAGCAAATAAATAAGAAAAATCATAATAAGTTTTTTAAAGCAAAGATCTTTACACAGAATGCCTGTCATTCACCCACTGGCAATAAGAGCAGTTGAGCTTTTGGTTTGTAATTCTCTAGTTCAAACACATTTATAATTAGAAGGCAAGTGATTGAAGCAGCAATGCTCCTCAAGCTTTTCTTAGGGCAAACACAAATGAATGAAATGACCAATATCCATAAACACTTCATTTACAAGTACGATTAATGACCTCACCCCTTTTTGAATGGACATTGTTATTTTTTGGTGTTAAAAATAATATTATTGGCATCAATGATTATTTTTACTTTCAAAAAATATAACCAATTTTGAAAAACAAGAGAATTAAAAATAACTTCTGTGAACATTGCCAAAATAATAATTATACTATAATGTTGTGTTGCGTACCTGAGGCAGTGTCATGTTTGGAGGCTCAGGGAAAGTACAAACTATAACATTAAAGGAATATATAAAAATAATGTAAATTAAAGCTGCAAGCAGCATTTAGCGGGTTCGAGCAGTTTAAGGCGTCTTAAGCAGCTTTGCCTTCATCAAGTAGGCCGAGGACTCTCATCCTAAAACACCCAAGTGGATGATACTCCCAACGCCTGAAAAATTATAGATACGGTCAACAACGGTTCATAGACACTACGCATGATTACACACATATGCACATATAGTACACTTGAGGGGAATCATATTTTCAGGTTCATTTGGTCACATCCATTTAAGAAATTACCCCGTCTAAATGCTTTAATGCATTGAGTTGCTGCCATGTGACTGGCTGAGTAGCAATTTGGGTTTACATGCAATTAAACTGGTGTACATAATAAAGGTGTTTGTTATGTTTAGCAAAACAGCAACTTACAACCAGCCAGATATGTTCTATATTTATAGATGTGTAAATATGGAGCAACCCTTAATGTATAATGCATTATATGTCTAACACCGTGTTCCTGTGAGACAGGAAACGTATCCCTTGTCCGATCACCATCATATTTAACATGCTTGTTTAGTGTAATAAGATGTATGATTGTACTTAATGGCAAATCAATTGGATTATTTGTTAAGGAGAAGCGAGCTTTCAGGTACACCGTTCACTTGAATATAATAAAGGACCATGTAATGGTCACGCAAATGACAAAGTTGAACATGTTTTTGATAATTCTAAAGAATCCAGAGAATTGTACTGTGGTGGAAATTTTGAAATTCCTTGAAAAACCTAGGTTTTGCAAAAATAGGTTCTTAACATCATCACAGATAACTCGAAAACTGTTTGATCGATCAATGGTTCAAGAGCCAAATTTGTTTGGAATTATGAGAGCTTTCATATGATATCGATAGTTTGTGTAAATGTAAAATCTCACTTGACACACAATTGTTTATGCACTCCAAAAGACGAGTACATTTTGCCAGTTTTACTGTTGTAGCGCCACCTAGTGTTTACACGGTGTGTTTTTTTCACATGTGTTCCAAGCCCCATGATGATATCTGTAAAATTTCTCGAGTTATGGCCATTTTTATGTAAAGGGCTCCGCCCATTTTAAAATGTTGGCACCCCTAAGCGACACTGAAAGGAAATTAACTTTTTTCAATGATTATTTACATTCACACTCCACAGAAGTCATCTGCATTGGTTTGGTTCCGATCGGTCGAAAAACCAAGGACTAGTTCGCGATAGTAGATTTTTTTTTATGTCAAATGTCACGTGATACACAATTGTTTAAGCACTCCAAAAACGTTATTTCTCCCCAGTGGCCGAATGAGTTCATATTTCTTACAGACCTTGAAGACCACGATTCGAACAAGCCCAGCGAGTGTCGTTCCGTTTATTATAGCGCCACCTAGAGGCCAAACGCCGACTTTTATAGTGTGACCTCGGACTGAGAATATAAACATATGGTCCAAGCCCCGTGAAGATAGCTCAAACGGTTCACGGGTTATAACCATTTTAGTCAAATAAGCTCCTTCCGGTTCAGATGTTTTGTCGCCCCCCGCCACCACGGATCAAAATTTAAACTTATCCGATAATTATTCACATTCACACTCCACAGAATTCATGAGCGTTGGTTTGGTTCCGATTGGGCAAAAATCCAGGGACTAGTTCAATTTCTTTATTTTTTAGTACAATAATTAAGTTGGTATTATTATTTTTAATATGTGGATTAATAAAAGTAATTTAATTAAATCTGATTACAGGTATTAATAGAAGACAGATATAAAATTAATTACAAACTCCTTTTATTGCCATGATGAGTGCAAATAAAAAATAATTTGGTGTTCTCATACTCTGGCGCGTACGCAAAAGCAGGGTTGCTGCACAATTCGTAAAATCCTATTTAAAACAAGGATCCACGAGAACCCCGTTAAATAGATGGAGATAAAGTTCCGAAGTTTCATTAAAAATCAAATTAACATTCTTTTGGAAAAACATCAGCATCATACATTTTTCTACAGTCTCATTTTAGTTCTCCCTTTCACACAATTTAAAAAAAAATCTCAACTCCCTTCTAGTGAAATAAGCAGACAGCGCAAAAAGGATTGAGGAAAACAGGAAATGTTTATTGAAAACTATTTACTAAAGACAAACACTTATTACAATAAATAAAGTAAACAACAAAAGACATACGGCTGTACAAACGAACGCATGTGGCGGACAGTGACTCCTCTTCAGGCCACCGGACCAGCAGCTGCCATGCCGCCTTTCCCTGCGGGCTGCGCGTCCTTTGCCCCTTCGGCGGGATTGATGGAAACAAGAAAGCCGTCAACGCTCACCTTCAGGTCAAACGCCGCTGACTGGAGAAGGTGATCTTCTATGGCTCAGCGTCGTTGACGATGTCGCCGATCCCGGCACGGCGCAGGTACGTCGACAGCGCCGAGCTGGTCAGAGTCACGCTCTGTTCGCCGTCGTCAGTCATCAGGACGGCCTTTCCCGCAAAAGACGGGAAAAACGACAGGGCTCCTGCTTCAGCCTGCAACCCTCGCACCTGTGCGTTTTCAACTTCTCCACGAACTGCCTCTGCTTGTACCGGCAGTTCGAGCCCTTACACAGAATCCGCAACTTCGATGCCCTTTACTGTGGTGTTGAAATGCGCAGTCGAGGTGTCGTTCTGCTCGCCCCCCTGCTTCCTCCGGGACGTCCAAGTCCGCGATCTCTTGGATGGCGCTCGTCGGACCGGTGCACAGGCCAATTGAGCCCTCTCTGTCCCGAGTTGCCAGGTTTGTGAACGCCTAAGACGAGCCTTCCTCGACCTTGCTGACGAAGCCGTCCCAGAGCGTGACCTTCACCTCGCCCGTCCCATCGGAGATCCACACCTCTCTCAGCTCGCAGTGGGCCTGGTTGACCTGCACGACTCTGCTGGCGGCGCCGCCAAGCCGCATTTATCCGCGAACCTCTCCCACCTACAGAAACAAAACAAAAACGTCACGTCGGTTCTCCGCCCACCGTAAGCGCACAGGTAAAGCGCCCCGAACAAGAGAGCTGCGACTCACACCTTCTGCTTGGGACCCAGTGCCTTCACCTCTGCCACGGTCATCCGTTGACAGCTCGCCGGCTTGCTCCGCAAAAACGGCAGCGTAGTCGCGTCCACTCATCCCACGGGGGCACAGCACGTCGAAGCCGTCGGGATCAAACCTAAAAACGCAGACATTCAGTACGGCGCCACCTGTGATCAGCAATGATGAGTAAAATCAGTTCACTGGCATACTTATGCTTGCCGGACGTTCCTCAGCCTGACCCCGTTGCCGTTCTTCTCAGCCTGAGTGAAGACAGCTTGCAGCTCCATCGAAAACACGACCACCCTGTGGCATTCCTGCCTGGCGCTCTGCTGTACAGCTGTAAAGTAAGGCGAATCGTTCTTTGACTGCCTCCTGGTCGACACGTTGTGGATAAAGCCTTCAATGGAGTCTTCTCCCTCTTTTCTGGCTTTTGCTGGACTGGCCATCTTTAAGTCTTGATAAACTCAAACGAGTAAACTATATGCGCCGTCTGGGCCATACTTATACCCCCCATATACAAAGCAGGTGCAGGCAGGACATTGTGCATGGCCTGCAGGCACTTAATCGAAATTTCCCGCTCAAAAACGATTTCTTTTGAGCGGAAAGGTATATTTATAGTATTATGTTATATATAAACTTATATTATATACACTCAAATGGCCAGTGTTAAATAAACACTACTCAAAGTATATACGGTCCCACACAGTGTGTTAAAGTAACATTATTGAGGTGTTGAATTTAATGAGTAAATTAAGTGATTAATTAAGAGAAGATTAAGCATTACTTATGAACACCTGCTGTTAACAAACAGAATCACTGAAGGAATGAGAAACACAAGAATTACAACTGGCATCCAATCACAACATTAGAAGAAGATATTACATCTGGCAAGATCTTAATAAGCAACTCTACAAACAGCATTACAGCTTCACTTCTTATTTCTAAGACGTCCACAGAAGTCATTATTGAGAATTGCTATTAATGTTTCATTGGTTAATAAAATATGCCATCATTATGGTGGTCAGTGTTTGCTTTAAAAAGAAAATGTGCTAAGAGCAAAACTAAAGCAATGTTATAATCAATTGTTGTAGTGTTTTAAGATAAACACTTGTGCATAGCTAAAGAAACGCACTCACAAATTAAGACTTTAGTGAATTCTGCTTGCAAGATTTAAGAATGAATATCACAATGTAAATCCATGTTTTTTATTTGGGTTATTAACTATGTACAAGAGTGTAAAAAATGATATTCCAATAAACAACTGACAGGAAAACGGAAAAATAAATGACTTAGGCCTCTGAAGAATAAACATCAACGCTTTTCCTACAATTCTCAACCGTGGTGATAATTAATACATGACACTGTGCGTGCTGAGATTCCATTGCAGCATGAAACCTTTCGTCTATTCTCACCATTTTTTTTATTCATACGCAAATTCTTGATGTCTGTGTGCGTCCAAGTAAAACTATTTATCAGTTTAATTTAACCATAAAAATTTTCTGCAGAGGTGTAAATATATCAATATAAACCTTAGATGTAAGGTATTAATAATTAAACATAGACTAACAATGTGAAACATCATCTGTATCAGCCACAATGACCAGACCACTGTTTAAGACACTAGCAATTTCTAGTTTTACAGCTTTAACACACGTACATGTTTGCAGAGAAAAGCTAGTTTATGTAGTTTAATAACAAGAGCACAAGCAAACACTGACCACCATAATGGTGACATCATACTTTGACCAATAAAACTTCAACATATAAACCTTTGACAGAAAATAAACATTGGTTAGTAAGTTAGTTAAGGTGTTAATGATGTTTGTGGTTTATTCAGATCTTATGAAATGTAATGCCTTTTATCTTCTGTTGATTTCATCTACTGTTATGATTGGATGTCAGCTGTAGTTCTTCTGTTTCTGGTTTTGAAGGATTTTTATTGTGATTTTTATTGTGGTTTAAACGTGCTTTTACATTTAATATGCTTTATGATTTCATTATTGATCACTAACTGTGCATAATATGTTGAAAATATATACAGTGTGCGAGTTGAGTTAAGGGCTGATTTTGAGTGAACTTTCTGTACCAGAATAATATGTGTGTGTGTGTAAAGATCAGATTACGCAGAGCTCGTCGGAATTTGGTGAGGTATGGGGTCTCGTGTGATGCTCCACAAATAGTCGGGAAAAGCAGTGTGAGCTGGTTGGCTGAGCAGAACTAAGGAGAGAAAGCGGATTGGACGTGTTCCCAGGCTTCCACGTCCAAGAAAGGACACCAACTTCCCCGGCTGAGAAAAGACACCAGTGCCATATTATAAATAGGCTGTAAAATTGTTTTTCTGGGTGTCGGTCCTTTGTAAGATATCAGTTCTCTTGTAAGACTGAATCTGAGGCAACCCACCCAGCTGTATTTTGAATCTTCTGATCAATAAACTTTGAAAAGATTTTACTTTGACTGGCCTCTCTCCAATTCTGAACACGCAGAACATTGAAGAAATGTTCATTAGTTTCTTCAGTGATTCTGCTTGTTAACAGCAGGTGTTTGTCTTTAATTCTTAATCATCTCTTAATCATCTCTTAATTGCCTGATTATCTTAGTGCCACAACGTCAAATCATACAGAGCACAACCTACTTCTCTCTAAAAACATGTTTTACCTTGCATTTAACAATACAGATGTGAAAAATGCACTTTTGACACACCTTCATTTCGATAAATGTGCAGACAACGCGAACAGCGTGATATATTTAAAAGCAAATGTTTTTTTTTTATATAAACGTTTATGATATCTGGCAGAGGCAGAAAACGTAAATTAAATAACTTAATTTTATTACTCCGCCATGCAACACTTGTATATCCGGACATAATACAAGCTATGTTGTTTGCATTCACAACAATCTGCTCCCACAATAGGCAAGGCCTACTCGATTGTGCAGTTTTATTAGTTGAACACATCTGAAGAATTTAATTGAGTTAACTATAGTCTGAATAATATGAATATAATTCTTATATTAATAAGTTTTTAAAGCATTTTGGAGACAAACAACAACAACATTCGACGCCCACGGGATCCCATGACGATCAGTTTAGCTGCTTCAGTTGAGTCTATATTTCGATACAGTGATCATGCCGTCGTCTATGATTGAGCTGGTGATTTTGATATAAATGGACCGTTTAACTGCCACATAAGATAATGTGATTGGTGATTGTAAATTATTGTAAACTATATATGTCAATGAAATGAACGCAAAAACAAATCAAAATTTGGTCTATGTGCATCTCCATTCACATGGCTTTCCCGAGTGAACCGGAGGACCGTGGAATTAATATTTGTCAAAATGGTAAAAGGGGGGGCGGTTACTCTGGTGGGGTTTGGGGGGGAACGGGTCTTTGGATATGATTTTTATTTTTTGGGTTTTTGGGGGGGGGCCCCTCTCTTCACTATACGTTTAATTTGCACGCATGCATTATATAAACCTCAAAAAGACCAGGCAGGTGGCCGACGAAATCACCTAGAGATCAATTGTTATTTGGAGAGCAACTAATATTCCCTTGTTAAAATATCATATCTGTACCCCTGCACACACACAGAGAACTATAAAATGTATAATAATGACGTTATAGATTTTTAAATAACGTCTTAATATAATTGATATGTAATATATAAAATAACCTGGTGTTACTTTTGTAGCCACATTTTCAGGTTTTAAGCACTAGGTGGCGTATGTTTTGTTGTTAGAGAGAACATCATCCGGTTTTGTTCGGAACAGGGGCCTCATTTATAAACATTGCGTACGTCGCTCTCTATGCAATTATTGCTATTTATAAAAAGCAAACTTGACGAAAAAATTTTCGGTCCTCCACGCAAGCTCTGACCCAGGCGTACTCACAAAAACAGGTGAAATGAGAAATGGCGACACCGTCGGCAGATGGAAGAAACACGTGAAAGTGTTTGAAACTGTAGACCGTTGTGTAAAAGAAATGGCAACACTGACTCTCATAAATTACACGGTTTTCTTCACAAAGCAAGTCTTACAGTTAACAGCCTACACGAACAACCGTTTGATCGATCTGCAGTGTAAAACAAACAAAAATCTAACGAAAATTACAACAGAAATGCAAATTAACACATTTGTAAAAAGAAAAGTGAAATAATTTCTGCAATAATCTTGGCATAAATAATATGGTAAACAGAACTAAATCATGTACAAAACTGATATTCTCATCAATGTGTCCTTCTGTATTGGGATTACGATGTTCTATGTATTATAAATTTATGTTTACTGTTGTTTTACTGTCAAATATAATGATATGAGTATGTCCATGCTGTGCTGGGTTTTTGTCTTGAAAACTAGGTGGCAGGAGTGTGAAACAAGATCTGCGAGGAATGCAGGAGTTGAGTCTCAGATAACGAGTGTGTGTGCGCGTAATTTTTCGGCAGCCCCGGGCTCTTTTCATATTATGTTTTGCAGAGAACCAACAGTTTGCTGGAAATGGAGTAGGATTAACGTGTCCCGAGGTGATTGGTTTCAGAGGAGTGTACGCCCGACCCTGGGCAGGGCAGGAGCCCGAACAGAGAATCGACGTCACAGGTTTTAAATATCTGTGACACCGGAAGGCTCGGGGTTGTTTTTTCTCGTGTGTGTGAAGACAAACTGCAGCTGGAAAGAAGCTTTTACATCTGATAATAAATTTTACTTAATCTTTTTGGGAAAAACTGTCTCTTCGACTTTCTTTAAATTTTGAACATGCAGGACTGAAGTGAAAAGTCCGTTAAGACCAAAGAATTGTCAAAAGCATCAAATCATACTAACCTTTTCAGGCTCTTCAAGCAGTTGAGCTTGGTCAACTTGGCCTCAGTGAGCTCACACAGATACAGCCTTAATTTCTCCCTGTTCCTCACAAACAACAGGGACAGCTGATTAGGGTCCATGAATTGGAGAAAACTAGCCACATTTTCTACCTGAAAAGAAAATAATTTGCATTACCACACTTATGAGACTTTTTGAGGAAGGTTCCGCCTCATCCCTTCCCAAGAGTCACTCACCAGCAGAAGGTCATCGGCAAACGCCCGACTCGTGACCCGATGACCCCCGATACGATAACCTGTAACAGTGCTTTCAAGTTCATGGATAAGATGATCCATGGACAGGTTGAAAAGCAGAGACAGGGGGTCCCCCTGCTTCACACCAACCCTCAGATTGATGTCGGGGGTCACGCCATCCACCTCGACAGTCGTCACGCCGTCCATGTAAAAGTTCCGGAGTAATTTTATCACATGGGTGTCCACCTTGATTGACCCGAGAGCACGGAGAATGTGCTCATGTGAGATTGAGTTGAACGCCTGAGCGAAGTCGATCAATACCACTGCCAAAGGCCCTGCAGGCTCTCTCTTGCAATTCCGGATCATGCCACACGAAATCTCGATGTTTTCAGAGCATCCGGGGGTGGGACGGAACCCCCTTTGCCTTCAGTGGAGCAGACAAACCTCATTCAGCCACTTGGAAACCACACTAAAGAAAAGCCTTAAAATCATTGACCCGATTGTGATCGGCCTCCATCGCTTCCCCAGGGTCAACTGATTTGGGCAGAAGTACCGTACTGAACCGCTTCAGACGGGGGGTACGACTCCAGTGATCAACCACATGTTGAACAGGCATGTGAGGGTCTCACGGTCGGGGTCCCATGTGTAGCGACAATGAGTCTTGGGGAAAAATCTAACTCAAAGGGATTGAATATTCATTGATTTATGAATATAATCTGCTGGTCGTTCATATTAAATCTCAATTTTCCCGATAAGGAAAAATGTTTAATTTGGTACAAGTAACCTCTATAGAATTGTTTAAGTTATCTGACTATTTCGTTTGTCCTGCAAACTATAGTCATAGACTTCCCACAAAATTCTCAATAAGGGATTACTGCCTTACGAACGTCTAAATAGTCTTAATTTTCTGATCAGGACAAATGAATACTTCCTAGGTTCGTACAGTTTATATCACTGAAATAGTAATACACTAAAGCGTAGGTAACGTTAATATCTTAGTTTCATTGACTTCGAGCATGTGGTGCAAATAACATATTCAGTTCAAATGTACTTTTTGGGATTTTAATAAACACAACTAGAGAGTATAACACTACGGTTTCACACAGAGTAAATATGCACAGACATATACGTATAATGAAACGAAACAAATAAGGCACTAAACACAATTATTCAGTAAGAGTAACAGGAAAGAGAGAAAAAGAGAGAGTAACACATTTCACTCCGTTCTTTACAAGAGACCTCAAGCAGTTTAACTTATCCCAAAAAGGGAGCACTTAGACGACCTTTAAATGCAGTTTGATTGAAATAGGAAGATACTTGCTTTGTCCTGCTTCGTGCGTGTATCGGGTCAAATGCGCGGCGTTCAATAGTCCTTTCCGGGGCCTGTGGGGTGTGGCTCCAGGCTGCGTCAAACAAGGTTGCGGTTGCTAAGCGATGGAAGTCCGTTCTTGCTCGCGGTTATATAGAACTTATAGTCAAACTCAGATGACCAAATAAAGGAAGTTATAAACGAAACGAAAGTTACAGAAAAGCAACGAAAACTTCTTGCAAAAGGGTTTGGTCGTAGAGGTCTCCTGGAGATGTTCTTGGAAGTTGGTGTTGTTTCTCTTTTGGCGGAATGCCACGATTAACGTTAGGCATCTAATTTTATAGATAAGACAGAGGTATCAAACACTATGATTCTGTGCATCAGGAATACGTAGATGCATGATTTTCACAGTTGCCAGCATACAGGGTTCGTTGAACATACAGTTAACGTCGTGGCTGTTTTATGTATAGCATTTGAAAACATTGAATCATAAACATATACATTTAATACGGTTTCAGCTAGTTGTTGTCAATGAAGTCCTTATATGGTCGTCCTCGTGAATTCTTTGGTGTGTGCGTAAATGCAGTTCGCGTGTGTTTGGGGGGTCATGTGTGTGCGCAGTGCGGAGATCTCCTGACTTGGGCCATTTGGAGGGCAATAGGAGTCACGCGGAGCAACTATCTCCTGGGGGCAATAAAACTGACTAGTCAATCGTTTTGTCACAGACATGGTGGCGTCTTCAGGATAACTTATGTTGGTATGCTTGTGTGAACAAAAGGGCTGTGTTTAGCGTGATCTGACAACGCGCCTGCCAGATGGCCTACATCCTCATTAGTGTTACACATGCAAGTATGCCCTGCTTTTCAACCTTGTCTGGGCCCAACGCGGAATCGTTCGCAGTTAGCATAAGGCTCTCCTGTACTTCCTACGGTGTGATTGCCCCGCCAAAGTGCTCGTTGGCCGCCAACTGACCTGTACCGAAGGAACCCGACCTGCCACGTGGCGACGCAGCCCCCCACTTCGAAACACAGGCTGCGTGGATGGTCTGCAGATCAATGGGGCATCTTGTTACAAGCTCTCCCAGTCTAGGGTTGGGAGAGGGTAACAGGATTAAATTAAATAAAAATGTAAACGCGGTCCGTTCCCTTCAGTCCTCTACCCCAGAAAATGTGAGCCAACTCAGAATGCAATAAATTTGATACAATTTATTTTGCTTAGAGGGTCATTCTACAGAAACGTCCACTTTTGGTATGGCAAGATGTCTTAAAATGTATTTATTTTTCTAACGTTTAAACTTAGACCACATTATTAGGTTACCCCTTGACTTTGAGTACACATAAATGACAGCTTTTTTTTGTGTGCGCATGTACTTAAAGACAGGATACAAAATTGTTTTGTCACTGGTGTTACCTTACTTTTTTAGCAATATTAAAGGTGTTTATGAAATATTAAAAAAATAAATTCAGTACATGCAGTCAGAGGTACAGAAAATGAATGATTATCTAACTAATAAAGAGATTGTTTAATTTATTTTAATCAGGTTTGTTAAAAGTGTGACTGAATGATGTTAGTTCAATTGCGCAACCATGTATTTGCTATAACAATGCTTGTTTATAACTGTTTTTCAAATATTTTCAATGATACAATCCTTTAATTTTCATTGAATTCTGCTACACTTGAGTTCTGTACCTTGAAACGCTGGGTGATCTATCTGGTGATGATGGGGGTGTCAATGCTTCTACTCTGACTCTTTGCCTGCATCTTTGCTGACGGACCCTTCATGTCTTTCGCTCATTTCTCTTCTTCCTTTCACTCAAATCACTTATTCTTTTTCTTTGTGTGTGTCAATGTCATAGAGATAGCTTTGTTTCCTTTTCTGCAAATACTCTGCTCTGCGTTCAGGATCAGCATCCCTACGCTTTCTGTATAGTCGCGGTTTCTCAGCTGCACTCAGTTTAGCCATACCCTCAATTTAGAAATACCTGACCAAAGGAGGATTATCAAATGACAAAGAAAAGTTAGAATCGCACTGTGACTTAGTGCTATTGTATGCAAAAGAACTAATTGAATAGCTTTGAACAAAGTTTGGTGTTACTGATCTTCACTGGTGTTTCCCATAAGGAAGGTAACACCAGTGACAATTTTCATGAAAACTGCATTTTACAAAATGGTTGCTGCAAGGTATCAAACCACATGTTGTCAATCATTGTATACTCACTAAATTAAGCAGTTTAATCCATTTGTATTCTAGTTTTTTACAATTCCCAAACAATAAAGGAGGTCATACCAGTGACTTTGACTAATAGCTTCATATGAAATCATGAGATAAATTAAAGGATTTCTGATAATTGAAAAGAGAAAGTGGACTTACCATGGGCTTCTCTTCATATATATCCAGGAAATTGGAAGGAAGTCAAGTGATGTCATCAGTGTGATTTTTTTTTAATTTTTAAATTTAAAGATAGGAGCTTTTTTGTTAAACGGAAACACCAGTGACAACTCCAGGGGACTACTTTCATTATATATTTTATAATATTTATTTAGCATTTAGTTTTTAATGTAATTTACATCATATATTGTATAGTTATGGACACATTATTGTATTTTAAATGGAAGAAAACACAGTTTTTGACCTCAAAATAAAGCATTTTCCCTCTGTACATGACTGTGGGGACGAGCACTTCTGTGGTGGTTGGAATTCTAATTAATGAATAAAAATCAAATATTGCCAAATTGATGGCTCGAAGGTATAATTGTTCAAATAGCATATTGTTTCATTTTAAAATATAAAAAAACATTGTAACCCTAAAGTGTTTTTCAAGTGTAATATTTCTGTAAAGGCTAGGGACAGAAACATTGACATGTCCGTAGAATGACCCTAGACAAAGAAAAATGGAAGCATTCAATTTTCAGGAGAAGGTTATACCAAAACAACAAACGAAAGAGAAAACTAATTATCGGGAGGAGAGCTAAATGACCTACAAAAAAATAAACAAACAACATGTTTCCCTCCACTCCCTGACTAACCAAAAACAGGTATTAATGTTATACAAAAAGAAAAAGGTGGCACCAACTCCCTACCGCTTCCAATAACAAAAAAAGTTGAATATGATATAATTACAATACCTTTTAATACCGAAACAAAGTTGGACAAAAACAAGGAGATAAAAGGAAAAATCACTACCTGATATCAAAACTGTAATGCTGAGACCATAGAATTCACAGTGTTCACGCTGCTCTCTTATAGCGTAGCTCTGCAACAGTCCTTATGAGCTTCAGGTGTGACTAATTAGCGGCAAGGCAAGCAGAGTGAGGGAGAGACCGAGCACATAACAATATTCAACAACGTACAAGGCAGATCACAATCTCGTGGACGCTGCAAGCTATCTTGGATGGAAACTCGCCCCACACTCTCCGCATCTCCTGAGTGTTCTTCAGCAGATTTGAAGGTGTCTGGCTATCGTCTGATGTCGGGAGCTGCCTTGTCACACCAGCTAAATCTGTATCTAAGGAGTGCTCTTGGATGCACAGTCGGGACGTGAAACTTCAGCTGTGCTAGAGTGCCGATGGACACGCCTGGGAGAGTACACCAGCTCCATCGGGCATCTCCTCGACTTGGGGGCCGGCTACGGCAGAGACTGCCCCCGGGGCGACAGCAGTTTGCACTGCTTCGGAAGGCTCAACAGCATTACCCCTCGTTCTGAGCTGTTCCCACCAGTACACCCACATGTACACAGATGAGCTCGAGAACAACCGTGCACTCACGTAATCGCAATTTCTTTCCAAGGTACGTAAACCGGGTTGGCGTCCGTCAGCCTCCTGACCCCTTACCAGGGGGCCAGAAGAGGATCTTGCCCTAATGGGGTCACGCAATCCCGAAACTTCCCCACAGTAGCTTGTTTGACCGGGCATCCTACTATCCGGCTTTGGTTTCGTAAGTTGATTTTCCGTATTTGTTTTGTGTCCGGAATTACACGTACAGATAAAAAGGCATCAGTTCTCAACAAAACAGTGTCGGGGCTAAGGTCTCGGTATGTTTTTTGTTGTTAATGCAATGTAATTGAAGTGATGCTGGTGACATTAGTTATCAATATATTAGTAAAATATATATATCCATCCACTGCCCCAAAAATGACAAAGTTGTACCTGTGAGCACAAAATAAGAGAAAAAAATCTTGAACTAATAGTTACAATTAAGTTAATTAATGTTCACGGTTTCAAAGCAAAATAAGTTTAATTCATTTAATGTGGAGAAATACTGTGAAAAAACCTTATCAACTTGTGATTGTTGTCCACATCCCAAAGAGACAGACAGGGGGCCTCTAACAGAATATGTGCGGTTTACCACAATTTTATTATGATCAAGGAATTTTCTTATTCCTTAATCTAGGTTGAGTCAACTTTAACAAATGCAATACACAGAGAAAATTGGAAGTACTTTGCAAAGTATTTTATTGTCGTTTAATCTGCATCATAAGCAATGAGCATGGTGCAGAGAAAAAGCGCTCTTTCCTCCTGCACACAGAGTATATATATATATATATATATATACAGGTGAGAAAGAAAGGGTTGTCCTTTGGGGTTTTTTGTATTTCTTTGTAAATTGTATAATATGTGTTCGCTCTTCTCAAAAGCCAAGGGTTTTTATTTTTTTTCTATATATATATATATATATATGATTAAAATGTGACACCCCTCCCTTTGCCCCCTAGCAAGAATCCCGAGCTGGTTTACGAGAAGTGATGCCCGTTATTCCAAACAGAACATCTTGGCCTCTGCTCGAGGGCAAAGGCAGAGTGGTATGACGTGTATAGAGAAAAACATAACATTCCGAAAACTTAGAACATAGACTTATGAAGTAAGATTAGAAAATTTCCATTACAGAGGCAAGCCTTTCTCTTTTTTTTTAATGCTGCCTGTGGCATCAAGATAAACAACGTCTTCTCGACATCGATCTTGATATATCTCTTTACTCCTTCTGGACCAGAGTAGAACACCTTTGGGGTGCAACATTACCTTCTGTAGCACTTCATCTGGAGTGTTCTTCTTTTTGTCCAGCATTATTTTGACTCATTACTGTGTGGACGACTTTTTCGCCGCACTTCCCAGGATTTATTTTTCAACATATTGGGACAAGGAGCCTCATCTCTACAGGGGCCTCATCTCTAATCTCTTTTTCCAGATACATTGTTCGGGGAAATTGCTTTTGTAGGTCTTTGCCAAATTGTTCTCTGTCTTGTGCTCGGATGGGTCTTCTTTTTAACTCCATGCGGTTATGAATGCTCTCTGCGCCCTGAAACTCCACTGTTGCCTTAAGGTCCACACTATCTACATTTACAGTAAGAGTGACTGGGCAATCGTCAAACCCGCAATAACCAAGACACCAGAATTCAGGGATTGCTTGTGTAGATCCCAAAGCCTTCAGTCTGTGCCTTTTAAATGCAATAGAACAGTAGGGACGACAGTCCGCAATCTTGAAATGATGATGTTTGTCCACAGCAATCATTTGAATCCTCTTTCTCTGTTTTTTCCCACTAACTACGATCAATGAAAAAGTAGACTGGTTTCTCTGGGGTTTTTTTTATGACAAATCCATCCTCGTCAAATGTGTGTGTCAGAATAATGGACTTTTGAAACTCGAGTCCTGCGTGTTCAAAAATTTGAAGAAAAGTCAAAGAGATCGTTTTTCCCAATAAGTTTAAGTAGAATTTATTATCAGATGTAAAAACTTCTTCCAGCTGGGGCTGTTTTCTCAACATACATATGAGACAAACAACTGAATACACACTTTCGGGTTACAAGTATTTATAAAATATGTGACGTCGATTCTCTCTTCGGCTCCTCCCCTTCATTGGACGGGCGTTCAATCCTCCGGAACCAATCACCTCGGGCCATGTTAATCTGACTCCATTCTCCCCCAATCATTGGTCCCTGCAAAACATTTTGAAAATAGCCGGTCCTGCCGAAACGACCACACACACACACTTGTAATCTGAGACCCTGCTTCTGCATTCCTCAGGGCTGTGTTACACACTTCTGCCAACTAGTTTTCAAGACAAAAAACCCAGCACAGCATGGACATATATTTGACAGTAAACATGAATTTATAATACATAAAACATCATAATCTCAATAATCCCTCTCTTGACCTCGACAGAGGTCAAAATTCTTGGTCCTCCGTGTCGTCAGTATAGCTGGATAACAATGGCATATTAAATGGTTTGGGGCTTTCCGGTCTCTCAATAGCTGAAACTATTAAACGATTACACAGTGATCTAAGGCAAGGAATGCAACAACAACCACACGTAATCAAAATTGCTACAAATACCCCTATGGACATCACAACAGACATTACTATTGCTTTCCATCTTCCCAATGTTTTGTCTAGCCAATCTCCAATCAGATTATTTACTCCTGAATGTTCCTTCATTTCTATAGACAAAGTTTTCAAACCTTCCAATGCCCTCGTCACTGATCCATCTGGGGCAGTATTATTGGGAATGTACGTACAACAAAGATCACCAAACATTACACATACTCCTCCCTTCTCTGCCAACAGCATGTCCAGAGCCATACGGTTCTGTATAGCCATCAGTGAAGTTGGTGCTAGCTGCTCCGCTAAACCATCTACGGCATCCCTTGTCATATTTGCTAACCTCAACACATTATAATGCACATAATTAATCCTATCTACATTCTTGTTTGGGGTGACTGGAAAAAGAGCAGCTATTATGGGTATATTCTCAAAACCTGCTGCCACTTGGTTCGCTAGTTTATATTCATCTGGAACACCTCGAGGAATCCCTATCGCATCGATGTATGTCGGACTATTTAATGATAAATCTACACTTGAACCTATTGCTCTCTGTTTAATGATGTGTCTCCTACGTCTTCTTGTCAATGTTGCTGAATTTATGGTTTCCGTTCTGACTGCTCTGTCACCTATCAGAGTTATTGGGGCTCCCAGTCTTACCAAAGCACACACTCCCTTTGCCTTCTCAGGTATCCTAGTAAACAATCTTTGATCTCCACAATAATAATACAAACCTGCTCTAGCCCACGTACCTATTTCAGTCCCATTATCTACTATGATCTGATCACACCACTCCTTATTTATCTCCCCCAGGTTGCTGGTTGGTGATAGACGTTTAATATCAAAACAGGTATAATTTGCTTTCTTTGGTGTAAATGGACCTGCCCGTGAAAGGTTGGTTATTGGTGGGAATATTGCTGCCAATGTGGTACAATTTTTTGGACTGGCCATCCGTGTCAATGCCAGCATACACTCATAGCCCCACGTATCATTTTGGTACAACGGGGCTGGTTCAATATATAAATGGGGTCTTGCATTAGCACATCCTACACAATCATCTAACCTCTGTTCTCTGGCTGTGGTAATTATCCATTCCAGCCACAAATTATTTTCCCCATATCCTGTGGCTCTCTCTATCATATCTTCTGGTTTTAACATGGTGTAATCTATTTCTACCACTCCATTCTTTTGTCCTACCGATAATGGCTCAGCTATTGTCTCATTTCTTTCCTCCTCAGGTGAACTGTCTACAACAAATTTTATTACTGCTTTTTTATCTGTTCCTGGGCTGTGCACCCCCATTATAAGGAAAAACTCCCCTGTATAATTGGCTGATCCCGTTCTGGTGGATATTGAAAGGGTGAGTGGATTTTGGCTTGCACTATAATCTCTTTGTATTTTGAAATCAAATTTTGCCGAGGTACGGGTCCAAAGGCTTGGTTCTTTCGGGGTCCAACCACCGGTATATGCTATCACCTTATTCCACGATGGACACCATTCACCCCTATAGGTTTGCCTAGACTGGTACGCCTTACAAACACTATCCATATTCCCGTCCGTACATACATATACCTCGTACCCCCTCCATGAGCTATTTTTTCCCCCACAATTTATGACAGCGCATAGGTCGAAAGTAAATGATGTAGTCTTACCCCAAACATAGTTAATTACGAGTTGTTCACACGGTAACCTCGTATCGGCTATGGCTTTTTTGTGTCTCGATTTTGATATGGTGTTGTTGCTTTCCTGACCCTTAGTTAGGCTAAAAATTATTCCTACTATAACTCCTGAAATTATTAATAGGATCCCCGACAGCTTACAGTTTTCCCACAGCTTCATCTTGTTGCCCTCTCTTGGACTTTAAAGGAATAATAAACACACTCTTGGAAATTAAAATGGTTAAACACACAGTATACTTAATGGGAATATGCAATTAAGGAAAAATATATATGGTTAAAATCACACAAAATAAAATGGTAAGGAATGACAATATAAAAATCACAATAGTAATATAAAGGTATAAAAAATAGTAAATATTAAAAAATATGAAAAACAATAGATATGAAAATAATAAATATGAAAATCACAATAAGAACAATATATAATATGGTTATAAAGAATATATGGTAATACGTATTTCCACCTCCGTGAGTATTCACTCAAAATTTATTGCACTTTTGGAAAATGATTCTACCGTCCTTCTCTTTGGTCACAGCACATTCACCTGGGACACCTGTCTTGTGAACGATTTGCAATTGTTATTGTACTGGTGGTGTTGTGATTTCACCTGTGGCTTCTTCTGCCTCTGGTTCTCCACCCCTTTCCCTCTCTTGGACCTGTCTACGCAGGTCCACCCGTGTCTCTGCAAGATCCCTTGAGGGGGGGTCACAAGCTACACATGAGGTTAAATGAAACCAAGTGTCACCCTTGCCCTGCAATCGAACACAGTGTGATGTCCTCGCTGTCACCCTATGGGGTTTCGACCACCTCGGCTCATTCCACTTTCTCCTGAACGTCCTCAGCCTCACCCACTTTACCGACGTTGGAGGGGGGTCTGCTGCTGGAGATGGATTGACCTGGCATGAAAAAGTCTTAATGAGAGCAGTCAGTTTATCAAAATAGACAGTGTGAGATAATGGTGTCACAATGGCATCCGACAGTGCATTCCGTGGCCCTGGAAACTGGTGACCTGTAAACAATTCAAAAGGGGTGAATCCTGTGATTCGGTTAACAGATGATCTTACTGACATTAAGGCCAATGGCAAAGCTGACAACCAATTTAGTTTTGTCTGTGCACAGATTTTAGCCAATTTGAGTTTTAGTGTGAGATTCATTCGTTCAACCTTACCTTGGCTGGCAGGATGCCAGACTGCACCAAATGCATGTTTTAGGCCTAGGGCCTTTTCAACGACTCGCAAATGTTCATTCTTAAAATGGCTGCCATTATCTGATCTTAAATGGCGGGCGAAACCATAGCGAGGAATATAATGGTTTATTAAACATTTTATCACCGCCGTACTGTCTTCTCTGCCGACAGGATAAGCTTCAGGCCATCCAGTGAAATAGTCTACGATTACCAGAAGATAACGCTTACCCTGTATCCTCGTGATCATGTCTGTGAAATCAATCACGATTTCGTCCCCCGGACCACCGGTCAAAGGAAACGAACCCCTTGTTGGTTTAATCGTGGGTTTAACGTTATATCCCTGACAAACTTCACACGTGCTCACATGTGCTGAGACCATAGCTTTTAAAAAAGGATGCCACCAATATTCAAGCGCTCTCATCATCTGTTTGTCCCCGACATGGCTCACTCCATGAACCTCTACCATGATGGAATGACACAGACTCGCTGGGAGCGCCGGACGTCCGTCCGGAGCTTGCCACAGTCCGTCAGAGGCACGAACAGCTCCATGTTGTGCCCACACAGAGACTTCTTCAGGGGTACAGCGCTGATGCTCTTTACAAAGGTATTCCCTTGTGAATCTCGGCAATAAATCATTAGATGTTCTTTCTGATGTGCACATCATCTGCGAGGACACATAACCAGCAGCAGCTTTTGCCGCCAAGTCTGCTGCGTCATTGCCTCTGCTCAAAGAGCTATCCACCTTAGAGTGACCAGCGCATTTAATCACTGCCACCTCTGAGGGGATCATCAGAGCCTCTAAAAGGTCTCTGGCTTCACATGCATGTGTTATTGGTCGACCTGACGAAGTGATAAAGCCACAACGTTTCCACAACGGCATTTCTACGTGTACAGCTGTAACAACATAAGCAGAGTCAGTATAGATGTTTACACGGTGTCCACCAGTATGTCGCAAGGCTTTGATCACTGCTATCATTTCTGCTCTCTGTGCTGACTGCTTCCCATCTAACCTTGCTGCATCCCTCGTAATCATCTCATATCCTACCTGCTCTACCACTGCATAAGCCGCTTTCAAACTTCCGTCCTCCGCCCTGAAACAGCACCCGTCAGTGAACAAAGTCATGACTGGCTCAGGGCCAGTCAATGGTTTTGCAAACAAACCTGGTCTGACCACTGATGCCCTCTCTGTGATCGGTGCACAGTCGTGTGGTTCTCCCTCCTCCACCAAATCTGCCATGTTAATGCCCTCATGTGTGTATATGATATGGTCGGCGAGCAAAATTGCTGCAATGCGTCGCTGTCGTAAAGGGGAAAATGTGAATGATTCAGAATTAACAAAAGATGCGATTGAATGCGTGGTTAAAACAATTAGGTGGTGGCCCATAACGATGTGAGACGTTTTCTTCACTATCTTTGCCAATCCTGCGACAAACCTGCTGCATGGTGGCTGTCTTTGTTCTACACTGTCCAACAACATGCTAACATACATCAACACTTTTCTGCCCCCCTGGTCTTTTTGATAAAGTACCCCATGTGCACTTGACCCTGTCTCAGAGACGTCTAAGTGAAATGGTGATCTGTAATCGGCACTGCTGAGATTAGCTGCATGTGCCATCTGTTGTTTCAGGTTAATGAACGTCCGTTCAGCTTCCTGTGTCCACTCAATGTCTGCTCTCAAATTCTTCATACCCTGTTGTTTTACAAGATCTCTCAAAGGGGCTGTTAATGAAACATACATTGGAATATAATGTCTACTATACCCTGTTAGGCCTAGAAATGACAACATCTCTTTAACCGTGGTTGGTTTTGGATGACTCAGAATTCCTCGTCTATGGGCTACAGTTAGCGTGGAGCCCTCTGGGGTGATCATGCGACCTAGAAATGTAACACAAGGTCTGCAAAATTGCAGCTTTTCCTTGCTTACCTTGAAGCCACTTTTGTGTAATTGTCTTAACACAGCTTCGCTCCCCTCCAGGCATCCTTGCTCTGTTTTGGCTGCCAAAAGGAGGTCATCAACATACATGATCAACACACAGTCTCCAGGCAAACTACAGTCCTGTAATTGTTGTTTTAATGCATGGTTAAAAATTCCTGGTGATAAAACAAACCCCTGGGGTAATCTGTTGTAAGAATATTGACAACCTTTGTATGTAAAAGCCACACACGCCTTGCATTCCTCTGCTAAAGGGATACAGAAAAATGCGTTAGCCAAATCAATACATGTAAACCAATTGTGCTCAGGTGTTATCACAGAGAGTGCAGTATACGGATTAGGCACTGTTAACGATGGTGTAGCCACAACAGCATTGATTGCTCTCAAATCATGTACCAACCTGTACTTATTCGTGCCTGGTTTCGGCACCGGAAAAATAGGTGTGTTCCACCTAGATTTGTATGGTGTAATAACACCCCTCTCTAGGAGACCTTTTACTGTTGCGGCCACACCCTCGTCCGCCTCAGGTTTGTTGCGGTATTGTGGAATCCAGATGGGGTCAGGTGTGCTTAACTGAAAGTAAACTGGAGACATGTTACAAAAACCTACATCTGTTGGGCCCTGAGACCAAAGATCCTCAGGTAAATTTTTTATGATGTCTGGTGCTCCCACACTATCTGACAGCTCCCTGCCATGGAATCTAGAAACCTGCACATGCTCTAAAGCTCCAGTGTCTCGTGTGGCACCTTCTATCCAATAGGCTTTGTGTTTAGGTGAATATTTAACATCTGTCTTCTCCGTGGGCTCCCAATCCTGGGCGGCCAACAGTGTTTTTGTAATCTTACCTAGCTCCCTGGCTTCATGGCTTGGGTGTAGGGCTAACGATATGTGAGGTGCTGCTGTGTCTGCCATCTCATACCACTTCAACTGCTCTTCTGTCAGCTTCACTGGAGCCATCACTCCTTCTTTACTCACAAAAATTCCAGCTCCCTCCAACACCCATCTGTCTCCCTCCACTTCCTGAAACATGTCTTCATAAATGGTTATGTCATTTCTGTCATAAAACAATGTACAATGCAATGGGTCTATGGGGGGTAAGTAGATATCTAAATTTGAAATCCATGAACGGTATTTGTTATACAGTTCCATTGCTGTGCTCCACTGTGTGTCATCATCTAATTTTACCCAGTATAGATCAGCTGCCTCCTCCTCCCCACACGAGGTCAGCATCCACTGGCTGTCTGTCGTATTACCTGATAGGGAACAGTTAATGGTTGTACCATCTGGAAATGTAACTATAACCCCTTCTGCTGAGCACAGAATGCTAGCCCCTAATTTTATTAATAAATCTCTACCCAACAGAGGAATGGGAGCATTGCTGGAGAAAAGGAACGAGTGTGATAAGCATTGATTTGCCACTTCAACTTTAAAGGGTTGTGTCATTTGCCAGCTTTCTCTTCCCCCAGAGAATCCGATGACCGTCACAGTCTTGTCACTCAAATCAGATTGTTTTATGCCGCCTGTGACAGTCGAATAGGTGGCTCCGGTGTCCACCAGAGCTTTTAATGGTTTGTTGTTTACCATTAACGAAATGAGAGGTTCGGCCCTAGCCCTCATTTCGATTCCCTGGGGGTCCCTTCAATAAACGCTCGCTCCACCCTCGGGGCCCGATGGCGGGAACATCGGCACCTGTAGGTTGGAGGGTGGTGGAGGGTATTGCCCCGGGTTGTATGGGGTTTGTGGTTCCCTGCCGCGACCACCGGCACCACCTCTTCGAGGACCCCATCCCTCCGCAGGTGGTCCGTTAAACTGACCTGAAAGCTGTGGACACTCTCTCATCCAGTGGCCTGCCTCACCACACACGTAACAATTTCCCCCGCCCTGCTGCCTCCCTCCATAAGACCCCCTCCCTCTATTACTACCCCTCCAATTGCTCCTTTGTCTATTTCCCCTCCCACCTGCTGCATGGGCTTCTGTATCATAGGGTGGGCCGTTATATTGGTAAGGGGGTGGCTGGTAGGATTGTTGTGGCATTTGCTTACTCTTTTTTGTCCCTCCCTCATTCTTTGCTTGTTCTAACTGTAGTTTTAGCAACTCTATTTTTATCTTTTCTAATTGTTCTTCCTCTTTTCCTGTTTTCTCTACAGCCCTATCTGTGTGGTGGACTAAATGCCTTTCCCATATTTCGTTACTAGCAATTGGAATGTCAGGGTTATTTTCCATTATTTGTTTAACACCACTAGGGGCACCTGCCATGACCGCTGCTCTGAATATGTCTCGTGTAATTGGGTTGGTTAAACTATTTTCTTCCACCATCTGTTCCCACTCAGCCGCGCACCTGAAATAATATGCTGCACCTGTCTCACCTGGTTTTATGCGAAACTTTATGTTTTGGTATACGGTGGGTGGCAATGGGTACAATCGACCGAGTGCCCTGCCCACCATTGTGATTACCTTTGAAAAATCAAGATCATTTGGATATTGTAATGTTTGGGCTTCGAGTTCAAAACTCCCCATCTGAGAGGCTGTCAAAATCTGACCCAACAGACACCTTATGTCACCCAAAGCCAAAACGGTACCATGACTCAAGGCCGTTAATTTACTCAACCACTTAGAGCCCCCTGATGTAATTGGAGGAAGTTTACTGGAAATAGCAGTCATGTCACTGTGTGACCAGGGCTGGTACTGCACCCCAGTGCTCTTTACTAACAATGGGGCTTGTACGCCTGGATATAATTGATTAGTATGGTGACTCATTGCCTGCTCTCTCTGCTCTGGTACGTTAGGGGGCAATGATCAATTGAAAAATTAGACAGCTGCTGCTCTTTTTCCCTTCCCCTAGTACGTTTTGCTATTGGCTCCTCATCCATTACCATCGTTCCCTTAATACATACTGTATGCATCGTGCCCTGGGCCTGACCTGTTGTTTCTATAGGGCCAGATGCTCTACAACTTCCCCTTTCATCTTCACTTCCTACTCCGTTCTCACTACCATCACTTCCCTCTGGAAGTTCCATATTTTCTGCCATGTGGCGCATTGTCTCATTCACCTGAGCTCGTGCCGCATGTACCTGTTCTGTCACTACCTTGCCCAGGTGTTGTACCTCCTGTCGAAGCTCTTCTAATTCTTTTAAATTACAGTCTAAAACTCCCTCTCGTACCTCAAGCATGACCTGTTGTTTGCTGTGAGTCGTGTTTGATGAGATGTAGGGTGGGGGCTGAGCAAGAGGCGGAGCAAGGGGCGGATACAATGGGCGGTACTGTTCAGGGGGCGGTGCTAGTGACTCAGTCTCCCTGTTTCCATCCTTCACTTTCAGTCTAAAATCATCCTCTGTAGCTTTCCCTTCCTTCCTATGTCTAATGGGTGATAAAGCTGTTGCCACGAGGGCAATACGAGTCCATTTTCTTAACTGTTTTTCTAAGTCACACCCTTTACTTTTATATCGACTTGCATTATACCATTTAATCGTTTTTTCATCACCTTTATGTCTGACTAACCTACAATGAGCCTTTTTCTCCATATTTCTTATTTTCGGGGCCAGGGGCACTTTAAGTTTCTCTATTTCTTTAGTCCATGCATAATTATCACACAATTCTATCCAACATTCCTGAGCTTCTCTTTGTCTCCCTTTTTTCTCTCTTGGTTCAGCCTGTGCTATCATCATATCAGCGATACTCTGCCATTGCGCTAATACGGTCGGACATTCGTATTCATCACACTCCTTTTGAAACTCTGCCATTCTATTATATTTATTTACTTTATATATATATATATATATGTGTTCAATATAACTTTCCTACTAGTTCCTTTACGATCGTCTCCTTACCCCAACTTAAATTATACACATACACAAAACCTATTCACTCAAATCGCATCACATTCACACCAAAGTATCGAATTTATGGATTATTCTTTAATCCACGGGACTTCAACCCAACAGAATTTGTAATACGCCGATCACGGGATTTCTTTCCCAACAGAATTTAACTGTTTTAATTCCAGGGACTCTAACCCTTATTAAACAGAACTTTAATCTGTATTTATTTATGGCTTTCTCTGCCAAGGGACTCTAACCCGTAAGAATCTTTTAAATCTGATTTTCCTTACTTTACTATTTCAATTTTACTCGTCTATTCATCGAGATGTTCATCAAATTTAACACAGAAATTTAGTATATCCAATAGCAGAATTCGTATTAACAGGTTCCTGCCTTACCTCTCTATTTTAGCCGGCTTTTGTGTTAAATCTGAATCCGTCTCGTGATCTTTCCCTCCCCCACAGGGTCCGCCGAAATGTGGCGCGAAAACTTTCCTTTGTCTTCAAATCACGTCGATGGTCACCATCTAATGGACTTTTGAAACTCGAGTCCTGCGTTTTCAAAAATTTGAAGAAAAGTCAAAGAGATCGTTTTTCCCAATAAGTTTAAGTAGAATTTCTTATCAGATGTAAAAGCTTCTTCCAGCTGGGGCTGTTTTCTCATCATATACATGAGCCAAACAACTGAATACACACTACCGGGTTACAAGTATTTATAAAATATGTGACGTCGATTCTCTCTTCAGGCTCCTCCCCTTCATTGGACGGGCGTTCAATCCTCCGGAACCAATCACCTCGGGACATGTTAATCTGACTCCATTCTTCCCCAACCATTGGTCCCTGCAAAACATTTTGAAAATAGCCGGTCCTGCCGAAGCGCCACACACACACACTTGTAATCTGAGACCCTGCTTCTGCATACCTCAGAGCTGTGTTACACACTTCTGCCAACTAGTTTTCAAGACAAAAAACCCAGCACAGCATGGACATATATTTGACAGTAAACATGAATTTATAATACATAAAACATCATAATCTCAATACTATATTGTTGTGTTTAATAGGTTCTGCGGGTGAGGAATTCAATATCCAGTGTGGAAAGAACAAGGACATCACGGTCACGTCAGATGTGGAATTCACGTTCAAAGAACCTCCACAAAACTCAAAGAAGACTGTGGCACAGATCTGTTTGTTGGCCCCCAAACAAAATGCAAGACTGTGCTTCAGCGTTGTAGTCTATGAATCGTTTATTCATACGAAGGGAATGAGTCATTTAAAAAAAATACAAGTAATGTTATGTAAGCATTTTTAATAGTTTTGTGAATACACGAAAGATTTTGATGTACATTTGAAGTTATTAGCAAACTCTTTCGTAGGTTTTGGTGTTATAGTGACGTGTTGTCAATCAATTCGTGTTATTTGCCACAATTTAAAAGTTGTCTAAAGTAATGATTTGTAATTTATTTAATGTTTTTTTTATTAACTAGTTTTAACAAAATGTCAACATGTCACCAGGAGTTATGAATATCGCCCTAGTGCTACATATCAGTGCTTTTGGAACTTTTACAAATCTTTCAGTAGATCTTTCTAGTGATGGGAAGTTCGGATCATTTTACTGACTCGGACCTTTGAGTCTCGTTCAGCAAAATGAACGAATCTTTTCTCGAGTCATATCGTTCATTTTAGCAAAATATAATTCAAATATTACAGGTTTTTCAAACACATCTACTACATATGCAAACGTTTATTACGTAACAAACAATACAAAACGTTAATGTTATAAGAAACAGAAAAGATGAATTCATTGTTTACCTGCGTCTTTAGTCTATGATTAGCTCAACTGACCTCATCTTACAACAAGTCTTCGGGTTTGAGTCGTTCGTTCATCACGTGACAGCCCTGTACGCTTTACCAATGCAGTCAGAGCCGGAAAGAGTATTGATTAGTTCATGTCCCGAGTCTTCGGGTTTGAGTCGTTCGTTCTTTTGTCACGTGACCACTTGCCGGATCAGTATAAAATACTATAAAGTAAACCTGTATTTTTTGTATGTTGGATTTTATTTAAGGAATTATCATAAAATTATAAAAATATGTGTAATTAGCATTTTCCTAGAAATAAAAATGGTCTGCTCATTTCTGTCACTATGTTTGTGTTACTGTTTCTTGAGGATCTGTGTTATTTTATAAATAAATATGTGGGGAAATCTAGAATATATATATATATATTGATAGAAGAGTATAATTGTTATAATATAATTGTGAGTTCAAAGTTAGACCCCCCCATGTAATAGTTTTTGTTATTTCAGTTATTTTATTAATAATGGTCATTTAATTATTCAGTACATGCATGCCAATTTGTAGTATACAGCTATGTGATGAGTGTCCAGTTGGTGGCAGTAAGCCGGAGGAAAACTAGAGGAGGAGGAGGAGAAGAAGAAGAAGAAGAGTTCGTTCGCGCGAGTGTTAGCGAGTTGTATTGTACTGTGTGCTACGGAGCTGTTGCGAATGATGCGGGCTGAATAAAAGAACCCAACCAAATCACACGCTTGTTCATTCCTTCAAGTGTGCTACAAAATATTGGCGACGAGGATGGATGGGATCGGCGGTGCCGTTTTGAGTGAGTTGTCTACGAAAAGGCTGAGCATGGACTTTGAGCAACTGCAGGATCAGCTGAGCGCGGCGTTGCTCCGGCTGCGGCTCGATCAGCTGCACGAGGTGAGTGTGTATGCGAAACTGTCAGTGGAGGAGGGACAAACCAAACGGCACTCGCTGATCAGATTAATAAGTGAATCAGTAGAGAAGGTGATTGAGACGGAAGATGACGATGTAGCCCGTCAACATGTGGAAGATTTGTTAGAGTTTTCTTGCAAGATGATGCAAAGCAGTAACCGCGCGGTACAAGATGGCGGTGTTGACGCAGACAGAAATTCGGCGGAGCTCGCGCATTTAAAGAGACAGTACACCGAATTGCAGCATCAGTTTGAGTTGTCAACAGATGCGCTAAAAACGAAATCCAACGCCTGAGTTTGAAAGTTCCTGTTGTGTCCGGCCTCCCGGCGTTTTCCCAACGTCATCATGAAGTTTCTGAAGTCACTATCCGGCGTGATTTTAAGATTAATGGCCAAATTGGAGAACGAGGTCAGAAAGATAAGCTTTCATACAACAACTTGATGCACCAAATTGAGGCTGGAGTGAACAAGGGACACAGAGAGTCTGAAATACTTGATGCGGTGATAAGAGCAGTGAGTCCAGGTATGAGCCTGCGCGATATGCTGGAGATCAAGACAGATTTAACCCTTTCTCAGCTGCGCACAATTCTGAAAGGCCATTATAAGGAAGAAAGCTCAACAGACCTGTATCATCGACTGATAAACATCACTCAAGAGAGCCGTGAGTCACCACAAAACTTCCTATTCCGTGCCATTGAGTTGAAGGAAAGACTTTTAGCTGCTGCTAGAGAACCAGATGGAGAAGAACCGTATAGCCCTGATCTCATACAAAGAAGATTCCTGCGCGCACTAGGAACAGGGTTATCAAACGATCACATTAAGTATCAGCTAAAAACCTGCCTTGATGATCCTAAAATCACAGATGAGGTTCTCATCACAGCTATGAACGAAGCTGCAAGTCTTGAGTGCGAACGACAGCAAAAGTTCAAGAAAAATGCCCACATCAAAGAAACTAAAGTCAGTGAGGTTCCAGTGGAACTACGCCAAAGTCAAGAGAGAATGGGTTATGCTGTTGGAGGTAAAGAACAGTCCACATATACACAATTAAAAGCTTTGAAAACTCCACAAGTCATGGACAAGAAAGACTCTGAGCTCTATGAGGTCGTTAAACAGCTGAGAGAGGAGATCGGAGAAATGAGGAAAGCGATGAGTACTTACCGTTCCACGCAGCCCAGGGAAAGGAAGCGAGGATGTCGTGGATGTCAAAATGAAGGCAGAGGTGATCAGTGTGATCATTGCTTTAGTTGTGGGCAAAGTGGACATCTTTCCAGAGGGTGCAGGGGACCACCTGCAGGAAGAACCGAAAGAGGGCACTCAGCGAGCAGTATGGCAGTCACAACTCATACCACATCCTCACTGAGCCTAGACAATCACCATGACATCCTGGGTGACAGAATTAAGCAGCTGGAAGCTCATGAAGCAGCGAAACGGAAGGAGTGTCCTCTGCAGAATATCAGATCCATAACTACTAATCAGTTGTCCACCAAACATCATGCACAGTTATTGAATTTGATTGGAGAAAAATGTATGGTGAACTGTTTCTTTGATGGTGTAGCAACAAAAGCGCTGTGGGATACTGGCTCACAAGTCTGTCTCATGAATGAAAAGTGGCGAAAAGAACATCTCCCACACACAACACTACGTGGTCTTGAAGAGATCCTAGGCCCTGGAACCCTCACCGGTCGAGCAGTGAATCAAACATTGATCCCGTTCGAAAGCTGGGTTGAAGTGACATTCAAGCTGGGAACAGACAAAACCACACCGTTAGAACTGGAGGTACCGGTATTGGTATGTGGTGACGATGAAGTGGCAGAGGAGCCCATCATTGGTTACAATGTCATTGAGTACCTGTTGAACAGTGGTGTAGAGCGCCCTACCAATGTAAAGACCAAAGCCATGAGTACTGCACTGTCCTGTGACTGTAAAAAAGCAGGGGTTTTGCTGAACTTAGTAAGAAGCCAAAACGAAGGGTTCAGTGATGGAGTAGTGAAAGTAGGAAGGTCAGTAACAAGAATTCCTGCCCAACAGGCTAGAGCTGTCAAATGTTACATTAGAACGGGCCCGTTGCTATCTGATCAAGATGCTCTTTTTGAACCAGATGAGTTCGTGAAGTGGCCAGATGGATTGAGGGTGGAGGAAAACATCGTTTGCCTCAAGAGAGGGAACTGTTCACGCATCTGTATTCCTGTGATCAATGATACCAACCATGACATCGACCTGCCTCCACGGGCAGTTCTGGGCCATATACAGCGAGTGAAATCCATTTACCCTGCTGAGGTGAGACCGGTGACCGCTCAGAAAGAGGTTGCATGTGCGACTGTTACACACGCCAGTCAAAGCCCGTTCCAAAAAGACAGTGAACAAGTCAGTCAATCTACAGAAAACACTAATACAATGTTAACTGGTCAAAAAGAAAACCTATGGGACCCTCCTGTATGCGTTGATCACCTAAAACCTGAACAGCAGCAGAAGGTGAAGCAGCTTCTAAGGGAGGAGAGTGGTGCTTTTGCTCGCGATGACAGTGATGTGGGATGTATTCCATCTCTCCAGCTAAAAATCCGCCTACATGATACCACCTTCGTTAAGCACACATACATGTCTGTCCCGAAGCCACTTCGCAGAGAGGTTAAAGAATACCTGGAGGATCTGTTAAATAAGGGGTGGATTACTAAATCTAAGTCACCATATTCTTCACCAGTAGTCTGTGTGCGTAAGAAAGATGGAACTCTTCGCCTCTGCTGTGACTATCGGGAGTTGAACAAGAAATCCATTCCAGATAGACATCCTATTCCCCGCATACAGGACATGCTCGACAGCTTGGCAGGCAACACCTGGTTTTCAGTCCTTGATCAAGGTAAAGCCTATCACCAGGGTTTTGTAGATGAATCCAGCCGACCTCTCACTGCGTTCATTACACCGTGGGGATTATATGAATGGGTGAGGGTCCCTTTTGGATTGTCGAATGCACCTGCTGAATTCCAAAGGAGCATGGAGGAGTGTCTGAGAGAATTGCGTGATGAGGTATGTCAACCATATTTGGATGATAACTTGGTTCATTCTAAAACATTTGATGATCATCTTCAGGACATTAGAAAAGTGCTGCAGTGTTATCAAAATCATGGTGTCAAACTAACGCCTCGAAAATGTGAAGTGTTCCGGAATCAGGTACGATTCCTAGGGAGGCTGGTGACAAAAGATGGGTACACGATGGACCCGGCTGACGTTGCTCCTGTCCAAGCACTGAAAGAAAGGACCCCTAAGACAGTTGGTGAGGTGAGAAAGTTGTTAGGATTTCTTTCCTACTACCGGTCATACATTGAAAACTTTTCCCGCAAGGCCGCATCTCTTTATTTGCTGCTCGCCGAAAAAAAGACACCGACAGGGAAAGTACAGATGAAGCGGAAAGGAAAAGTGAAACATAGCCAAGGACAGCTTGCGTCAGCACACCCAGTTATGTGGACAGATGAACATCAAAAGGCCCTCTGTGAGTTAATTGATTATTTATCTAACCCACCGGTGCTGGGATATCCAGATCTGGATGAACCTTTTGTACTCCATTGCGATGCTTCACAGGAAGGCCTTGGTGCGGTGCTTTATCAAAGGCAAAGAGGCAAGTTAGTGGTAATAGCGTACGGATCAAGAACCCTAACCCCTCCTGAGAAAAACTACCATCTTCACTCAGGAAAGTTGGAGTTCTTGGCCATGAAGTGGGCTATATGCGAGCGGTTCAGGGACTATGTTTATCATGCACCTTCATTCATCGTGTACACGGACAATAACCCTCTCACATATGTGATGTCGACCGCCAAGTTAAATGCCACAACGTACAGATGGGTAGCGGAACTTGCTGACTTCCGATTTACCATCAAATACCGCCCAGGAAAGTCAAATGGGGACGCAGATGGCTTGTCACGTATGCCGCTGCATATGGAACAGTACATGAAAACCTGTTCAGAAGAGGTGCACCCTGAAGTCATGGTCAGCGTATCTCAGGCAGCGGTAGTACAGAGTCAGGAGAGAGGGCCGTGGTTGTGTCCACTTACAATTGAAACTGCGTTGTCAGGAGAACAGGAGGAGGAGCTGTTCACTTCAGTTGCAGAGATCCCCAAGGATGTACTGAGAAAAGCCCAAGAGGAAGACCCTGAAATCAGAGAAGCTGTCACATACCTAAAAATGAAACCCCGGCCTTTGATCAGAAGTCAGGGTAGAGAGGCTCTGGGACTGATGAGGGAAAGAGCAAAGTTATACCTGGATGAACATGGTCTCTTGTTTAGGAAAACAGTAATTCGTCATCAGTTGGTTTTGCCTAGGATATACCATGAGCTCGTTTGTAAGGAGTTGCATCAAGACATGGGCCACCTGGGAGCAGAAAGGGTCCTGAACTTAATCAGAGATCGGTTTTATTGGCCCCACATGCAAAAGGACGTGGAACACTATGTCACACGTGTTTGTAGTTGCTTGAGAAGCAAGCGTCCAAACAGACCGACCCGAGCCCCTCTGGTAAACATCACCACCACTTACCCGTTTGAGCTTGTCTCTATTGATTTCCTGCACCTAGAGAAGAGTAAGGGGGGTTATGAGTACATTTTAGTTGTGATGGACCACTTTACACGATTCGCACAGGCGTATGCATGCAGAAACAAGAGCGCCAAGACAGCGGCTGAGAAGGTGTTCGGGGACTTTGTTCTGAAATTTGGGTTCCCGACAAAACTGCACCACGACCAAGGCAGGGAGTTTGATAACAAGCTGTTTTCAAGGCTGCAAGAGTACAGTGGCGTGCAAGGCTCCCACACGACCCCATATCACCCCCAGGGCAATGGTCAAGTTGAGCGTTTTAACCGAACTTTGCTAGCAATGCTGAGGACCTTACCAGAAACCGCAAAAGCCGACTGGAAGACGTCACTTGCAAAAGTTGTGAATGCATACAACTGTACGAAAAGTGAGGCAACAGGGTTTGCTCCGTATTATCTCCTGTTTGGCCGCACTCCCAGACTTCCCATTGATATCATGTTCGGTGTACCAGCAAAGAACCAAAGCTCATCTTACCATGACTATGCTGAGGACTGGAGAATGAGAATGACAGAAGCTTACAAGTTAGCCTCAAGAGTGTCACACAAAGAGAAGGAAAGAGGTAAAGCTTTGTACGATAAGAAAATACACGGAGCTGAACTGATCCCTGGGAACAGAGTACTTGTTCGGAATTTCAAGGAAAAAGGTGGACCTGGGAAGCTTCGATCATTTTGGGAAGAACAAGTCTATGTCGTCACCAAGAGGAAGCACCAGGATAGTCCAGTATATGAAGTCCGGCCTGAACAAGGCAAAGGGAAAACAAGAATACTACACAGGAACCTATTGCTACCGTGTGACTACTTACCTGCAGAGAGAGAATGTTTACCTGGAAGACCTGAAAAAGAAAACAAGAAAAAAGCCAAGACTGGAAAAACATCGACACAGCAAAATCGAACATACTGTGACAGTTCAGATGGTGAGGATGATTGGAAATGCCTGGTTGGAGTACCAGTCGAAAAGGAGAGTCAGAGTGTCAGAGAACCTCCAGAACCTCAGTCAGAAGACACAGTGATGCTGAACGATGTAGAACCAGAGGTTGAACACGAGCAAGCACCAGGACGGGGAGAAGATGATTTATCATCATCCAGAGACGAGGCGGGTGAAACTGATGATCCTAATGATAGTGATGGGGAGACTCCTTCACAACCAGCCTGCAAAAGAGTATATCCTTTGAGAAACAGAAAACTAACAAGATTGTTTACTTACCATTCTCTAGGTCAGCCTAGTATTGTAGATGGGTAAACGGCTGAATTAAATCACAGTAATAAGTTCTAGTTTAAATGTTAAGAAGCTAAATAATGACCAGAATAATATTGAGTTCATATTTTTGGTTTTAACAAGAAAATAGTTACCATAACATTCCAGAAACAAATGTAAATTGTTTTAATGGTGTAAGGTTAGATTCCTTCAGTGAAAGTACAGATTCCTGTTGATAAACAGCGATGGTGGTAGAAAATCATGGTGCACAATGATGTCTGCTACAAACACGCTGCATGGAAAAGGAGATACATGTTGTGTGTCGTGTGACAGTATAGCACGAGTACTAAAATTGTTATATCACTGACTCCTGCCAAAGAAATGATCTACGGGTAGATAACCTGTAATTTATTTTGAGAATGTCGGGACTACATTCTGTTTTGTAGGGGAGAATGTGGGGAAATCTAGAATATATATATATATATATTGATAGAAGAGTATAATTGTTATAATATAATTGTGAGTTCAAAGTTAGACCCCCCCATGTAATAGTTTTTGTTATTTCAGTTATTTTATTAATAATGGTCATTTAATTATTCAGTACATGCATGCCAATTTGTAGTATACAGCTATGTGATGAGTGTCCAGTTGGTGGCAGTAAGCCGGAGGAAAACCTAGAGGAGGAGGAGAAGAAGAAGAGTTCGTTCGCGCGAGTGTTAGCGAGTTGTATTGTACTGTGTGCTACGGAGCTGTTGCGAATGATGCGGGCTGAATAAAAGAACCCAACCAAATCACACGCTTGTTCATTCCTTCAAGTGTGCTACAAATAGAACAAAAATATATTGATTGATTTGTCATTTCACTGTCTTTGTCCATCAATACACAATACAGCACACCAACAAAAACTAGGGCTAGGGTATATAAAAAAAAAAACCAAACCAAAATAAAAAAAACTTTTTTTTTTTTTTTTTTTTTTTTTTTTTTGTAGGGGGGTTTATGTATTTATTTTTTTTTTGTGTAAGGAGGTGGGGGGAAAGGGGAGGGGTATTGTGGGGGGGAAAAAAATATTTTTATTTTTAATATTTATGTTTTTTTTTATTTTATGGTTTTATTGTTTTTTGCAAGAAAAAAAAGGGAGAAATAAAGTTATTTTTTTTTAAAAAAAGGGTTGGGTCACACAAAGTTCAGCTGAAGGACAACTGTCACTCTAGACCAGGGGTGTCAAACATACGGCCCGCGGGCCGTATCCGGCCCGATAAGGCGTCCAATACGGCCCGAGGGAAGATTTGAAAAATAATACAAATATGAAATAAAAGTTTATTATTATTTTAACTTTTTATTAAATAAAGCTTATTAATACAATCAGGTTTTCGCTGCCATATTATGTTTTGTTTTATTAATTTTTTTATTTTATCATTGATCATTTAATTGGGCTTCTGCCGGAACCCCTAACAAGCATGCGCATTCTAAAGCGCCGCCTACATTTCGAAAACAAAGTCGGCTAAGTTGTGCGGCAAGGACTAGTGATTTAAAAATGTCCAAATAAAGAAAACTGACGGAAGGAGACGTATTTCTTCTGTGAGTTCAACGGTAGGCCGGTATGTATAATCTGCTCACAAGCCGTGGCTGTGCAAAACGAGTACAATATTAAACGGCACTATGAGATACACGCAGAGAAATATGATAAATACACTGGACAGCTTCGTAAAGTCAATAATTTAACTTTAGCCTCGGAAAAAATCAATCAATGTTCACAAATACAACAGGGACTGATGAAGCTGTAAAGCTATTTGATCGCCAACGAAATCGCAGCGGGATCAAAGGCGTTTTCAGAGGAAGAATTCTTCAAGAATCGGTAATGAACATTAACAAGTCCAACCTGCGCTCTCGACTCACAAACAGACAGATAAATGACATTATGAGATTGATGTGGTTGAAGAAAAGAGATGTCAGGAAGCAGGAATTAAAATCATAATGCAGATGCGATCTAGATCTTTTGTTGTTGAAGTAAATTTCTAGTATATGTTTAATGTTCATATCCAAAGTAAAGTTGTACTACTGTACTAGTTGTTAAATACGTTAAGGCAGTTTTTCCTATTAGTGAATTATATTGTATAGCTTGTATGGTTCATATTTAATGTGACCGTCTGTACACAAAAAGAGTCTGTTGCATTTTTGTCATTACTAGTTTAAAAAGTATCTGACAAAAAATATTCATATTCAAAGGAAAGGGTTTTGATTGCCTTTACCTAAACAAAAGAGTTTTTTCAAAGAGGAATAAGAGTGTTATTGAACCGTTCTGAGGATTTATTAAATGCACCTTTTACAGAACAGTATGTCTTTCTAGTTTTTTTGCTAATTCATTTGTAATTTGGTGCAATATGGTTTTAAAAAGGTGATTCGGCCCGCACATTGTCACTTTTCTTTCCATCCGGCCCTTACCCTAAAATGAGTTTGACACCCCTGCTCTAGACTGTCACCAAGGTGACCATTTCACACCTACCCCCACTATGTAAGGGGCAGAGAAGAGCCTCAGACATATTCTAACATCTCAGAAGAATGAGCACCAGAAAAAGGAGTGATGTTTGGATTCATTTTGTGGCAATTTCACCCACAGAAGCAAAATGCAACATATGCAAAAAAAAGTTTTCAACTAAAGGAGGAAGCACTTCTAATTTGAGGAGGCACCTTAAATCCTCACATCCTACTGTGCTGTTAGCACACGTTAGAACAGAGACTGAAGATGATAGCCCTGCAGCAGCTGGAGCTGTTTCTACCACCACCACCACTTCTTCAGCTGGACCTTCGACAGCTTTGACTGGCATGCTGACCACATCTACTGCATCCAGTACACCAGCAGCACCCACCACCATCCAAGGACCAGTTAGACAAAGAAGGCCACAACAGCAAACTTCCCTGAGCAGTTTTGTAACGAAACCAATGGATCCATTAAGACAAAGCAAACTTGATGAGGCTCTGGTGAGAATGATTGCTTGTGACTTTCAGCCATTTTCTATAGTGGAGGACAAGGGCTTTAAGGAATATTCACATCTTCTGGACCAATCATACAGTCTACCTAGCAGAAAAACATTGTCAAAAACTGTAATGCCTAGGCTGTATGACAAGTTAAGAGGTAATTAAATGGAAAAAATCAAGAGTGCCTCTGCTGTTTGTCTCACAACAGACTGCTGGACCTCTTTGACTACAGAAAGTTACATGACTGTGACATGTCATTTCATAGAGGACTTTCAGATGACTTCCTATCTACTGGACTGCTTTGTTTTGACGGAGAGACACACTGCTGCTCACCTGGCAGGTGAGCTGGCAAGAGTTACGAATGAATGGGGTGTGGCTGACAAAATTGTAGCTTGTGTTACAGACAATGCCAGCAACATTGTTTCAGCCCTGAAAGACCATCTCCACTGGGACCACATACCTTGTTTCGCACATATGCTGAACCTCATTGTCAGAGCTGCATTGAAGGAGGTCCAAGGACTATTGCAAAAGGTCAAGACAATAGTTGAATACTTCCATAGAAGTACAGTTGCTTCCGACAAGCTCAAGGCCACACAAAAACAGATGGGTCAAGAGACGTTGAGGTTAAAACAGGATGTGGCCACAAGGTGGAATTCAACATATTACATGTTGAAAAGATTTAATGAAATCAAAGATCCAATCATCTCCACCCTTGCACCTACTAATGCATCTCTGCCAACCTTGTCGCCAGAGGAATGGAACATTTCCAGAGAAATTTTGGACATCATTAAGCCATTTGAGGAGGTCACCACTGAAGTGAGTGCAGAAAAGTAAGTATAGTTCAATTTTTTTATTATTATAAATTTAAATTTAATTTTAACTCTCTTAATGATGCATGTTTTTCTGTATCCTTATTACTAACAGAGAAGTATATGAAGTACTGGTTTTAAATTTGCTATAATTAATTTATAAACAATTTGTAATCTTCATAGGTTTGTGACTGCCTCCGAAGTCATTTTGATGATAAGGGGTCTTCAGAGGATTGTTACCCGATATCAAAGAAATCCCTCCAGCTCTGACCATGTTAAAAAACTAGTGGATTCCCTGATGTTGGAAATGACCAAGAGGTTTGGCAAAGTTGAACACATTCAGAAGCTTGCTGATGCTACTTGCCTGGACCCAAGGTTCAAAAAGCAAGCTTTTGTCAATCAGCAGGCAGCAGAAGAGACAGTAAAGAGGGTAACAGCAGCTGCAGCAGCTATAAACCCTGCTCAGAGTGAGGAAGAGAATAATTCAGATAGAACTTCAGGTAGCACTGGTGTGACTGCCAGTGCAGGGGCCATGTTTTGGGAAGACTTTGACGAGAGGGTAGCAAGCTTGAGGCCTTCTGCTACCACTTCTAAGACGTCAGATGCAATGATGGAGATGCGGGCCTCCCTTGCAGAGCCCCTCTTATGCCGCACATCTGACCCTCTGGCCTGGTGGAGGAGCTGTTCACCAGTATACAAAACCCTTTCTGAGGTCATGAAGGCAAGACTTTGCATTGTGGCCACATCTGTTCCATCTGAAATAATTTTTTCTAAAACTGGGCAGATTATCTCAGAAAGAAGAAACAGACTCAGCCCATCCAAGGTCCGGGAGCTTGTTTTTCTGAATGCAAACATGGTTTAAAGCATGTTCTAAAATAAAGCCACAGTGTGTTATTTATTTTAAAGCTAATTTATTTAATTTTTTATAAAAAGCCTAGATTGTTGTGCAATATTTTATTTTATTTTTTCTTAAGGCTCTGTGGCTTTAGTTTATTTGTATTTTCTTGTATTTTTAATTTAAATTGTTTTATTTATTTTGGAATTGTTATACTCTTTGCTTAAGCCTTTTCTGAAACAAAAATAAACAATGAAAAAACAATTCAAGAGTGTGTACACAGTTTTATTGTGTAAAGTGTCATATGTTACAAAAGAATAGTAAGACACTATAGTCTAATCTAAAGGGCTAACTCAAAGGACATTTATATGGTATGGTATTAATAAGGTATTGAATGAACGACTCAAACCCGAAGACTCGGGACATGAACTAATCAATACTCTTTCCGGCTCTGACTGCATTGGTAAAGCGTACAGGGCTGTCACGTGATGAACGAACGACTCAAACCCGAAGACTCGGGACATGAACTAATCAATACTCTTTCCGGCTCTGACTGCATTGGTAAAGCGTACAGAGAATGTTGCGCAATGCGCATGCGCGACTGAACGAATCATTTCCCATAAAGTGCATAAAAAGACTGTTGATGTCAGGGGTGTGCCTAGCGAGTTGCAAATTTGCTACATACAGGACGCAACAGGAAATATAAAAAAGCATCTGTGGGAGGCACAAGTGGGTGTACTCATGGAAGGTCATTTGTACACAATTTCCAATGTGGCTTTTTTTTGACGACATCTCTCTTCAGTGAAATTCAAGAAGTTCATAGCACAGTTTGGTTTCAAGCAGCTGAAAATGATGTCATTACAGTTGTCGCGGAAGTGTCTGCTGCAGACATCAAAGTGTGTTATCGATGCGTGAGATGTGAAGCCTGGCAAGCTGAGTTTAATTGTAAAGGTAAAATGATATTCAATGGGAGGACAGCAAATTGGTACGCTGAATCCTCGAATGCGAATCGCAGGAACCTTCGGTGGCGTTTGGCCATCTGAACATGAAAGTACGCATCCTTCAGATCTATGGATACAAACCAGTCCCAGGGACTCACTTGTGCGAGGATCTGTTTTAGAGTTGTCATTCTGAACGCTCGCTTGTGAAGCGCTCGGTTGCTGGGTCTCAAGTCTAGAATCGGACGCAGACCACCATCTCTCTCACTACAAAATACCGGCTGTAATACCCGCTTGCGAGCAGGCTGCAGATTTCCTGCCTCAACACAGGCGGGTTTTGCGCTGACGTAAGCGACGGAACCACACCACTGAAGCGGGGAGGTCTGCGTCTGAACTGCTGGGAGTACCCGTGTTCTATCACGTTTAGTAGCCAAAGAGAGATGCCTGCATTGGCCTTCCACGCGTCCAGAAACAGACATAACACGGGAGCGTCCGTGGACGAGGGAAGGCTGGTTATAGCTGGGACTAACTGCGGCTTCGCGCTGCACTATGGCAGGGCAAGGGACGCAGCATTGTGTGGGTGAGGGGGAAAGAGCTCCTCTTGTGAACAAGTATGTGTTTTTATTGCATTCACACAAACAACATTACAACATTGCAATAATCGCCCGCAACCGCGGGTGGAAAACTGTTGCAAACAGCGCCGTTTGGGGGCCGCCGGGACGCTCACGGATTCTCTCCTCCTCTTCCCAGGTCCGTCAGGACGACGGCTTGGCAGACGATGACGCCGTCGTAGCGCGGACCTCTCTTCGGCCCGTACCTCTTCTTAGCTGGGCCCGACCATTGTTTAGGCGCGCGACCTTGACTAGCAGGTGCGGGAGCCGAGTGCTGCTTGGCGGGTCTCTGCGAGGAGTGAGGCGCGGATGAAGAGCAGGCTCTGGGAGACGGTTGATAAGATCGTCGAGGCAGCACGTGACTCATGGCCTTGGCGCGCTTTTGTGCCTCACCAAAACGCTCTACTACCGACTCCCCGACGTCACCAAAGAGGCCGGAGGGAGTGATCGGTGCGTTGATAAGGGACTTACGATCAGCGTCCTTTAGATCCGCCAACGTAAGCCACAGATGACGACCATAAACCCCATAGACCTGCCGATAGCATGTGCGGTGCCCTTTGTAGCCATCTGAGTGAAGTCTGTCGCCGCCCTCAGATCCTTCGTGGCGTCCGCCTCCAGGCTGCCGCTATCCAGCGACTGAAGGATCTTAGCCTGGAACACCTTTGCACCGCCCATAATGTGGAAGGGGGTAGGAGGGTGGGGTGGGGAGGGAAAAGTGTAGAAGGGAGAAGAGGTAATCCACTGTGGATGAGCTCGCCGGTAAAGTACCAGGAGTCGAGCCATTCTCCGCAAATGCATCCGTCTTCAACGATGGCAGCGTGAAAAAGAAGATTCTGAGGAATTGTCGTCACATGCACTGTATTTATACTGTCTAGATTCGTCAGTATTTGCATTCTGTGAATGTCTTGCGACAATTGGCCAGTTTTTTTAACTGCCGTTATCCTTTAGGACTTCAGGAAAAGTGAAAAAGAGGAGGAGTTTCATATGCGGTTCTCCACTCTCGAAAGGGAACTAAATAAGTCACATAAACTACATTCACACTGTCACTTAAGTCAGATTTTCTTTTGTTCATATATAACGCAGATCTGTTTATTACATTATGGTGTGAACATATGGAAAACATATGGAAATATAGCTGCAAGCAGCAATTGTCAGGTTTCGAGAAGTTCAGGGAAGTAAATGTCGACCAGCTTCACGGATGGCAAAGTAACATGACCACAATCAACAATACAACCCCACACCCAGATAAATGTGTCAGATGGTCAGAATTGGCTCATACAGACCCAGGTATGCTCACACATGCACATATACTACAGGCATGTTATTTCCTGAATATCAAGTAAATTGGACAATTCAGTGATGTCAATCTGTTTGATTAATTACATTCACACTCCACAGAAGTCATCTGAATTGGTTTGGTTTTGATTGGTTGAAAAACCAGGGACTTGACATCATCAGTTATAACTCATGAACCGCTTGTTTGACAGAAGCGTGTCCAGAGGCAAAGTTGTTCAAAATGAGAAAAGCTATCATATGATGTAAATAGTTCGAGTATATGTCAAATTTGATGTGATACAGAATTGTAGTGTCTTTAAAATTAATTCTGTTACTTCTTTCAGCCACTGGTAACCTAAGGTACAACAATATTGCACATTATTTCATTAAGACAAATGACATGTTTTAAACCATTTATGTAAATGCAATGTTTTATTAAGTTAAATGAGTTGTCAATGGGTACAACGTAACTGTATGGATTATAACAAGAACGGAATGCAGTGTAGCGAAGGGTGTTTAACAATTAAATTGTATATTTGAACAAGCGTAAAACAAATTAGAAAAAAAAAGCACACATTTTCAATAAAAAAACAAAAATAAACATTGGCAATTTGTACCCTTTTTGTCTAGATGGTGCACAGAGACGTTGAACTTGTCTTAGCACATACATCATTGAAATGTAATATGCGAAATACAAACATTATCTATAAACGTATTTGGCCTTAGAAACATATATTAAACAATCGTTGAAAACAGCGAAGCATTAAGAGTTTTGGTTTTATTAGGCATGTTTTGCATAGTTGAAAAAATATATGTAAGAACAATTAAATAAACGTTAGCAACCGTGTATGGTATATATGTACATGGCATGGTAAAAAAAAATGTGCAAACAACTTGAAACAGCTTAAAGTGCATAGAAAAACAATAAAGAACACTTGCAGCTTTTTCAAAGAACAAATGTAAGGGTTCTCAACATGAAAATGTCTTCGCAATGACTATAAGAACCTACAAATGAAGAAAACTACAGTTTTTTTGTCTGTTTTTACGTTGTTCTTGTCTTGTCTTAAAGTGTTTGACAGGGGGTTCTGTAGACGCAGTAGATGTTTCGTTAGATCCATCATAGGTGTTGAGATTATCTGCAGACTGATGGTTGATTGCGTTGTCAGTGCTGATTGTTTGTTGCGGTTGTTTAATATCCGCAGAAGTACCTTCTTTGAGTGTTTGTTCGTAACTCTGTTTACACGCTTTTTCTTTTGTGTTTTCGTCAAAGAGTTCTTCAAGCATCAACGTGTCAGAAATGTCATCTTTTATTTCCTCTGCAGTAGTGGAAGTCGTCGTCGTCGTTGATGGTTCCTGTGAAGACTCGCATGGTACAGGCACAAATTCTGCTGACATGACACGCTGGCCTCGATATTTTAATTGCAGAAGAGCATATTCGTCTGCAAACAATTTAGCAACCAACTTGTCTGTTTCCACGTTAGTATCTTTTGGAACTTGAAGCAAAGTGCGAAGGACAACGTCTTCAATTTCGAAAGTGGTTATCGTACCACTCTTGTCCTGGAGGGAGACCCTTGCACGAAAGACAGAGGATATTTTCTTTGTTCTACAGAATGCCGAGCATTGTTTCAACGTTGATGACAAGATGTCAACATTAACAGATGTCAAAGAATGCTGTTTGGGGCACAAGTATTCGATATTGACATCCGCTGTGACAATTTCTCCTTTCGTTGTTTTGTAAGTGTTTATTACGTCAGCAACTTGATGTGCAACATCTGGCACCATTGTAATTTCTGATTCTGGACTTGTCGACAAACAGAACGAGCTACCAAATACTCGGACAGAAGCGTTTGTTATTTTGTACCACTTTCCGACAGTCAGTGCCTCGGGTCCCCACACTGTCAAAGATATGCTGGCCGTTTGATCCGCAACATCGTAAGATCTTCTCAGCATCTTCTGGAAACTCTGTGTCATGGTTTCCCTCTGTTCCGTAAGGCATATGACCTTGACAGTGATATTTACCTGCAATGTCAAAAATAGAAACATAATGCGAGGACCAGAATGTCGAAATAGGAAAAAAAGCTGACTTGGCTGGCGCTACGTTTTCAAGAAGACTTTTGAAATAATAAGATATATATGATACCACAATGTCCTCAAAAGTAAATTTAGTTCCAAGGTCAGCTACAATAATGTAAACATACATAAGGGATTACATGAAATATGTAGTTAAGCAACTTTATCCATTTAAATGACAAAGTACCAATAACATCCCAGAATGCATCATTTGTTGCAAAGAGTTTTGTTAACATTTGTCGTTGTGTATATGTAGAATTTTATCATCATATTAAGGCATATTATCTTCTTCTAAAAATACATTTCGTTGCACTGTACTTCTATGTGTGTAATGACAATAAATTGGATCCAATCCAAAAGCCTCCAGACCCACAGTCCGAGCCTCCAGACCCACAGTCCGAGCCTCCAGACCCACAGGCAGCACGAGCCTCCAGACCCACAGCCCGAGCCAGGGGAAGCCAGCTGTGAAACTCCCTGTTCCGCCCTCTCTTGTATGTCCCGCACGAGTCTCTTAGCTGCCCACCCACAGGCTGTACCACTGGCTCCGCCGACCACGCCCCCTACAACAGCTCTCACTTTCCACACAGATCAAGCTCACCGGACTTCTGATTACACCTGCACCTCGTCAGCTCATTTGTTTGGACACTATTTAGGTTGTGCAACACGGTTGATGTGTGTATAAACCTGATACAAAAAAACCTGAAAAAAATTATAATGATGTTTCTGAAATTGTGAGCGAATACATGCTTGACAAAGATATTTTCACATTTGTATGTTTTCTTCACTAACTAGACAGCCTGTGAATGTGATTTACTTTTTATTGCTGTTTTATTTTCATAAAAAAATCCTTGTTTTAAAATCTCCTGGATGACAAGCAGTCTGGCTTCAAAACAAACCACTCCACTGAGACTGCTCTGCTATCGGTCACAGAATCACTGCGGCTAGCCAAGGCGGAATCCACGGTCCAGATTCTATTAGACCAATCTGCGGCGTTTGACACGGTCAATCACCAGATACTGCTAGCAACCCTGTCATCCTTAGGAATCTCTGGCTCCCCTCTCCGCTGGTTCCAATCCTACCTCTAAAGCAGCTCATTCAAGGTGTCATGGAGGGGCTCGCTGTCCACTGCTCACTAAATGATCACTGCTGTCCCTCAGGGATCGGTGCTTGGACCGCTGCTTTTTTCCATCTACAAGACATTTTTAGGACCCATCATAAGGGCACACGGCTTCTCGTATCACTGTTATGCCGATGACACCCAGATCTAGATCTCGTTTCACCCAGACGATACTACTGTAGCAGCTCGCATAACAGCCTGCCTAGATGACATCTAGATGAGCATGCGGCACAACTCCTTGTCCAGGCCCTGGTAATCTCAGTTGGACTACTGCAATGCTCTCCTTGCTGGTCTTCCTGCAAAGGCTATCAAACCACTTCAGCTGGTTCAAAACACAGCAGCACGCCTCATCTTCCAACAGCCCAAAAGGGCTCATGTGACACCCCTTTTCATCTCTTCCCTGGCTACTGGTTGAAGCCCGGATCAGATTCAAGTCACTGATGTTTGCATACAGGACTATAACTGGATCTGTGCCGGCATACTTTCACACCCTACTACACCCCATCAAGAATCCTGCGTTCAGCAAACGAGCGGCGCCTTGTAATGCCTTCTCATAAGGGCACTAAATCCCTTTCCCGCTCATTCTCCTTTGCAACTCCTTCCTGGTGGAACATTCTTCCCAATGCGGTCCGGTCAACCACATCTCTCACACCCTTAAAAAACTACTTAAAACTAGGGATGTAACAATATTGCGCTATCGCGTGGTAAATGTGTCTCGATATCGTTGTTATTTGGTTACAATATTAAAAGGACAGGTGTCCGTCAAAAAGCAAGAGGAATAAACACAGTCCCGCAGAACAAATCATTGTTAACTACATAGACCATGATCCTTTGCGCTGCGTCGTCACAACCGTTGTTAAGCCATTAGGATTGCACGCTGTCCACACAAGCTCACAGCAAGCCAACATGGCCGACAGCGATACTTGTAAGGATGAAAACAACAACCCCGAAGTTGAGATTGTGCCAGCCCCTGCAGCTTTTAAATCAGATGTCTGGAATCATTTTGGTTTTGCCGTGTCAAAAATTGCAAAAGGAGAGAAGGTGGTGGACAGACAATGGACTATGTGCAAGCACTGCCACAGTAAACTGCGATACAACACGGGAAACACAAGCAACATGCGAAGTCATCTGACGACCCATCATCCCGAAAAGTTTGCAGATTCTCTCACAAAGAAAGTCCTGTCCGGTCAAAAAACCCTGTAGGAGGCATTTTCAACAACTATGCCACACAACAGCGCAAGGGCTCAAGAAATCACGAGGTACATCGCGGAATACATAGCGTGTGATTTACGTCCCTTTTCTGCAGTAGATGGCAAAGGATTTAAAAGGTTAGTGGCCAAGCTTGAGCGGAAGTATCAAATGCCGTCGCGGGCTCATTAGTCAAACTGTGTTCCCTGCTCTTTACCGTGAGACAAGAACGTGTCATGTTGAACCTTAAACAGTCTGAGTGCATTGCTATTACCACTGAAGGGTGGACTTCCAGAGTGACTCACAGTTACATCACTATTACGGCACATGTTTTGACGAGTGAATGGGAAATGCAGCGTTACGTTTTACAAACTAGACAGCTTAGCGAATCACACACTGGCGTAAACATAGCCGAAGTCCTTAAATCTGCAGTCAAAGAGTGGGGGCTGGACAAGATTGGAACAAGGATCGCTGTTGTTACTGACAGCGCAAGCAACATGCGAGTAGCAGTAAAGGAAGCCGAACTGTCCCCTCACATACGGTGCTTTGCGCACACACTAAACATGGCCTCCCAAGCAGGTTTAAAGGTCAACGCAGTGAGCCGCCTCCTCGGTAAAGTCAAACGTGTTGCAAGTTTTTTTCACCGCAGTTCTACAGCCACAGCCCTGCTGACCACCAAACAAAAACTACTCAATCTTCCTGTACATAAACTCATTATTGATGTAGTGACAAGATGGAATAGCTCTCTAGACATGGTGGAGCGCTACCTTGAAAAACAACAAGCTGTTGCTGCAGCCCTACTGAGTGATGAACTGAGACACAAGTCACGTGAAATTGACACTTTGGACACATCTGACATTGCAAATGCAGAGGATCTTGTGAAGATTCTTTTACCAATAAAAAAGGCCACAACTGTTCTCTGTGATGAGTCGCAACCAACAATATCTCTCATTTCACCACTAAAACAAATGATTCAAGACAGCATGGCCAAAGATAATCACAACTCAAATGCCATTGCTCAGATGAAGGCAGCCATTCTGAAGGATCTTGCTGACCGATACCAAGGAGAGGATGAAAAGTTCATGCAGGAGAGCAGTGCTTTGGATCCACGCTTTCGGACCTTGCAACATCTAGGCAGTGGAGAGAGAGAGAACGTCTTTAAAAGAATAAAGTTCAAAGCATCACAGATGCAACAACAGGTAAAAAATGTTAATGCTGTGCCATAGAGAAAATTGAGAGAAATACAATAAAATGTAACAAAATGCTAATATAATGTATTTTTATCATTTATGAACCAGGACCAAGATGTGCTGCCCAGGAGCCCACATCCAGCAGATCTGGACGACAGCAGCGCGAGCTTTGTGCCTCCTCTTAAGCATGCCCTTGAGGACCTCCTTGGCTCTTCTTTTAGCAGTAATCAAGTCACAGGTGGAATTCAGGCAGAAATTGACTCTTACTGCAAAGCATTAGTTTGTCTGTCTGCTTGCCCTCTTAAGTGGTGGAGAGACAATGCAGAGCGGTATCCTATTCTGTCTTTATTAGCAAAGACCTAACTGTGTATACCCGCTACCTCGGTGCCCAGTGAAAGGGTATTTTCAACTGCAGGGGATATTTTAACGTCTTGAGGTTTCTTCTCCCTTTCAATGTAGATATTTTGATCTTTCTGATGAAAATCGTGAACATAAGCTAAATGGTAGGTCAGTGTTTTTTAAAATGCTTTTTGACTGACTATTTTATTTAAGTTTAAGTTATGTTCCTAAATACCAGTTTTAAAAGGCTGCTTTTATTTGCCTTGCACATTTAAACCTGACTTAACTTGATCTTTGTTTGCACTTAAAGGGAATTCCCTATTGTTTACAATTGTTCTAGTTGCTTCTTAACTTGAACATTGAACAGAAGAATCAGTTATGCAACCAAATATTACTAAACAGAATATTGATGTTCCTGACTACAACTTGCACTTTAAAAGCACTATGTGATCAGTGTTTTATGTTGTCATGATCCATAAATACAACAATAAATTGCCTGTTGACTGGCAAAAGCAGAATAAATGTCAGTATTTTTTCGCAATTATCATCACAAACACTATAGTGAGCTATTTAACAATACCGTGAGCTTTTCCACAATATCGTAATAAATATCATACCGTGAGAGTTTTATTCAATGATATTTCTTCAATGTTCGGCGTGTTCAAAATTGGAGAGAGGCCAGTTAAGAAAATGTTGAAATTTATTGATCAGAAGTCTCAAACAATACAACAGCTGGGTTGCCTCCGACACAACGTCTTACAAAGGAACAACCCAGAAAAACAGTTTCACAGCTTTTATAATATTTCACGACGCGTATCTGGTTTCAGATGGGGGTCGTAGAAGCCTGGGACTCGTCCAATCCGCTTTCTCTCCTTTGTTCTGTCTCAGCCAACCAGGTCACACTGCTTTGCTCTCGGACCATCTGCAAAACATTATATGGAAACCCCCGCAATCTACCACATTCCATGAGGCTTTGTGTGTAATCTGATCTTTACACACACACATACCGTTTCCTGTGGAAAATACACTCAAAATCATCCCAACTCTTGGTTCAACTCACACACTAACTCTATTTTCAACATATTATGCACAGTTAGTAATCAATAATGAAATCATAAAGCATATTAAATGTAAAGGCACGTTTAAACCACAATAAAAATCCTTCAGTCCCTCTCTTGACCACTGAAAATGGTCACACATCATCACAATCCTCATCGTCATCCAGGAATTGGTCGCCAGACAATAGAGGCATGGTATATTTGGGAGGGGTTAGATCTTTCTGTTCTATTGCCACTACTATCAATCGGTTACATAGTGATCTGATACAGGGAATACAACAGCATCCACATGAGACCAAAATACCTACAAATACAGCTATTGATACCACAATTGACATTATTACTGATTTCCATTTGCCTAGTGCCTTGTCTAGCCAATCTCCAATAGGATTATTCACTCCTGAATGTTCCTTCATTTCGATAGACAAGGTTTTCAATCCTTCCAATGCTCTAGTCACTGATCCGTCTGGGGCTGTATTATTAGGGATGTAAGTACAACAAAGATCACCAAACATAACACATACTCCTCCCTTTTCTGCCAACAACATGTCCAGAGCCATACGGTTCTGGATGGCCATAAGTGAAGTTGGTGCCAGCTGCTCCGCTAAACCATCTACGGCATCCCTTGTCATATTTGCTAATCTCATCACATTATAATGCACATAATTAATCCTATCTACATTCTTGTTTGGGGTGACTGGAAAAAGAGCAGCTATTATCGGTATATTCTCAAAACCTGCTGCCACTTGGTTCGCTAGTTTATATTCATCCGGTACACCTCTGGGAATTCCTATCGCATCAATATACGTAGGACTATTTAATGATAAATCTACACTTGATCCTATTGCTCTCTTTGTAATGATGTCTCCTACGTCTTCTAGTCAATGTTGCTGAATTCACGGTTTCCATTCTGACTGCTCTGTCACCTATCAGGGTTATTGGGGCTCCCAGTCTTACCAAAGCACACACTCCCTTTGCCTGCTCAGGTATCCTAGTAAACCATCTTCGATCTCCACAGTAATAATACAAACCTGCCCTAGCCCACGTACCTATTTTAGTTCCATTATCTACTATTATCTGATCACACCACTCCTTGTTTATATCCCCCTGGTTGCTGGTTGGTGATAGACGTTTAATATCATAACAGGTATAATTTGCTTTCTTCGGTGTAAATGGACCTGCCCGTGAAAGATTGGTTATTAGTGGAAATATTGCTGCTAGTGTTGTACAATTTTTCGGACTGGCCATCCGTGTCAATGCCAACATACACTCATAGCCCCACGTATCGTTTTGGTACAACGGGGCTGGTTCAATATATAAATGGGGTCTTGCATTGGCACATCCTACACAATCATCTAACCTCTGTTCTCTGGCTGTGGTAATTATCCATTCCAGCCACAAATTATTTTCCCCATATCCTGTGGCTCTTTCTATCATATCTTCTGGTTTTAACATGGTGTAATCTATTTCTACCACCCCATTCTTTTGTTCTACCGATAATGGCTCAGCTACTGTCCCATTTCTTTCCTCCTCAGGTGAACTGTCCACAACAAATTTTATTACTGCTTTTCTATCTGTTCCTTGCATGTGCACCCCCATTATAAGGAAAAATTCCCCTGTATAATTGGCTGAGCCCATTCTGGTGGATATTGAAAGGGTGAGTGGATTCTGGCCTGCACTGTAATCTCTTTGCATTTTAAAATCAAATTTTGCCGAGGTACAGGTCCAAAGACTGGGTTCTTTCGGGGTCCAACCACCGGTATATGCTATTACCTTGTTCCATGACGGACACCATTCGCCCCTATGGGTTTGCCTAGACTGGTACGCCTTACAAACACTGTCCATATTCCCGTCATACATTTACATATACCTCGTTACACACTCCATGAGCTATTTTTTCCCCCGCAATTAATGGACAGCGCATAGGTCGAAAGTAAATGATGTGGTGTTACCCCAAACATAGTTAATTTCGAGTTGTTCACATGGTAACCTCGTATCGGAACAAATGGCCCTTCCGTGTCTCAGTTTTGATATGGTGTTGTTGCTTTCCTGACCCTCAGTTAGGCTAAAAATCATCAATAGCAACTCATAAAATTAATGGAATCCCCAACAGCTTACAGTTTTCCCACAGCTTCATCTTGTTACCCCTCTTGGACTTTAAATGAACAAAAACACAATAACTTGAAAATTTATAATGGTTAACACACAGTATACTTAATGGGAATATGCGATTAAGGCAATAAGGTATAGTTAAAATCACACAAATTTACCTAATTGTAATGAATAAATGTTTATATGTTAATGAATATGGCAGTACCTGCAAATCACAATAGCAATAATGAATATGAATTAGAAAGAAAATTAAGATATAGAGATTATCTAAATTGTCCAAACCACATCCTTTTTGCAACTAGGATTTTTAATGCCACTGTTGTTGATGCCTGTGTCCTACTTTCTGCTCCAGAGTTTCTCACCCTCCCTCTCTTGGACCTGAGCCCCCAGGTCCACAGCAGTCTCTGACAGTGACCTGTTTGATGGATCACAGTTAACACAAGAAGACAAGTGATACCAGGTGTCGCCCTTGCCAGATAGACGGACACAATGTGACGTCCTTGCCGTCACTTTCAGAGGCTCCGTCCACACGTGGCTCATTCCACTTCCTTCGAAACTTCTTCAGGCGCACCCACTGTGAACAGGGCTCGACAGGTTCTCCAGCAATGTCAGAGGGAGTCTGCTGAGAGAAATGTTGAATCATAGCAGTCAGTTTGTCAAAATATACACAATGTGAAAGTGGTACTGTGGGGATTTTAATGTGTATTAGAAGTGCTATTACATTCCTATGCAGTATTATTCCATATGCATTATCACTTTTATTCATTCATATGCTCCCTATGCAGTATTATTCCATATGCATTATCACTTTTATTCATTCATATGCTTCATATGCAGTATTATTCCATATGCATTATCACTTGTATTCATTCATATGCTTCATATGCAGTATTATTCTATATGCATCTTTTTTTTTAGAAGTGTTTTTTTTTTTTTCGCGACCACCCCCCCCCCCAAATAATGTGGGGGGACCAAGAAAAATAGAAAAAAAAAAAAAAAAAAAAAAAAAAAAAAAAAAAAAAAAAAAAACAAAAAAAAAGTCTGACCTTTTAAACTACGTTGTTGCTGGGTAGAATTGGGGTGTGTGGGTTGTCATTTGATGTTTTGCAGAAACTCGGAGAACAATGGACTAAGAGCTGATTGGACGAATACCAGACAACACGTCACTCAAAGGCACGAAGAGAGACCGGCGACAAATAATATAAATATATCCAGAATTGTAAAACTGGGCGTTGGTTGAGCCTTTGTTCTGAGGCAACTGACCCAACAGCTGTTGTATTTTTTGAATCTTCTGATCAATAAACTTCAAGATTTACTTTGACTGGCCTCCCTCCAATTTTGAACACACAAGAACACATTTAGAATGTTCTACAGTACACAGGTGTCCGGCTGCAACAGCGTCGACGGTCCTGGAAAAGATCTACCTGCAAGCAATTCAAAAGGTGTAAAGCCAGTGATTCTGTTAACAGAGGAATGTACAGACATTAGAGACAACGGAAGAGCTGATAACCATGATAATTTGGTCTGTGCACAGATTTTAGCCAATTTAAGTTTCAGTGTTAGGTTCATCCGTTCGACCTTACCTTGCGATTCAGGATGATAGACGGCTCCAAACGCATGCGTTAGACCCAGCGATTTCTCTACGATTTTTAAATGCTCATTTTTGAAGTGCGATCCGTTATCTGACCGGATACGCCTGGGAAAACCGTAATGTGGAATGTAATGATTAATGAGACACTTAATGACTGCAGTGCTGTCTTCTTTTCCACAAGGAAAAGCCTCAGGCCAACCTGTGAATTGGTCAATTATCACCAACAAATACCGTTTCCCTTGCACCCTCTCTACCATGTCTGTAAAGTCAATCACTATTTCCTCCCCTGGGCCTCGCAATGGCAAAAATGTGCCCTTCAACTGTTTTAAAGTTGGTTTTATGTTATTTTTTTGACAAATGTCGCATGAAAGTACAAAGTTGGACACCATAGCCGTCAAAAAAGGATGCCACCAATATTGCAATGTTTTCATCATCTGTTTTGAACTCACGTGCGACATAGTGTGTGCTTGGTTCATGATAGAGCGTGACAGGCTCATGGGCAATGCTGGTCTGCCATCTGGGGCCTGCCACAGACCATCTGGTGCACACAAGGGCCCATACTCTGTCCACGTCGACAGTTCTTCTGGTGCGCATTTGCCATGTTCGGCCACAAGTGTTTCTCTGCTGAAAGATGGTAACAGTTTCACATATGAACAGTCAGTCTGTACCATCATGGTCACCTGATAGCCTGCAGCTGTTTTGGCAGCCAAGTCAGCAGCCTCATTTCCCCGTGCTACCGCACTGTCCGTTTTACAGTGGCCCTGACATTTTATGACAGCAACAGCTGCTGGGATTTTCAATGCGTCCAACAGTGCACGTGCTTCTGCGTCATGTGCTATAGGCCTACCAGACGTAGTGACGAACCCACTTCTTTGCCAAACTGCGAGTTTGACATGGACAGCACCCACGACATAAGCTGAGTCACTATAAATGTTGACTGAGCCTTACCAGTTTTAGTGCTTGTGTGACCGCAATTAGTTCTGCTCTCTGTGCTGACTGTTTGCCTTCTATTTTTGCTGCTTCCCTAGTGGTGTAACCAAAGTCTGTTTGCTGCACAACAGAGTAAGCCGAGACCAAAGAGCCGTCATGAGCTCTGAAACAGCACCCGTCCGTGAAAAGTGTAATCACGTCCGAGGCTTCAGGGATAGAGGTTGCAGTCCTGGCGAACACGAGATGCCAGGTCAGTGATTGGTTCACAGTCATGTGGTTCCCCTTTGGTGAACAAATCTGCCATGTTAATGCCGTCGTGTTTATATGTTATGTTTGGCGTCGTTAGACATTTGGAAAATTTTCTCTGCCTCAACGGTGAAAATATAAAATAAAGCCCCGTGGAAGTCTGTTATAAGAATATTGACATTTCCGGTAGGTAAAAGTCAGGCACGATTTACATTCTTCTGAGATTGGTATACAGAAAAAAGCGTTGGCAAAATCAATGCATGTGAACCATTGGTGAGCTGGGGTCAAATTTGAGATGGCAGTATATGGGTTTGGTACGGCCATTGTTGTTGTTGCCACCAGGCTGTTTACTCGACGCAGATCATGGACTAATCTATATTTGTTTGTCCCTGGTTTCTTGACAGGAAAGATCGGGGTGTTCCATGGCGATCGCCATGGAATAATGACACCTTTCTCCACTAAACCTTGAATAGTGGGTGCAATGCCTTCCTCTGCCTCCCTTTTGTTAGGATATTGTGGGACCCAAACTGGTTCTGTCGATTTTAACTGAAATGTGACTGGCTCAATGTTACAGAGGCCAACGTCCGTTGGACCTTGTGACCAGAGGTCGTGCGGCTGGCTGTTAATTAACTGCTCAGCTCCGGGACCGTCTGTTAGTTCGCGACCATGGCTTCTTGTAATTTCGAGATGAGTCAATTGGCCCCTGTCGGACGTTTTTTGTGGTACCCAATATGAATCTGTCATACACGAATGCAAAACCCCAACAATGCCAGAGGGCTCCCAATCGGTCACCAAGCGCAACCTCTTTGTCATAGCTCCTAACTCTCGAGCTTCATGGCCTGGATGCAGTGCCATAGAAATGTGAGGTTCAGCTGTGTCTGCCATTTCATGCCATATCTGTTGTTCTGGTGTCAGTGTAACTGGAACTACTACACCCTCTTGTCCTACATATAGACCCTCCCCTGTGAGTGTCCACATTTGGCCCTCAATGTCATGGAACATTTCCTGATGTGTGACAGTGTCATTTCGGTCATAAAATAGTGTACAATGCAGGGGATCGATGGGAGGCAAATAGACAGCTAAGTCTTTGTGCCCTGGCCCCTGATTGAGAATCATCTAATTCCACCCAATATATGCTTGGCACATTAACATTCCTTTCATCATACTCACTGCTTGGGCGACACATAATGTCCCATTGTCGCTCTTGAGGGGGAGTGAATTGACAGGCTGGAGTGGATTGACAGGCTCTGGTACGACTTCTAGTACCCTGTGACACTGGGGTAGACATCATAGTTCCTTTAATAACTACGTCCCTACATACCTGCAGTGGCCCTTAATCCTCACTGTTCCCTGTCCCTTCATGTCTTTGTCTTCCTCCTCATTGTGCACTACTCGTGCACTTTGGCTTGTTATGCTATTCTTCCTTTGTATGGTTTCCTGTTTATTTACCATTAATTCTAATTGTGCTGTCAACACGTTTATTTGATCCTTTAAAACATCTAGATCTGGCATGTCTTCCTCCACCCTGGAATCTTTTACATTCACTTGCATTTGCTGTGATGCTGGTATGTAGGGCGGTGGCAACAGCTTATCCAAATCAGGATACAAGGGGGCGGTCTCAGTATGACACGAGATACTGGCCCCTGCACTTTCTCTCATCAGTTCTTTCTCTGACTTCTCTGACTGCACATGTTCTGTGCTCTTCTTAGGGGAACTCAAAGCAATTGCAGTCAGCGCAATGCGTGTCCACAAACGTAATTCTTCTCTCAGTTTCTCTTCCTCCTTTTTATGCTTATTCTTCTCTAACCACTTCACATCTTTTCCTCCTTCTACATGTTTGTTTAAAAACTTGCAATGCGCTTTTTTCTCCATTTCCCTGATTTTTGGTATTATCTTAATCAATACCTTCTCTGATTCCTTCCATACATTTGCCATACATATCTGACTCCATTCACTTTCCCATATTTTTCTTTCCTTTTTATGATTTTTCGGCTCCGATTGAGCCATTAACATATCCACAATTTTTTCCCACTGCATAGCTACCGGGGAACACCCATACTCTGCACACTTCCTCTCAAATTCAGAAATTTTACACAATAATATTACAGTATACAATACACAATTAATACACAATTTATCACTTTTTTACTTACTTTTAGCGTGCTGCAGGATTTTTAATACCCACGGGCGTTTTAAAAGAATTTCTATAACTTTTAGCTTGCCACGGGACTGTTAATACCCACAGGCGTTTTAAAAGAATTTCTTCTATTTGTTCTGATCAACAAATACCAATGATTTTTAATTTCTAGTCAATGGTACGGATATACTTCAAACTCAACACATAAATTTGGAATATTCAATCTGCAGAAGTTTGTTTAAACAGGTCTCTGCTTACCTTATCTTATTCTGTCGACAGTGTGTTGAATTAAAAGTTGTCTCGTCCCAATTTTCGGTCAATCTCCGACTTTTACAATTCTCTTTAGATGCCTTTTTCTCCAATCGCGTCTGGGGTCACCATCTGATGAACATTTCTTCAATGTTCGGCGTGTTAAAAATTGGAGAGAGGCCAGCTAAGAAAATGTTGAAATTTATTGATCAGAAGTCTCAAACAATACAGCTGCTGGGTGGGTCTCACACACAAAGGACCGACCCAGAAAAACAGTTTCACAGCTTTTTATAATATTTCATGACGGGTCTCTTCTCCAGTTGGGGGTTAGGACTCATCCAATCAGCTTTCTCTCTTTTGTTCTGCCTCAGCCAACCAGCTCACACTGCTTTGCTCTCGGACCATCTGCAACACATTATATAGAAACACTACACACCCCACGCCACATTCCATGGGGCTCTGTATATAATCTGATCTTTACACACACACATACCATTTCCTGTGGAAAATGTACTCAATATCATCCCCAACTCTTGGTTTGGTTCAACCTATTATGCACGGTTAGTAATCAATAATGAAATCTTAAAGCATATTAAATGTAAAGGGACGTTTAAACCACAATAAAAATCCTTCAGGAGCACTACAGTACAATGGATTGCTTTTACGTCATATGTGCTAACATCGGCACACAATGGTTTAACTATGCAGTCATTGTGAAGCAGCACAGTGCTCATTCAGTAAATGCAATTTAACAATTTTAAAATTACGGCAGTTTTATTTATGTGTGAATGTTTTAAAACACATTTTAAACTAAAAGAAGTTTTTTAATTATTTAAAATTCTCATTCATTTTTATGATTTGTGATTTTAAGGGCTTTTTTCTCTTAGTTCTCATTTCTGTGAATTTCTGTGTATGAAATGTGATATAAATAAACTTGCCTACATGTAATTGCATAGATCCTCACACAGATAAACGTTGTTGTTACAGCTTCAGTACTTGGTGTGTGCTCAGCAGTTGGCGTATAATAATAATAATAGTTGCTCTTTGAAGAATGGGGTATCCAGAGCAAAATAAAATCCCTGGTGACTGATGCTGCTTCAAATATGAAAGCCACTGCCAGCAACTTAAAGATTAGGAATGTAATATGCATTGCGCATGCCTTGAATTTGGTGGTCAAGAAGTCCGTTGATGCAACTCCTGGTCTGGAAGATGTCAGAACAAGAGCACAAAGGATGGTGACTTACTTTAAGACCAGTGCCACAGCAAAAGAGAGGCTTAGAGAGAAACATGAACAAATGGGACGTCCTGTGAAGAAGCTGATTCTGGAGGTTGATACGCGCTGGAATAGCACCTATTTAATGCTGCAGCGTATATATGAAGAGAGAGAACCAGTGGGTGCGGCACTGGCTACACTGAGAACTGATGTGGCTCCTCTGACATCCGAAGAATACCAGGCAATATCCGAGTGCATGAAAGTGCTAGCGCCATTCCAGGTGACCACCGTTGAACTTTGAGGAGAAGAGAGTATCTGGCTCTAAGGTCATTCCCATGATGAAAATGTTGCGATACACAATTAACGAAACCCTCAAAAACATTACCAACGACACTGCAATCCAGCTGGGACAGAATCGGTCAAGAAGATTAGCAGATACATTTTCAGCTCTTGAATCAACAAGTGTTTTGACATTAGATGCACTACTAGATCCACGATTTAAAACATTTGGGTTTCATAATAAGATGGCGGCGCGTGAACATCGCGAGGCTCAGCGTCTCTCCAGTTTTAGCTTTTATATAGTGTATTTCTTGCTCATCTCGGGTCTGTTCGTCCAGAACAGTTGTGCATTTACATCGTACACCCGGCAGGAGCTTTTGGATATCAGTTTACGCATGTCCGGAAGTTGTATCAGCAACATTCAACTCGTCCCTGAGATCGTCAGAACATCCGATGCTACGCACCTCACACTGGTGTACCACAGGGCGGCGTCGAGATCGTAAACAAAGGCGGGGGAAGCGCGGAGGGCTAAGAGCTAGGCTAAAGCTAACACCACACCGGCTCTCTTTACCCAGCATTTTCCTTGCTAATGTTCGATCATTAGTGAACAAAATGGACGAGATTAGACTCCGCATCATCAACAGCAAAAGACTTTTGAACTGCAATGTCATAATCTTCACGGAAACATGGCTACACAGCGGTATTACATTTACATTTACATTTAGTCATTTAGCAGACGCTTTTATCCAAAGCGACTTACAGATGAGGAAACATTGGAAATATATATACCGGTATACCGGACAACGCTATTGAGTTAGTGGGCTACAACACAAACCGGGCGGATAGAACGGCAGAGGAATCCGGTAAGACAAGAGGAGGTGGATTGTGCATCTACATCAACAAAACTTGGTGCACGAACTCTGTTATTGTCAGGAGACACTGCTCGGCTAACCTTGAGTTTCTCATGGTTAAATGTAGACCGTTTTATCTGCCACGGGAATTCACTTCCACCATTATAACGGCAGCTTATATTCCACCGGATGCTGATGCCAAGCTTGCTATGAAAGAACTTCATGCAGCCATCAGTAAACAACAGACTGCTCACCCGGAGGCTGCATTTATTGTTGCGGGAGATTTTACTCAAACTTAAAGACAGTGCTCCCTAAATTTCATCAGCATGTTTCCTGCCACACAAGAGGAAACAAAACTTTGGACCATGTCTACACAAACATGGCTAAAGCTTACGCCGCGACCCCCCTCCCCCCACCTGGGTCAATCTGATCACCTTTCTTTGTTTCTCACCCCCAAGTACATTAATCTCATTAATCGTGTGAAGCCATCAGTGAAGACCATCAAGGTGTGGCCTGCAGGGGCAGACTTTACACCCCAGAAAAAGTTTCTACACACAGACTGGAGTCTGTTTGCTTCTCAGGCCACCAGTGGCTCTCACACGGACATCAACAGCTACACCTCTTCTGTATTGGACTACATAAATTCCACCATTGATAGTGTCACAACCCAGAAGCAGATCACCACATACCCTAATCAGAAGCCATGGATGAACAAGGAAGTGCGCCTCCTGTTGAAAGCACGTAACACTGCCTTCCGATCGGAAGATGCACAGGCCTATAGTACTTCTAGGGCAAATCTGAAGAGGGGCATCAAAAAGGCCAAGCACTGCTACAAGTTGAAGCTAGAGGAGCATTTTTCCAATTCTGACCCTCGACGCATGTGGCAGGGCATCCAGGCCATCAGTGATTACAAACCCAACCACTCCACCCCCATAGCCACAGATGCCGTCTTCCTGAACGAGCTTAATGACTTTTATGCTCGCTTCGAGAGAGACAACAAGGAAACAGCTACCAAGCTCACACCCTCTGCTGACCACCCAATCATCAAACTTAACTCCACTGATGTTCACAATGCACTAAGTCGGATCAACGCGCGCAAGGCTGCTGGCCCAGATGGCATCCCTGGTCGCGTACTCCGGGCATGTTCAGAGCAGCTCGCTGGGGTCTTCACGGACATCTTCAACCTGTCCCTCGCCCAAGCAGTGGTTCCAGCATGTTTTAAATCCACCTCCATTGTGCCCATCCCCAAAAATTCAAACCCGACGTGCCTGAACGACTACCGCCCGGTAGCACTCACACCAATTGTCATGAAGTGCTTTGAGCGGCTGGTCCTGGCACACCTAAAGGACTCTCTACCACCCACACTGGACCCATACCAATTTGCCTATCGAAACAATAGGAGCACAGACGATGCAGTGTCCATGGCGCTGCACTCCGTGCTCACACATCTGGACAATAAGGACACTTATGCACGTATGCTGTTTGTAGACTTCAGCTCTGCATTCAATATCGTCATCCCTTCCAAGCTAATCATCAAACTTGGAAACCTAGGCATCAACAACCCTACCTGCAATTGGATTATGGATTTCCTGACGAACAGGCCTCAGCTTGTTAGGTTAGGCCCCATCTGCTCCACCACCACCACCCTCAACACTGGTGTACCACAGGGCTGCGTACTGAGCCCCTTTCTCTACTCCCTTTTCACACTCGACTGCAGGCCTGTGAACGGATCTAACTCCTTCATCAAGTTTGCAGACGATACAACAGTGATTGGTCTCATCAGCAACAACGATGAGACTGCATACAGGGAGGAGGTCCGGCACCTGGCCACATGGTGCTCAGACAATAACCTGCTCCTTAACACCTCCAAGACAAAGGAGATCATCGTGGACTTCAGGAAGGCGAAAGGAGACACACACGACCCCATCCACATTAATGGAATGGCTGTTGAACGTGTTTCCAGTTTTAAGTTCCTGGGGACTCACATTTCGGAGGACCTGTCCTGGACCACCAACACCTCATGCCTGGCCAAGAAGGCTCACCAGCGTCTCTTCTTTCTGAGGACACTGAAGAAGAACCAACTGTCTTCATCTATCCTGGTGAACTTCTATCGCTGCACGATAGAGAGCATCCTGACCAACTGTGTCACAGTCTGGTACGGAAACTGTTCTGTTGCTGAGCGCAAGGCACTGCAGCGGGTGGTGAAAACAGCCCAGCGCATCACAGGGACTACACTTTCTGCCATTGAGGACATCCAGAAGAAACGCTGTCTGCGTCGAGCTCGCAGCATTCTCAAGGACTCCTCTCACCCCGCTCATAGACTGTTTACTCTCCTGCCTTCCGGTAGCACTTCCGGTGCCTCCGGACAAGAACCACCAGACTAAGAAACAGCTTTTTTCACAGAGCTGTTTCATTATTGAACTCTGCCCCCCACTGATTCCAGTACCTCTCATACCCTTAACTCCAATGCTGCTACAACATTGTTTACATTGCACTACAGGGCTGCATGCATGACTGAACTGTACACACCAGTACTTCATGTTATCTGCTCTACCGGACTGTTTACACACACAGCATCATTTGCACTCTATACTGCTCACTTGCACACCAGGAATATTTAACTGAATGCTCATTTGCACTAATGGACCACTTCCATAACTGCATTAACCTATCTACTGCACTGTAATTCTACTAACTGCATCTAGTCATCTACTGCACTGTAATTCTATTAACTGCATCTAGTCATCTACTGCACTGTAATTCTATTAACTGCATCTAGTCATCTACTGCACTGTAACTTCAATAACTGCATTAACTAATCAACTGCACTGTAACTCTATTAACTGCATTAACTAAACTTCTGGACTGTAACCTATTAACTGCATTAACTCATATACTGCACCGTAACTTTAATAACTGCATCAACTTCAACAACTGCATTAACTCACCTATTGCACTGCAACTTTAACAGCCAATGTCAATAATTTATGCATACCTAAGTCACTTGCACTATTTTAGTCTAAATTATTATCTGTTCATATCCACCTGTACATTAATGTTCATAGTATATAGTCATCTGTATATATTGTTCATAGTATATACCTACTGTCATATTTTCATAGAACACACCTACTGCAAAATATTTCTATAGTCCATGCCCACTGTATTATATTCTCACTATTGTATTCTGTATTTATTCTAACTGTATATCCTGCACTTGCTAACTGCACTTCTGGTTAGACCTAAACTACATTTCGTTACAATGTACTTGTATATGTGTAATGACAATAAAGTTGAATCTAATCTAATCTAATCTAATCATATACAGGCCCAGACGGCAATTGTACAACTAACATCTGAATACACAGCGTTAATCAAAGATACAGCTCATCAAACACCCAGCCACTCAGCACAGCACAAAATCTTGAAACTACAGGTCAAGGTAAAGTAAAAATCCTAGAAGGTTACTAAAAACTATTAATTACTCTAAACATGGTTTTGTTTATAATTTCTCTTGCAGATGAGGTGAATCTTTGGGAGCTGCTGGACAACAATGCAAGTAATGCAAGGAGGAACAACAGTGCAACATCAGATGCAACCATAGAGGTCCAGCGCTACATGACCGATCCCCCACTGCAGCGTTCTGCTGACCCTCTTGACTACTGGTCCACCCACAAAGCATTATATCCTCATTCATATCAGCTTTCTAAACTGTTTTTGTGTACTCCTGCATCATCTGTTCCATGCGAGAGGATATTCTCTAAATGTGGTGAAATTGTTTAAAAAAAAAAAAGAAATTGCCTTTCACTAAAGACTGGAGAAAATAATATTTCTGAATAAAGACCACACCATTTAATGAACACTTTGTCGAAGCCTTCTGCATGTACCCAAAGCACACCCTCTAATTAATAATAAAAAAAAAAAAAAATGTGGCAGAGAACACAGTTACATAAAAACATGCAAAGACAGAAACTTCAAAAACCCTCTGCTACTTTATACAAGTACAACCAGTTACACAAGCACATCCTTTTCAACATACAAAAATATCAGTCCCACCAGTTAACAAGTTATAGAGTTCTGCTTTCCACAGCTAAACAAGATAAAGCTTTCACACATGATACTGCCCTGCTAAAACAACTATAGAAACCATTACAGAAATTCTATTGGATTTAATGGTTGTAATGGGAATTATAGTGGTCTCTGTGGGTCTCTACTGATTTGTTTTGGGTTCTATTGGTGGGGGCATTCAATCCTAAGGGAATATGTCCCAAACACACTACACAAAGATAATTCTGTAGTGGTTTAAACCGTAAAAGCCAATGGTTCCTAGTGGTATTTTAATAGAAACCATTAGAATTTCTGTGATGGTTTCCAACTTTTTTCAAGTTGTCTAAAGAAATAATTATACACACACATTATGCTTAATGTTTTATTATCAAGGTGAACACATGACATTCAACCGTAGGCCTAAATTCACCTACATAAATGAGTTTCACAGCACTAACACTGTTCAGCTTTGTTCGCCTCGGTAAACACGTTATAAATGGGGCGTTGACATATAAGCCTTTTTGCATTACATTTACTTCACCAGGAGATGGTGCTGCAATTTCTATCTGAATGAAGCTTTGAGTAATGAACCATTTTCGACACAATTGTATCAGAAAGCAATAATGCTTCGAAACGCTTCATTTGGCCATCCCTACCGACACCACTGACATCACCAACTTGCCACAGTTTACTTTCTAAAGTTGTGAGTGTTCTCTGAAAAAGCAGCATAACTTATAAATTCTGGTTGAATAATGTGATCTCAGAAGAACCAGCCATGAGCTATGAGGAGCCCTTATGAAGCTTCAATCTAATAGTGTTTGTATGAGACACAGCTGCTCTCTAATGTCCAGTTTAATGAGTAAATTGATGTGTGACGTCATCAGTTCTTCCTTCACCAATGAGAATACATAAGATCTGATGATGATGATGATGATGAGCAACAGCTGTACACATTCAGAAGCTCTTGTATTTCAGCACTTAAATACACCGACTCAACACATGTATTCTGATGTCTGTATAAGTTTAAAACAAGCAAGAAACTAATTGAAGTCATGCCAATTTGAGTGATGATATGATTACTAAGATATTACATGAGTCAGCAGAAGAAACTTTAGGTGAAACACCTGCTGTAAAGAAGAAGAAAATGGTGCCATGGTGGTCTGATGAGTGTAGAGAGGCTGTTAGAAGCAGGAATAAAGCCCTTAAAATAGTTAAATCTAATAATTCATTTGATAAGTTATTGGAGTATAAGAGAGCACAGGCTAAAGCCAGAAGAATTATAAGAGAAGCTAAAAGGAAATATTGGAGAATTTCTGTAGTAACATTGGGACAGGAATAAATATTAAGGATATATGGGAATGATCAGAAAGATGGGAGGCATAAGAAGGGATTTTTCACTAACAGTATTAAGAGATCATGACACTGAGGCAGTAAAAATTAGAGAAAAGCTGAAATGCTTGCAAAAACCTTTGTAAAAATACATAGCTCACAGAATCTCTGCAGTGAAGAGAAAGCTATAAGAATGAGGATCATTGAAGAAAATAAAGATGTGCTGGGGATGAAAATGGTGGGGAAGAGCACTAGATGCAGATTTCACACTGTTTGAATTAAAGAGCACTGATAGGTGTTCAAAATACATCACCTGAGAGAGATTGCATACGATATAAAATGATTAAAGAACTATCTGATGTGGCCAAAAAAGTGATACTGGTTTTATGTAACAAAATTTGGTAGTGAGTGAAGTTGCCCAATGGGTGGAAACAATCAGTAATAGTCCCTTTAGGAAAACCAGGAAAGGATAAAACGAAAGTCAAAAGCTACAGTCAAGTCAGCTTTATTTATATAGCGCTTTTTACAGTTTTCATTGTTACAAAGCAGCTGTACAAGAAAACATTGACTAAGTAAAACATAAAAGGTTATGGAAGTCAAAACACGGGTCAAATATCAGACACACAATAAATTCCTATGTGCAGTGTTAATTAAATAAGACTATCAAATTCTAGCAGCCCCCCCGGCCAGGCAAACAGTGCAAAACAGTATGCAAACGGTGGCGAGGAACCCAAAACTCCATTGGAGGAGAAAAAAACCTCAGAGGGAGACCAGGCCTAACCAGGGGATTCCAGTTCCCCTCTGGCAAAAACTGCTGCCTCTGCACAAGCTCGACAGTGCTTGCACAACAAGGCAAAATAAAAAAAGTTAGATTTAAAATTATCATTAATAATCTAATAGCGACTGAAGTTTTGTAAATGTAAAATTGAAGAGAGGCCAGTCAAAGTAAATTGAAGTTTATTGATCAGAAGATTTAAAAAATACAGCGCTGGGTTGTTTCAGACACAACGTCTCACAAAGAATCAACAACCCCGGAAAACGGTTTCACAACATATTTATAGTATTTGTTGACGGTATCTCTTCTCTCTGTTTGGGTGTGTTGTTGTCATGGTTAGAGTCATGAAGCTCATACACAATAGAGAATGGCACCCCACAAGGTAGTGTATGCAGTCCAATACGGTTTAATATAATAATTAATGATGTGTTTGACCAATGTTTAGGGACACTAGAGCCTCATCAACACTGATTGCTTGTACTTTATGTACTGTACAAGCCCAGGCAAGTTTAAGTGGAAATTGGCGACACATTTGCCCTTTATTTTCGAGCCTTTCCTCTTCAGGTTTAATTCCAGTAGAACCCATTGCAACAGCTGGAGCGGCTGTAGAAGATTTTCTCCTTTGTGCACAAACTTCATTATCAAATTTCACAAACACTGTTTGAGGGAACTTGTTATCATTGAAATGATAAAGTATGTCTCACTATGCCACATGCCCTATTAACTAGACTATCAACTACTGTTTTGGCATGGTGACTACTTTTCATTTCAAGTTTTCCTGTCTTTTTATTCATTTTAAAACCCTGAGCGTTTTATTTCAAAATGTTCCAGACAAGTTTTAACTAGCTGCTTAACATTATGCTCATTTACCTCTGTTTGTGGGGAAGATGTGTAAACATTAGTTAACTTCACCAGTTTCACATTTGTTTAATATGTCAATGTCACTTCAACAACTGAAAACACAAAGGTGTGTACGGTAAACGAACATCTCTTCCAATGCTAAAAGTGTTGTGAATAGTTGCTGCATGTAAATTATATGCAGCAATTCCCATAGGAGCCGTTATTAATACACAAATATTGTCAGGATGACGACACACCGTTGACAATAACCTCATGGCTTCATACTGAATGTCTTTTTCTGTCCCTGCACCAACAGTGATGAATACATGTAATGGTTTTGGGTTATTCCCTGTTATCTTATCTAAACACCATTGCCGAATCTGATAAAAACACATAGCTGTGTATCATTTAAAGACCGAATTAAGGCCAGATCATCACCTCTACACATTGTAGTATTTTTATTTTCCAAATGTGGAACTTTTTGATGACTTGATGCTACATCTGGGATACTTTCAACATGTTCTTCCACTAGCTGGTTTTAGTCTTTCATGTCCTCCACACACAGTAAACGTTCTAACTCTGAGCTCTGGGCACAGCTCACACCAGCTATCTTCTACTACACCATTACTCTCTACGGTATTCTGGATATCATCCAATTCTTCTGCCTCCATCTCAAACTTCTTTCTATTCAAATCAACAACGGACCGAACTGAATGTCTAGACCCATCAGTTAATGTCACATGTTTGTGGAATGTTTCAGATGCATATCTGCACGGTATGGCAGAAACATCTGCATAATGCTTTGATGGAAGTGTTTTTGCTTTTGTTTCCTAAGAAAACCGTGCATGAGTGATGGCCGGTTCATGAACGAATCGTTCTTTTGAACTGGTTCTTTTCATCCTCCTGATTTGTAAACAGCATGGGACGTATATTTGCGTGCTTCCCGGAGTGTTGAATGAGGTGATAGAACAGCGGCCTGTCCGGTTGGCATTCGTAGCGGCTGGAGTCTACAAACAGGAAGGGCGAGCCGATGTGCATAAAGAAGAACAATCCTCCAGATTTGCCCTTACTCGCCGTCACTACACATCCGTGGAAGTCACATATGACCTCTCCGACCTGGAAAGAACGTTTTGACAACATCGTAATCAATCCAGGCCTTTCCACTTCTGTGAGTTGTTGAGCTTCCGGATGTGCGTGCAGTCCATCACAGCACGGACGGGTCCGGGCGCCTTCCAGTCACTGACGATGCGGCCGAAGGAAGGAGTGTTGCTTTTCCAGCCCTGGCTCTTAACACTTGCAAACACTGGTCTACGAACACCGCCCATACATCTTGAGAACAGATTTGAAGTATTATTCAATGAGGAATCCCCAAATTTGATGAATGTGTCTGAACACAGACTAAATCAGCCAGCAGCTAACTCTGATTTTAACAGGCGCTCAAGGTCGAACAGACAGCGGCACTCAGCTCAAAGCGCAGCTGAGCCCAGGACTCTGATAGTGGGTGACTCCATAATCAGAAACATTAGTAGCAGGGATACAACTACGTGCTGCCGTCCACAAGCAACAACTTCTGATGTAAACAGGGAACTTCAGAACATTCTGATGAAACATAAGACTGTAAATCGACTCATCATTCATGTGTGGAAAAATTATATTCATAAAGAACAGTCAGAACTTAAGAAGGACTTCAATTAACTCATTGAAACACTAAAAACACTGAATGTTCAAACATTCATCAGTGGACAACTCCCAGCAAGAGGAACAAACAGGTTTTCATGTTTGCTTGGGCTTAATACATGGCTGCAAAACACCTGCAATATAAAAGGAGTGAACTTCATTGACAACTTCAATATTTTCTGGAGTCAGAGGCAACTGTTTCAACAAAATGGCCACCAGCTAAACAAACTGGGTTCAAGAGTGCTTAAGGACAATATCTCTTCTCCCTCAGTCATCCTTCTGCCAATCCACTCAACCAGAATGGCACACACACACCCGAACACAGTGTGAATGACCACATGTCTTCACCTCAGCACCTGGTTGGACATGCGGCTAACACGTCACACAATGATAACACCACTCAGTTCATGGACACCATCTCAGCTGAGCCCTGCCCCACCGAGCTCAACACAGACAGACTGTGACATATTAGAACTCCTCCAAGATTCAGCACCCAAGGACGACTTCCTGGAAAACAGCATCTCCACTTCTGTGCTTCTCAGAGAAAATGGAAAAACTGGTGTATGCTGGAACCAAACTTGCTGGAAGCCCCCAAATATCGACCAAAAAACGACAAGCCCCATGGCCACCAAAGCCTGCAGGCCCAGCTCGCCTTCGCCCTCCTCCTGTGAGAGCTCTTCGGCCTCTACCACAACGCCAGGGCCCACACCCTCCTCCATCTCCTCGAGGTCAACCAAAAACAACTAATACCAGCTCTAAGTGATGTGTCGGGTCCCCGCTATGATAACAGTAACTTTATCAAATGTTTACAGAACAAGCGGGAATCCAGTGTGTATCTTTTTCTATTGCTGTGCTATCACACGACAGAAAGTCTACGGCCTTCAATAGTCGTAGATCAAACCAGACTAATCTTGTGCCCATTGCACGTCAAACCAAGATTGCTATGGGAGCAAAAAGCAAGACTGTTAAGTTAGCACTTTTAAACATCTGCTCACTTAAAAACAAATCACTTCTAGTCAACGACTTAATAACCACATACAACCTGGATTTTATGTTTCTAAATGAAACCTGGCTAGAAGACAGCAGCAGTGCAACAGTCCTCAATGAAGCATCCCCTCCTAACTTTACTTTTATGAGTGTCTGCAGATCAGTTAGGAGAGGTGGGGGAGTAGCTGCTCTTTTTAAAGATGTCTATCAATGTAAGCAAATATCATTTGGAAATTACACGTCTTTTGAATATCTGGGTATTGTGCTCACATTTTACTAATCACTATTTACAGGCCTCCAAAATACTCGTCATCCTTTGCTGAGGACTTTATAGAACTGTTATCAACAATTTCCTCAGAGTTTGACTTTCTCTATTGCCGGAGATTTTAACATTCACATAGATAATGCAGAAAACAATATGGCAAAAGAAATCAAAACTGTTTTAAAAACATTTGACCTGACTCAGCATGTACATGGACCCACACACAATCGTGGACACACTCTAGATTTAATTATCAGGAAGGGTCTAAACATTTCATCTATTGTTATTAAGGATGTAGCACTATCTGATCATTTCTGTATTTTCTTTGATATATTGATCTCTCCTGCCATTGAAGTTAGATCTGTGTCTGTCAAGAAGAGATGCTTAAATGAGAAGGCCATATCTTTAACACCAAGCATATCTGCTGACTCTGTTGATTCTCTCCTTGATTCTTTAAACTCGAAGGTTAAAAGTGTAATTGATGATATTGCCCCTGTGAAAGTCAGGAAGAGTGGTAGAAAAAAAGCACCTTGGAGAAACTCAACAGCGGTGCAAAATATGAAAAGACAATGCCGAAAAGCAGAGCGCTTGTGGCGGAAGACAAAACTTGTAGTCCATTATAACATCTACAAAGACACCATCCATGCTTTCAATATGGAACTAGGCAAAGCTAGACAGACTTCTCAAATATTATTAACAGCAACTTAAACAACACCCGGACTCTTTTCGCTACTGTAGACAGACTGACAAACCCCCCAAGCCAGATTCCCAGTGAAATGCTGTCAGACAGCAAGTGCAGTGAGTTTGCATCTTTCTTCTCTGATAAAATCAATAATATTAGAAAGGTGATCAGCACATCCTTGAGTAGCGCTGGGGTCGGGCAGATCACACCACAACCTGAGAAAGTAGTTACAATATCTGATTTTGAAGAAATTGATGGCAAAAATTTGGAAGAAACCGTTCAACACCTTAAAACATCAACCTGCGCCCTTGACGCACTTCCCACATCTTTTTTCAAAAGTGTGTTAAACTGTTTAGAAGCAGATCTCCTAGATGTGGTAAATGCCTCACTTCTCTCTGGAAGTTTCCCAAACTCCCTGAAAACTGCTGTTGTCCAACCCCTCCTGAAAAAGTGCAATCTGGATAAGACCATATTAAACAACTATAGACCGATCTCAAATCTTCCCTTCATAGATAAGATAATTGAAAAAGTTGTCTTCAACCAGCTGAACAAATTCTTAAGCTTTGACAATTTTCATTTGGGTTCCGCCCGCATCACAGCACAGAGACAGCCCTCATTAAGATAGTAAATGACATTCGCTTAAGTACTGATTCAGGCAAATTATCCGTGCTGGTCCTACTCGACCTCAGTGCTGCATTTGACACGGTCGATCACAACATACTTATAGACAGGCTGGAAAACTGGGTGGGGCTTTCTGGGTTATTCCTAAAATGGTTCAGGTCATACCTAGAAGCAAGAGGTTATTATGTGAGTATAGGTGACCATAAGTCTGAGTGGACATCCATGACATGCGGAGTCCCCCAAGGCTCAATTCTTGCGCCTCTCATATTCAACCTGTACATGCTCCCAATGAGCCAAATAATGAGAAATAACCAAATTGCTTACCACAGCTATGTAGACGACACACAGATATACTTAGCCCTATCGCCCTAACGATTACAGCCCTATTGACTCCCTGCTCAAATGCATTGATGAAATAAATAGATGGATGTGCCAAAACTTTCTTCAGTTAAACAAAGACAAAACTAAAGTCATTGCGTTTGGAAATAAAGATGAAGTTCTCAAGGTGAACGCGTACCTTCACTCTAAATGTCAAACAACAAAAAATCAAGTCAGGAATCTCGGTGTGTCTCTAGAGTCAGACCTTAGCTTCAGTAGTCATGTCAAAGCAATAACTAAATCAGCATACTATCATCTGAAAAATATTGCAAGAATTAGATGCTTTGTTTTCAGTCAAGACTTAGAGAAACTAGTGCATGCTTTCATCACCAGCAGGGTGGATTATTGTAATGGACTCCTTACTGGCCTCCCCAAAAAGACCATAAGACAGATGCAGCTCATACAGAACGCTGCGGCAAGGATTCTGAGCAGAACCAGAAAATATGATCATATCACACCAGTCATCAGGTCTTTACACTGGCTACCAGTTACATATAGGATAGATTTTAAAGTTTTATTACTGGTATATAAATCGTTCAATGGCCTAGGACCTCAATACATTGCAGATATGCTCATTGAATACAGACCCAAAAGAACACTCAGGTCATTAGGATCGCATCAGCTAGAAATACCAAGGGTTCTCTCCAAGCAAGGACAGTCTGCATTTAGCTATTATGCCAGTCGCAGCTGGAACCAGCTTCTAGAAGAGATCAGATGTGCTCCCACAGTAGTCCCATTCAAATCCAGACTCAAAACACATCTGTTTAACTTTGCATTTGATTAATGTGCCACTGTGCCTCTGACCGTCCGACTGTTTGTGCTGTACTTTATTTTATTTATTATCTATTCTAAACTAGATTTTATTTTATTTTTATTCTTAACTGGTTCATTTTTATTTTTCTTATTTCTTCTAAACTATGTTATTTTATTTTTTATTCATACCTGGTTACTTTTATTTTTCTTATTTCTTAACTGTTTTATCAAATGGATATTTTTAATTTCTTCTATGTAAAGCACTTAGAATTGCCATTGTGTATGAAATGTGCTATAAAAATTAACTTGCCTTGCCTTGGCATCCAACGTCACTGGGTGTGTGAGGAGCAGCGTGTCGTACACTTCCTGCACGTCAATCTTCTCCGCTGGGGCATGCGTGCTCGCAGCCTCACTGCCAGAAGAAAGGGGGATGGAGAACTTTCAGCCTGTGATTCAGGCTCAGATTGTGCTTCTGGTTCAGATCTACAAAACAAAGAGCTTTATTCTCACATCTGAAATGTCTCGGCACTGCTCTCACTGCCGACCTCAGAGGACTCAGTCTCCTCATTCTCCACCACAGCTGGTGGTTCTGGGGTCGCGGTGACAGTAGCTGGTCGCGGAGTCGTGCCGGTGGAAGGTGCCACTGCTCCTGCCAGCACTGGGGGAACACCGGTCACCACCATGTGGCGACGCTCCAATTCCTCAACCATCCTTTTAAAAACAATCAAAAAAAGCTAAGCTAATGGAAATCACACAAAGAAAAAGCAAGACACCACATTTTTACACAGACTACGCCGGTCTTCAAAATCTCATACGAATTGGCCTTGGCCTTCTCGACCACCGCAGCTACAGCCTCCGATGTCGCATTTTTCATGCACACCCTGCGCAGGTGAACAGACAGGATGGCCTGGGTCTTTTTGCAGGTTGGGCACACCAGGAAGTGCCTGTTGTGAACGGTACTACAAAAAACAACAACAGCACTTAATTTCATGACTGGCAGTAGTTATATCATCTTAATGTTGACTGGCAGTAGTTTGTTCAAAGATAAATGAACATTAAAGATTTGCAAATATTTATCTTGACAGAAAACAACTAAGCTGGTTTCTTTCTCACAATTTAAACCCTTTTCAACTCTTAAGCTATTATTTAGTTTTGCTAGAAAAGTCAAAAATGCTATACAAATCTAGTCAACTTACCTTTGAGAAGCCATGGTTGATTAAAGTTCAGTAGGTTCTCTAAAATCTTCAGCAGAATGACTCTTCACAGGATGCTCTGGAAGAAAGTGAGTAAATTATCTTGTGAGGTCTCCTGATTTATGGAAAAAAATACATGAAAGCCCCGCCCACCTACCTGAGAGGGAGGGTCTGAAATGGGCCGGGTGTAATCAGTCATTTCAGTTTCAAACATGATTTTAAAATAAGTTAAATCTAACCAAAATAAAATTACCAATGTATTATAAATAAAGTGAGTGCATGAGAGACTCAGTTTGTTGTCGAAAAATTGATCTTGTAGTTTCATAAAATTGCTCAAACAAAGAAGGTCCAGGTGTCAAAGAGTAAACTTTATTTGTTCGAATCAAACAAAGTGAGATCTTCCCAAAGCATCCGAAAATAGTGTTCTCAAGCTCACAGTTACAGTAAAACCTATGCAGGGGGGTTTGTCTGCTCACCAATCAGGCAAGTTCCCGCCATCTCCCATCCTCGATAACCACCAACTCTGCCTCTGCCACCAATAAGTCCCAGGCAGCTGGACACGTCTTTAATTGTGGAATCATGGCCGGCACATGGACAAATAATAATGTGCCCATATTTGAACACCCCTCCGGCTCTCCTCCGGCAAAACAACCCGGCGAACCCACAATGCATCTTCGATCATATGCAACAACTCATGAGTTGTCCTTGGCACACGACAAGACCCCATTAAAACTGAACTCATGTTTTGAGATAATAATGTTTTTAGCGTAATAATGAGCAGGCTAGCGTCCTTGGCTTCATGCGATAAGTTAAAATTAATTAAATTTGTCTACCAAAATGTGTGTGGGGTACGTGCAGGTGTTTTCTGCATGTCATCCTCCAAACCCCATCTGAACCCCAGGCCTCACAGACATCACCGGACTCTACATTGCTGTAAAACGCCGAAAAGCACTCTCCAAACATGCCATAAGTATTTTCATGTAAATAATCATCAAACTGGTATACTGATTGTAACACTAAGTCATTAAACCATCTTAGTTATTTGCTCACAATCATCTTGAACCAAATGTGATTAAATATGGCTTCTGATTATATCACTAATATCTAATAACTAATGGTCTATGCTATTGTTCCTATGAACACCTCTTTAATGCTTCATGACTGATAAGAAGTCCAACAACAAAAAGTGTAATATTCAAATGCATGCATAAATGAAGATATATCAATGAAGATATATCATTGTGGTTAAGGATATGCGTTAAAGATACTGTAAGAAATAAAGAAAATACAAAGATACTGTAAGAAATAAAGAAAATACTCAATAAGTTTCACCAGACTTTGGACCTAATGGAAACAAATAAGATATACATGAATAACAATAAACAAATGCAATAAGATAGCACAAAACTGTCTATTAAAGAAAGATTCATGTTTGTTATATCATATACCCAAATGTGGTTAATGGACAAAAGCAAAACTGTATGAAATCCTGGACATGACAGCACATTAAACAATAAACACAAAACCTTAATATAAATGAAATCAACTTTATGGGAATACACTAGTGTTGTGTTTAAAGCAAGAGTTTGAGTCGCAGGTGTGGGGCATTAAGCAGAACAATAGACGCATGCAGACATATTTACAGCCCGTGATGAGAGTCAAACCAAGGTTGTGAATCAGGGCTATTAAAGTACTAAGATGATATATTTGCAGATATATAGTGAATGGGGGCAATCTGAAGCTGTGAATCAGGGCTATTAAAGTATTAAGCTGATATATTTGCAGATATATAGTGAATGGGGGAAATCTGAAGCTGTGAATCAGGGCTATTAAAGTATTAAGCTGATATATTTGCAGATATATAGTGAATGGGGGAAATCTGAAGCTGTGAATCAGGGCTATTAAAGTATTAAGCTGATATGTTTGCAGATATATAGTGAATGGGGGCGATCTGAAGCTGTGAATCAGGGCTATTAAAGTATTAAGATGATATATTTGCAGATATATAGTGAATGGGGGCAATCTGAAGCTGTGAATCAGGGCTATTAAAGTATTAAGATGATATATTTGCAGTTATATAGTGAATGGGGGCAATCTGAAGCTGTGAATCAGGGCTATTAAAGTTTTAAGATGATATATTTGCAGATATATAGTGAATGGGGGCAATCTGAAGCTGTGAATCAGGGCTATTAAAGTATTAAGATGATATATTTGCAGATATATAGTGAATGGGGGCAATCTGAAGCTGTGAATCAGGGCTATTAAAGTATTAAGATGATATATTTGCAGATATATAGTGAATGGGGGCAATCTGAAGCTGTGAATCAGGGCTATTAAAGTATTAAGATGATATATTTGCAGATATATAGTGAATGGGGGCAATCTGAAGCTGTGAATCAGGGCTATTAAAGTATTAAGATGATATATTTGCAGATATATAGTGAATGGGGGCAATCTGAAGTTGTGAATCAGGGCTATTAAAGTATTAAACTGATATATTTGCAGATATATAGTGAATGGGGGCGATCTGAAGTTGTGAATCAGGGCTATTAAAGTATTAAGATGATATATTTGCAGATATATAGTGAATGGGGGCAATCTGAAGCTGTGAATCAGAGCTATTAAAGTATTAAGATGATATATTTGCAGATATATAGTGAATGGGGGCAATCTGAAGCTGTGAATCAGGGCTATTAAAGTATTAAGATGATATATTTGCAGATATATAGTGAATGGGGGCAATCTGAAGCTGTGAATCAGGGCTATTAAAGTATTAAGATGATATATTTGCAGATATATAGTGAATGGGGGCAATCTGAAGCTGTGAATCAGGGCTATTAAAGTATTAAGATGATATATTTGCAGATATATAGTGAATGGGGGCAATCTGAAGCTGTGAATCAGGGCTATTAAAGTATTAAGATGATATATTTGCAGATATATAGTGAATGGGGGCGATCTGAAGCTGTGAATCAGGGCTATTAAAGTATTAAGATTAAGAGATATATTTGCAGATATATAGTGAATGGGGGCAATCTGAAGCTGTAAATCAGGGCTATTAAAGTTTTAAGCTGATATATTTGCAGATATATAGTGAATGGGGGCAATCTGAAGCTGTAAATCAGGGCTATTAAAGTTTTAAACTGATATATTTGCAGATATATAGTGAATGGGGGCGATCTGAAGTTGTGAATCAGGGCTATTAAAGTATTAAACTGATATATTTACAGTGATATAGTGAATGGGGGCAATCTGAAGCTGTGAATCAGAGCTATTAAAGTATTAAGATGATATATTTGCAGATATATAGTGAATGGGGGCAATCTAAAGTTGTGAATCAGGGCTATTAAATTTAAACTGATATATTTACAGTTATATAGTGAATGGGGGCAATCTGAAGTTGTGAATCAGGGCTATTAAGAGATATATTTACAAGATATGATATACGAATACATAAGATTGCACAAAACAGTCTATTGAAGAAAGATTCATAGTTCATGTTTTGTTCTTCAGTGCCATTTTACTTTTGTATTCAAATCAAACTAATGATTCTTACCTTGAAGTTGTGTTGCAGGTTATTTTTCATTTCCCGAAACTCTAATTCCCAGAATGCTTTGTATCTTAAATAAACATGCCGGCACCCGTGCATGAATGAGTTTGAACGGTTCAACGAGGGAAACTTTCGTTTTTCAATTATTGGGACCCACAGGTTTGCAGTATAAACAATGCTGCAGTGTTGTACAATCGCGAGAGGTCAGATTCATTTAGATGTCCGTCTGCTGGTGTCCACTGTGAGTGTTTTAGCAGCGGTGTCATGATGAAAGTTCATGTTTGTTATTGTGTTGTGTGAATGTATGTATTTATATTTATACATGATATCTTTCAGTGAGAAGGTCCGGGAAAAACAGACCAGGGCAAAGCAGATGAGTACTTGTGACTCACATCTTTTTAAACCAAAAACCCACCCCAGCAGAACATAAATGACTTAAACTTGAAGGAAATACACTAAAGGGGTTTCATACGTTGTTTTGTTGTGGTGTCATGTACTGGATTGCATACGGTTGTCCTGTTTGTTACAGAAGAATAGCAAATACAGCCATGGCATTTAAAAAACATCTTGACCAAATAACTGTTAAATGTGTTTGTATGTAGGGTTTTAATGGCAAGGCAAGTTAATTTATATTCTTTCTACCAAGTCAATTCAATGTGGTTTACATGAAATTATGGACAAAGAGAAATAAGACGCATCTTTAAAATACAAAAGATTTAAGATTACAAATAAATCTTTAGACTTAAGGAAACTATAAAACAATGAGTGTATATGTAAACACAGTTAAACTGTTGTTTATGTTGCAGTTAATAATCTTCTGTCCAGCTTTGCCTAAACATTGAAGGTATATGCAGACTATATAGATGTTATAATAAACTTCAAGCTTTGTCTTTCGCCACATACGCTCAGATTTTCTGTGTGTTCTTTCACGCTTTGTACTGCTGGTGTGTTTCTCCAGGATGCTTTACGCTTGCCAGTTATCATCTTGACCTTTACTGGAGCAATGGCATCGATAGCATGTTTAACTTTTGCATTAGAGTCTGCAGATATATTTGGGGACAAAAAAAGCATTCATAAATAGCTCAGTGGTGTTCTCATTTATGAATCTCTTTCTTACAGAGACCGGTCTATCTTCAGTGGCAGGACAGAAATGATCTCTTATAATAGTGGGATGAAACGTTTAGACCTTTGCTGAGCAGATCCAGAGAATTTACCATCATCACAGGCTGCAAATATATCAGCTTAAAACTTTAATAGCCCTGATTCACAGCCTAGGATTGACTCTGTTATGATTCTGTCTTTCTTACTATCCTGTGCTTCCCTCTCCTGATCACACACGGTATTATACACTCACACCTACTTTACGCACACACTCATCTCCTCCAGCTGTTTCTTGTTTCCCCCTGCTTTGCACCAGATTCCACGCACCTGAACTCTCTTCCCTTTGATTGCGATTGCTACTTCTTTCCTCTCTTTTCCTCGTTGTCAGATTGTTTGTGATTTTCCGATGGAAAGAGTAACTCTGTCTAAGTCCCCCTTGCCTTGTCAAGTCTTGTCGGGAATCGGGTCATTGCAAATATGCTCTTTGTACTCTAACCTGTTCTCCGTATTTGCTTTGTTCTACCAGAAAGACTCGGGAGGCAAAGTGTAGAGTATTGAACATTTATTAAACAGCTGGTAAACCGAATATATGGTTATGGTAAATATGGTTATTGGGTTTCTTTGGAGTAGGCCCTGTCCGTGGCTCGCATCTGGAGGGCCACAAAGTCCTCCACTTCCCGTCTTAAGATGGAGACGGGGACATAGCCAACCCCTAAGATGTTTGTTGGCTTATCTCTGGAGCGGGGCCTACCCCCAAGAATGAAGAGAGATTTATACTCACCCGCTGGTTAACGTCTCTAACGGTTCCTGTAGACAAGATTTAGAATGCAAATGTTAATTGATATTGCCGAATGCTGGTCACCGGCCTCGATTGACCACGACACTGAGACAGGCCCCGATGGGCCACGACACTGAGACAATGCCCCGATGGTCCACGACACTGAGACAAGGCCCCGATGGGCCAAGACACTGAGACAAGGCCCCGATGGGCCAAGACACTGAGACAAGGCCCCATGGGTCAAGACACTGAGACAAGGCCCCGATGGGCCAAGACACTGAGACAAGGCCCCGATGGGCCACGACACTGAGACAAGGCCCCGATGGGCCACGACACTGAGACAAGGCCCCGATGGGCCACGACACTGAGACAAGGCCCCGATGGGCCACGACACTGAGACAAGGCCCCGATGGGCCACGACACTGAGACTGGGCCCTGGTGGGCAACGACACTGAACGTGGTGACTGAGGAAACTAGACACCACCACCAGTAATTGCATGAATTTACCTGGATCTTGACCGGATAAAGCTCGTTGAGCTGCCGTGATGATAGAGGAGTCCAGTCTTATGTACGACTCGTAAGCAGACGATGACCATCTGCCCATCCGTTTGATGGTTTCTGCTGGAATTCCGCCTTCGGTGGCAGTAGTGGCTGCTCCGAGGGGGTTTTGGGACGGACTTTCAAGTAGACGTGAATGGACAGAAGCTGGTGTTGATTTTTGGGAAATTTATTGTGGCGCCGGCTCGCTTCGTGTCGGATTTTGTGTGTTTAAGGGTGATTTGAGAAGGCTTGCGAGGTAAATTGGATGTCGGAAAGCGAAAGGTCTTTCGTTGGGTCGAAATTTTTCATTGAGTCTGGCATTAGTCCCCCCGGGCGCATGAAGCCATAGAAAGCTGAGAGGAACATGGCCTCCAGCAGTGCGTTTACATAAAGCCTGCCGCGGAGGGAATCAATAAGTCTGTGTAATATAGATAGTGTGATAGGCTTGCGTCTATCTGGATGACTGCGCGCCGACTGGGTCAAGCCTTTAAGTAACAAACGCACTGAGGGATTGGTGAAGAGGCTTGGATAATCGTTATTATGATGCCTTGCGTAAAATTGAATTCCCGCCAGTAATCTCCGAATGGAAGATATGGTCTGGTTCCGGTTCTCGTAATTATGGACGAGAAAGCAGCAGACTGAAGAGGTCCAGATGGGGAATAGCGGAATTTGGAAGGAGAAGCAGAACGATTTAAACTGGGACCAGGCGGAAGTGTATGCCTTGAGTGTCGACGGGGCCACTCCTTTGGTCATGTAGCGTCTGACTGATTGTCGAAGATAGTCTAGTCCAGTTTTATCTCCTCTAGATCGGGGCAGCGCAATGGGTCCTGGTCTGCTGAAGGGCAGAGTCGTCTGAACGTCTGCAGACGAAGACGAGATAGAGCATCAGCGATTTTATTATGGTGACCCGGAATGTGTCTGGCTGTGATTATAAAATTATAGAGAACTGACTGCCAGATCAGACGTCTTATGAATGGCATTATCGTACAGTGAGATCTCCCTTCGATAATGAGGCAACAGTTGCCTCATTATCGCAGTAAAGGGTGATGCATTCGCGAGACCACGCCGTTCCCAATATGACGCTAGCGACTGCTATTGGATAAATCTCCTGGAGAGCGGACGAAGCGAACCTGGAAGCGGGTTTGGTGAAATCGTGTGGCCACTTCTCAGCGAACCAATGTCCTTGAAAAAATCCCCCGAAGCCGATAGAGGGGTCGGCGTTGCTTCGACTGTGGACGTAGAAAGGGGTAAGTGGCGATCTTTTATATTCCATGTTGGGGTGTGATTGGTTAGGTGTTGATTGGTAGTGGATGATGCGAGATTGAGTCTTCCCGGCAGAACTGGCGCTGTAGCTATATTTCCAGAGGACGCGTCAGTAAGAACTTCTCCCTTTTTATCAAGGTAAGTCGAGCAGTCTTTCTAGACACGCAGTGCTTATTTTATTCAAGAATTAAATCATTAAATTTCATAATTATGTTTTTTTACACATTTATTGATTATGTTGGATTGCCCCCTTTGCGTTGCCCGAGTGAACAGTCTGGTGCATCATTTGAGAAATGTGCACGGGATAGTAAATCAGGAAGAACGTCAACTTCTGCTGAAACTTGCCACAGGAAGAGTGCTGCTAGGAAATATAAGATGTCCCGTGTGCTCAAAAATGATGAAGTACATAGAAAAGCACATTGTTAAAAACCACCCTAATCTAACTGTGAGTATATTCAAGGGGTTTTGTGATAGAAGTGATAACACAACGTTTATATAATGTGAGATACCATTTATATCAACTATGTTCGTTTTTTTCTCATTTTCAGAGTTCTGGGGTATCAGAAATTATAAGTGACCTCAAATTGAGAGTCACACGACAAAAAATGTCGGAGCTGAGGGCATCAAACCCCCAAATACCTCTGAATAACAATCTCGATCTAGCCTCGCAAGAAAATGAAAGGTACACCTCACGGGACCGTCTTTCTCAACCTCCTGAAGATTTGCTTCAAGTCCTGGGTAGATGATCTTATGACATGTTATAAAGATTAATTTACACATTGGTCATAGCGGCACATTAGTATACCCACTCTTTATTGTTTCACTTGCATTGAAGTTAAGCAAATGATTTATTTTACAGGCTCATCTTTAAATCAAGATATTCAGCTTCCTAGTCAGCTTGTGACTCTGGACTTGGAAGATCTGCAACATATTTTAAACTTTGAAGACACTGTGTCTAATTTTTGAGTGTGAGATTTTGTATTATATTTAACGAAACACGTTAAAAAGAAGTACTTCTATTTTATTTTAATTTGTATATTTTTTTCTAATTTGCTTGCTGTTATCTATTTTTCTTGATGTGTGTTTGTGTATATAGCTTGTGTCATTTGCACTTTATATAAAAACTTTCAACAACCCTGGATGAGTCACTCGTTCCTTGATTTATAACTCTTAACTACAGTTTTACATTTTTTTTCAATCCGTTTTATACAATAAAACAATTTGGACATAAGATTTCTGCCTTTTTTTAACATTGTCTGGTGACAATTTTTTACATAAACATTACGTTTACTTACACTCATCACGTCATTGCAGACGAGGACACCAGGTCTATTGTGATTTCAGGACACTGCAGAGAAACAAGTGTTTTATACAAACCTTTATTGAAGTGAACTTTTTAAACAATACAGAGAAAGAATAAGTGCACTCACATGAATGATGCAAACTTGCACAACTTCCTCCTCCTCGTCAGATGAAGTAACAAAGTCTATCACAGGTGACTGCAGGTAAACGCATAGAAGGGTTATTAATCCGTGAATTATAACACTTCACTGTTTTTAAACAATAAAGTTAACAATAAATTATATTTGAGATTAGTACTCACAATGTCATCCTGTAAATAGTTGCCCTCGGCCATGTCGTTGACTACAAGGAATGTTAGATCATAAAAAGACAGCCGATAAAAGCGATATTTTCTAAATATCATTAAACTCATTTTTGATTGTAATTATTGAGCAGCCACGTTTAAACAATGTGCTCACAAGATCAAGCCCTTGCTCATTTAAGAAGAGGATATCTGAGATAGTTTCTGAGAAATACACGTTTCATTTAACGGATAAACAAATTACAACATGTTAGTGTATATCTGTGACTTTATATTCACCATGACTCAATCTCATGAAATGTGTCAGCACATATCGAGTGCACTGCTATACGTTACCTTTAACAGAAACGACAATAAGGTTATATATTTTTAAATGAACATTGTGAAGTGAATGTCTTACCCCGCAGATAATGTATTTTCTCTATGAAGATGCAAACGGTTTTATCCGCTAAAATCCTGCAATCTGATTCAGGCTTAAAGGTTTTCGTGGAATTGTCAAAAACAATGCTGTGTCACATGTACCTCTCAAGTAAAGTTGTTCCTTGTATCCCTGAAGCGAATTTGTATTTTGTATCCCTAAAGCGAATTTGTATTTTGTATCTCTGAAGCGAATTTGTATTTTGTACCCCTGAAGCGAATTTGTATTTTGTACCCCTGAAGCGAATTTGTATTTTGTACCCCTGAAGCGAATTTGTATTTTGTACCCCTGAAGTGAATTTGTATTTTGTTTCCCTAAAGCGAATTTGTATTTTGTATTTTACAAGTTTAAATTATGGATGTGCGCCACTATTCGTAAATTCGATCTCCAATTATTATTAGTGAATTAAAAAACTGTGTTTTTATATGAGAATAAAATGACTTCATAACGGGGTTAGTGACCGCCACAGAAGACACTAATCCTCTGTCTTATTTAACACGTCTTTGTCTCATCTTTATAATACACATACAAAAATAATTTGTAGCCATGTTCTTAAAAAACAGTTCACTCAGATCGCAAGTTATAAATATATCTATATAAATATAAAGTTTACACACCGCCCGCCTGGTGACACCACATCAAAATGATAACAAATAAACTGGAGCCAAATATTTCGTTAACATAATACATCAGGTATAAAATACCAACATATTATTAAACAATTCACATTATTTTATTTATTACCATAACATATTTTGGTATGAAATATATCAGCTTGTTAATTTAAGCTTAAAACATCAACATGTCCATTTAACAGCGTCTAATGATTCTGGCATAAGATTGTTACCCTTTTCCACAACTAAGCCTGCGATGACCTCCTAAGCATTTATTATCAACTTTATAAATGATAAAAACAGATATTACTGTGCGGCTATTGTTACTGGTCAAACGAAGAGCAAGAGCGTCTTCTACGCTGATGTCGGCTTTACTGTAACCGGCTGACGAACAGACTTTACAAAGTAAATTACTTTCTTCACGGTAAGAGTCCTGGGACCCGTTTCAGAAAGCAGGGTAAGAGCAAACTCAGAGTAAGTTAACCCCAGAAAACGGGATACTCTGGGTTTTCAGTTTCAGAACGCGAGGTATATCAAACCCGCGACCGCGGGGTAAGTCAAGCCCGTTTCAGAAATCAAGGTATTTTATACTTAGAGTGAGTAACCATAGTAACCTACTCTGTGAACCTAACCTGGTCGGGAGCAGGTTTTATTCCACTAACCCGAGGTTTGTTACAATCTCCGCCTCTTTTAGAAGCGCGAGTGGTGTTGAAATTGCCTTCGCCGTTTGTTTTTTCATTCGTTTTCCTTAATCGCGCACAAGTTTATAACACAGACATTAAATGTCCGTTTATTCAGGAACCTGTAGATGATGAAGCTGTATTCATTTGGAGAGAGTTAAATTTACGTCGGTAGAGAATATATGGTTAAGCCACGCTTGGATGTCATATCCGGAGGATTTGTTATTTGAGCGATACAGTTTTTCTTTACAGTCCATTGCATATATCCACAATCTGCTTCATCCTTACATCACAAACCTCAACTCGTGACCGCGCTCTTACATCTGAGCAGATTATTTTTATGGTCACGTTTCTTTGCTAATGGAAGCTTTCTACATAACACCGGGGATGCAGAACATGTTAGCATGGCAACTGTACGCACAGCAGTAAGAAAAGTGTGCATCGTGGTCTTGCTACCAACTCTGGAAGTAAGCGAATAATTTAAATACCCTTTAGGATTTCCCAATGTGATTGGGTGCACATGTAACCGGTCCCACTCGCGCGGTCTTCGAACCGACGTTGGCCCGAATGTGAGATGGGCGCTCTAACGATGAGCCGTAGAGCGTCGCTGTTGGTCAGGGAGTGCCGCTTACACACTGCACAGCTCTTCACTCCGTTACACATAGCTGGAGCAGGGGCAAGAATGGCCAGTTTTCTGTCTTCTATAGCCACAGTGCTCGGTTCTCATATCCGCATAACTTTCAAAGCCAGTTTTTTAAATATATCAAACATTTCCCAGTCAGACATCTTAAAAGCAAGAGCATTTAAACTCACCGGACTGAATGATGTTTTATATTTTATTTTCAGCTGCTGCCATGTTCTTTTTATTGCAGAAGGATTGCACCTACATGACAAACATCGAAGGTATATATGTGTTTATATATATATATATATATATATATGTATGTATATCTTACATGTAAATGTGTATATATACACACACATATATATATATATATATATATATATATATATATATATGTGCCTCCAATTCGACTGCGAGAAATAAACGGAACGCTTTTTGTCACGTGGCGTTGCCATGGTGAATCGTGTTATCTTCGCTCAATTGATGATGGCTTTTTAAAGCCGCGATGAACACGCGTAACCTAGAGTAAATTTACTCAGAGTGGATTGAACTCATTGAAACCAGCTGTTCTGAAACAGAAAACTCAGAGTAGCGATTATCTGAGTAAATCAACTCAGAGTTCATATTTTAACTCAGGCTTGCTTGAACCTCCTTATTGAAACGGGTCCCTGATTAGGTCCGATTATGCGGATGGTTTTTATCCAAGTGCCTGTCATTGTATACTTTGTTGTATGCGTTTCATTTTAAATTAAATAGTCTTTTATTAGTCTAAACATCAAGAAGAGGGTGTAGGCGTGCGGGTTCGGGGATGCGATATGGCAATCAATTTATGTCCGTGTCTTTTTACTCTCACATAAGTCAATAAAATACAAAAATAGGGTGAGTGTTTCGTGTGGTCTACGTGATCATTTTTAGTGTTGAGCACGTAGCTTTAGATATATGTCTGTAGATTACCATGTTGATTTATCATCAAGCCTATTTTACTCGTGACGTCTGCAGGTTATCACATGAATGTATTTTCAAGTCTATTGTACAGATCAACTCTCCAGGTTACTATGTCAGTTCACTTTGTATGTTATTGCACAGTGGATCACCTGCTATAAAAAGAGCTGTTCTGTTTTTAGGCTTCTCTTGCTCGAAGACCCACCGACTGAATACTCCAGTGCTCTTTTTCATTTCGTTAATACTTCTTTACACAGGTAAGTCTGCTTTACTTCAAAAAGTTCAAGTAGAAAGCAATGCTAAGCCAAATCTTTTCATTGTTGGTGGTACATAAAGGGAAAATAGTGTAGACACTTTTATAATAATTCAGTTTCACGAGTTCGCCCTCGCCAATAAACAGCTCCTTATTGGGATAGATGGTAAAGCAAGGGAATGCAGGTTATGCGTATTTGGCGTGTTTTACAGGGAGTGGGCTCCGAGCTCGCCGGATCTATCCGAACCCGGAGCACTCTACTCTTCAGACCAAGTGCTCAGGGCTCGGAACCGGCTCGAGCTCAGAACATGCTCTTGCATTAAACAGTCGAACAACAAATTATCAGAAGGAACAAGTGTATGAGTGCGTCTGCATCACCTGTTCATGTCCTTCGTTTGTTTACGGTGGTCCTGTGTTTCAGCAGGAAGATCTTCTTACCACAGAAGAGGAGCTCCTCTTAAGGCACGAGACCATGAGGGACTTTTTCGTCCAGGAACTGAAGACCTTAAGAGAAGCTGTGTTTTCTGTCCAGAAGGCGGCGCAGGGGGAATTAAAGGCCTTCATGGAGGTTACGGAGAAGAACTTCGAGGAGGAGCTGCAACACAATACAGAGAGGACACACAGACAGATCCGATGCGACCTCCAGCTGCTGGAAGAAAACTTTAAGGCCGCCCTACAGAAGGTTGAGGTCAAAGTGGAGGCCATGGAGGAATCTTTGGTCAACAGAATGGTCACTGTGGAAGGGAAATTGGAGTCTGTGCTTTCAAGGCTAGCAGCGATGGAAGCTGACATTTGCAGTTTGTTGGCTTCTCCTGGAACAACCCAAGGCACGACGTCAAACTTGACAAGACGTGCAGCTTCCCTCCCGTCAGCCAGCAGCCCACTGCTTTCATCCATGCAGGAGCAAGATGCGGAGACCTCGTTTGACATACAAAGTCCGTTGGCTTCTCAGTCTCCCATCAATCCCTCACAAGGTGCGACATTTACCTTGACAAGGCGTAGACCAACCGCTTCCATCCCTGTTCTGTCGTCACCCAGCGGGCCACTGCTTTCATCCATGCTGGGGCAAGATGAGGAGCCCTCTTTTGACATACAAAATCAGTTGGCTTCTCAGTCTCCCATCAATCCCTCACAAGGTGCGACATTTACCTTGACAAGGCGTAGACCTACCGCTTCCGTCCCTGTTCTGCCGTCAGCCAGCGGGCCACTGGTTTCATCCATGCCGGGGCATGAGGTGGAGAGCCTCATCGAATGTTCAAGAGGTGGACTTTCAAATTCAGTTACATCGGGGTATCAACAACAGGTTGGCTGGACAAAGCGCAAGCTGGCCGAGTCCTTAGAAGACCTTACTCCAGACCTAGCTGCCAAAGTAAAGCCCCACATGAGCCAGAACATTAATAGACAGGAGAAACTGTCAAGACTCCAGCTGGCCTATTTCAAATATCAGTTAAATCGACAGAGTTAATAGTGAGTTTACATTACGAGAATTCTTTTGACTTTCAACAATTTCTTTACTGCTGTATGCTGCATCTTAACCTTTGATGTTAGTGTGAGTTCGCATGGATGCTGAATTATCCTGTTATCTTTCTTCAGACACCAAGAGCCTTTATGACAAGGCAGATGTCATCAAAGAGGCAGGTGAGAGGGATGGCGTATGGAGTCCTGGTTGGAGTCCTCGCGGCAACAAGGATTTGCAACATTTTTTAGCTGAAAAAATAAAAACCACCCTTAAAAAGACAAGAAGAAGTGAGATGGTTGTGGAGGAGGAGAAAATTGCATTACAGCAGAAGCTCCAGTTCTAGAATGGCCTTGTTTATTTGAATTCATCATCGGTTTCAATAAAAAGATTCAATTGTATTTTATACTGTTATTTGTTCAAATAAATGTTTCATGAGAAAAAGAGTTCTTTGTCGTTCTTCTCAATGTTCCTGGTAATTATTTTGTTCGTTGCATGAAATCCCAAATAATTCCACACACACATTTAAAGTACTTTAACATTGTTACATCATGTGAATGTGGCTATCCATACATTTATATTTTATCCATGATAAATCAAACAGTTTGTTTTCACATCACTTAATAAAAGAAGACAGATTGAAACAGAGTAAGAAAGAAACTGAAACACAATGAATACAATACAATATTAAACGTTTTGTTGCTTTGACAACCGAGAAGAACTTCGAGGAGCTGCAACACAATACAGGAGAGGACACATAGATAGATCCGATGCGACCTCCAGATGCTGGAAGAAAACTTTAAAACCGCCCTACAGAAGGTTGAGGTCAAAGTGGAGGCCATGGAGAAATCGGGGGTCAACAGAATGGCCACTCTGGGAGGGAAATTGGAGCCAGTGCTTTTGAGGCTAGCAGCGATGGAAGCTGACGTTTGCAGTTCGTTGCTTCTCCTGGAACAACCCAAGGCACGACGTTGAACTTGACAAGACGTGCAGCTTCCCTCCCGTCAGCCAGCAGCCCACTGCTTTCATCCGTACCCAGCAAAAGAATTGTGCATGAAGATGGCATTGATAACGTAAATGATTATAAAGGTTAAATAGAAAGCATTTGCATGCGTGCAGAGAAAATAGTTGAACTGTTGTGCCATTTTATCAGTCAAGCGATTTTTAACGATGTGTCATTCAATTATGAAAAATGTAATGCAGAATAAGGCATACAGCTTCATTTTTACGTCACCAGGTGCAGAAGCCGGACATTGTGAGAGACCTGCATACAGCGTGGGATTGGGTAAAAGGTCACAGAGATTTGTTCCATGGAGAGGTGACAGAGCCTGCCTTTTTGAGAATGAACCAAGTCCAAAAACAAAATACACTCACCATGGTGCTGGGGGGTCAATTCTTCGAGGCGAGGGATGACTTTTTGTTTATATTTCAATCTCAAAACGACTTGGAAACAGTCTTGTCATTCTGTGTTGATGAGCGAGCCCTTAAGGTCAATACCATATTCTTCAATGAGCCTTTTCAGTAGACAAATTATATGAGTAGATGTGTGTGAAAGAAGAAAGAAACAAATCAAAATAAATGTTATGAATATATAGCTTTATCATGTGCTTTTCTTAAATGCAAACATTTTTGCAAACAAGTACGCTAAATATGTATACAGCATATGTAAAACATAGCTTTACAAAATTCACTGAAATAAAAGTACATTAAATATACACATCTGTATTGGCCAGATTGTGTCTAACAAATGTAAACAATTCTGTGAGATTTTCTCATTTATTAAATTTAATCAAGTTAATGTGCGCCACGGCAACCTTAAATATTGTTAAGAAAACAAAGACGTAAAACTCTGTGTGCACTGGCCGTTTCCCAACCGACCACCTCAAGCACGTTTGGTCCAGTGCCAAGAACGGGCCCGTCTCTCCATCCTCCATCCACCCACCCACGTGAAACATAGATTAACTTTCCCGTGTATGGATAAATATCAATTGGGATAAATTCAATGACATAATAAAATATATATTTCAAGTGATTATGTAACCTGAACGGGTCGTCAATTATCGTAGAATGATTTCTGTGTACATCTGTTTCTCGTATTGGTAATGTGAAAGTCTCCCTCTAGCGGACTGAAAACAGAATTGTCCCAATTACTATTAAAATTTTCTTAAACTGGGAAAGTATTATTACTTGGTTGTTTTGATGTAAAGTAATTATCTGTAAATTATAATGTATCATAAAGGGACAAAAGGTTAAAGTCAATGGGCTTTTTATGCCCCGGGTGGGTTAAAACTCTAAATCTGGAGCTGTCCGTGGCACTGAGAATTTTGTGCTCGTTCCTGTGGATTGAATCTCAACATGAACACCTAGAAATATGATTCCCAGTGACACGCCCTGGTGCTGGCATCCCGTTACACACCTTTAATGTAGGTGTAACCTTATGGTCCCGCAAAAAGTAATCAGGCAGAAGGCGGCAGTGCAGTTTCACTAGAATAAAAATAGTAAAAAATGCCATGTAGGGTCAGGATCCCTGTGTCCCTGGTCGTTGAGACTATCATGGAACAGTTCAATTAGTACACAGTCCGGATATTGGGAAAATCGAGCAATGAGAGAGACAGGCTACCCATCTGCTCCATTCCAGTACCTTCAAGATAGATCTGTTCAGGAGTACGCCAATAGGAGTTTACAAACGAAAGGTTTTGCTGAGGGTAAGTATATTAATGCATTTATTTAATTCGTATTGTCTCTTAAACTAACCAACAGGTTCCATTGTGTAAGGGTTAGACACCTGAGGATCGTGCCGTTTATAGTGTTTCAAAGTATTGAACCAAAGATATATACATATCTTGTTATAATATTAGATGTTATGGCAAACTGTCCGATTATCCCCAGCTGGTTAATCCTTCAGAAAAGGTGTGAAGGCCGTGCTCCAGACGTGGTAAGAAAGTAGACCTGTCCACAGGGAATATCAACACTTACAAAGCCAAACCGTGAAGTCCTTTCTGCATTCAAAAAGTGGTTTGGAGATAAGGGATTTTATAAAAGTATGCATTTAAATTTTCCGTGGTGTCCTTTTTTTTTTCCCCAAGGGGTTGGACAAGGGAAAGGGTTTGTTAATTTAAATTTTGCTTTTTTTGTTGTTTTTGGAAACTTAGTTGTTGGTTTCAAAATTTTTTATTGTTTTTTTTTTTTCTTTTTACTCGGGGGGGGGGGGGCTTCCTTTTTTACGAATTTTTATTAATAGTCTTTCTTTCGTTTTTTTTTTTATAAATATATATTTTTAAAAAAAAAAATGCCGGTCTTTTCCCCCCTTTTTTTTTTTATTATTATTTTTTTTTAAAAAACAAAATGTGATGGAAATTTTCATGACGTGGGTTTCTTCATGCTAATCTCTGTAAAAATTGATTCAAGACTGTCTATCTTGTTGTTCTTAAAATCCTGAGAAATGTTTTGCTACGTGGCAGACCACTCAGCTCCTTTGCCCTTGAGCAAAGACCAAGAGGTTCTGGTAAAGATAAGGGATGGCGACACATTTGTGTTGCCAAAGATACGTTCTTGCTCAAGGGAGGGGAGAAGAAGGGGTGTCATGGCTTGGATCATATAAAAGCCCCTGTAAATGAACAGGAAGCACCTTCACTCTGCACTATGTCTTGTGATGCGGACTGAATGACAATAAAATATAAAATACCTTGCAAGGTAACTCATGCTCTCTGTGTGTTGCATTTGTCTAAATTATTTAAAAACTCACCTTGATTAAGGAATAAGAAAATTCCACAACAATTTGGCGACGAGGCATGGGATCACAAGGCTGATGGAGAACGGATTAGAGTTGACTGATCATCCTGGACATAGCATATCCAGCTCTAACCCCATACAGGGACGAGAGAACTCTACTCCGGACCCCAGGCTGACGTGATCCCAAAAGAACTCAGTGCAAGGCACAAAAGTGAAAAACGGTGAGTTGAAAATATTCTGAACAGTCTGAAGAAAGGGGAGACTACTTAGCGCTAAACAGTCAAAGAGAAGTGACTACTCTAAATCGAGATAGATTTTAAAGAGTCTGAAAAGAGAAGTGACTACTCTAAATCGAGATAGATTTTAAAGAGTCTGAAAAGAGAAGTGACTACTCTAAATCAAGATGATAGATTTTAAAGAGTCTGAAAAGAGAAGTGACTACTCTAAATCGAGATAGATTTTAAAGAGTCTGAAAAGAGAAGTGACTACTCTAAATTAAAAATGGGACAAGGAAGGTCCCATATGAATATGGATAAACCAACATACAGAGAAATGAGGAAAAGGTGGGGAACGGGAAGTTTACAAAGTGTACCCTATTTAAAAGAAAAAGCTAACTTTCCAGAAAACGGTAAATTTAGTACCACAAAATTAGAGAAAATAAGAGAACACATGGGGAAAAAGGACATATTTAAAATGTCCAAAAAAGAAAGAGAAAAATATGACGAAGCGTGTAAATGTTTAGAGTTATGGGAGCGGGAAGCAAATAGACGTGACTATGTTTTTAAAGAAATGGCATTGGAAGAACTGCCACCACCGAAAACTCCATTGTACCCTGTTTTGCTTGAATATAATGATTTAACCCCTCTGTCTTCTTTACCCCCATCTATGACTTGTTACAAACACCAACCGGAGGATGATTGTGTCCTTCCTCACCGACATCTGAACCCGATCGAGGCAGCTCCAGTGCCCCCACCAGTATCTCCACCAGCACCAGTGCCACACATGCCACAGCCCGTGGTGCGTCCGAAGCAAGAAAGAGTGCATCCAGCACCGACAGACAAAGAACTTTTGACATTTTGCAAAGAATTCTCACCCTCAATGAAAGAATTAGAGAGACTGTTTAAAGTCAAACTGAAACCATTTGACCTGAGAAAGCTACAGTGTAAATGGCCTGTGGAGGAAGTATTTAAAGAACATTCTGGACTTCAACCTGATTCAGACGGACCGGACATTGGTCCATTCGAAGGACATCTCAGATCCGCTTTTCAGCGGAACCTCAGAGAAGAGCTGAGACGTGAAGTGGAAAAATCGTGCATCGAGCCAGATCGTGAGATCGTCCGTCATGCTGTACACGCCGAAAGACAAACAGGCAAGAAAGAGCTTCAGAAGAAAAACACACAAGATAAAGAACTCCACATGGCTCTAATGAATATCGGAGGAGAACACGGAAGAAAAGGAAGATGGCGAGGGAGAGGAGGTCAGTGGCGTGGACGTGGAAGAGGGAGAGGAGGTTTTAAACCCTCTAGCACCTATGATCCAGAGAAATGTTTCAATTGCGGAAAGACGGGGCACTGGCGGAACGACTGTCCGGAGCCTCTGAGACCAATGGGGTCAAAACAAAAGGTAGATGGAAGTGAGGAGGTGAGGCATCATTCCGAGGGTGGTGAGTATGATTTCCCTTAGCATATGCAATGAAGAAATGCTTTTTCCTACTGTATGCAACGAAGATCTGCTTAGCTCACATTCCATGATGAATGAAAACGCTTTCTGAACTTTGCCAAAATGCACAATGCTTGTGTGCAACAAACTGCTTGAATTTTTGATAGATTCAGGGGCAACGAATAGCCTACTGTGATTCACAAGAAGTGTTTAAATTTGCCAGAGTCTAAACTAGCTGTGTTTTCCCTAAATGCTAGTGGCTCTAATGTAAAATAATTTATGTCAAAAGGGTGCAATGTGAGTTGGGGAGTGTCAAATTTCGACACAGGTTTCTCATGTCTGACTGCTGCCCGATTCATTTGCTGGGCAGAGTCATAATGTGTATGATGACAGATTGAGCATGATAGCAACACGACCCGTGTGCAGCGCTCGTACAGCTGTACTATGTAATATTGAATTATGTAAGTACGATGTAGAATGTATTGCCTCACAGAGCCTCATGACGTTGATTACAATGGTGTGGGGAGCTGTGGGTGTTTTGCTGACAAATATGCGCACGCCATAGAATGGGTTAAAAGGGATGACGTGCAATATTCAAATTTGTTGCATGCCCATCGTGAGAATCATGCCTGTCTGTCAGCAACAAGGGGACTTGAAGTGTTTTCACACAGCATAGTTTGAAAGATGTTGACATACCAGAAATTTTGGGAAAGGTGCCCGTACAACTTTGGGTAACAGGAAAATATTATGTTGGGTTGATTAGGAACTGTGAGCCTGTTGTGATAACGCCCAAGGGTAATTTTCGTCCACGTAAACAGCAATTCCCCCCTCAAAACAGAAGCCTCAAACCAGAAGCCCTCAATGGCATAAGGCCAATATTTAATGAGTTTAAAAAGATTAAAAAATAAAGGCATAGTTGTGCCATGCCCAAATTCACCTGTGCGCACACCTTTGTTTCCAGTTAAAAAGATCAGAGAAAAGGGAGCACCCGTTGAATGGCGGTTCGTACCAGATTTGCAAGCAGTTAATGCCGCAGTACAGCCACGAGCACCAAACGTACCCAACCCGTATACCATTCTCAGCCAAATTCCGCCTGAGACGAAATGGTATACGGTGATTGATTTGTCAAACGCGTTTTTCAGTGTGCCAGTACACCCAGACTCACAATACTGGTTCGCCTTTTCATTTGATGGCAAGCCATATACATTCACACGTCTATGCCAAGGGTACTGCGAATCACCGACCATTTACAACGAGGCACTGCGACAATCACTGGAGCCATTCCATCTCCCGAAGGGGGTGGCATTGCTTCAGTATGTGGATGACATTCTTTTATGTGCACCCACCAAAGCGCAATGTGAAGAACACACTGTACGACTGTTAACTCATTTGGCACACGAAGGACACAAAGTGAATATCTCCAAAGTCCAGCTGGCAAAACAATTTGTTCGTTTTTTTGGGTCACGAAATTACTGACCGTGGCAGACAGCTGTCCGCAAAGCGCGTGTCTGCAATTTCAGACATCGCACGCCCAAAAACAAAGAAGCAACTAATGACATTTTTAGGGATGAACTCTTACTGTAGGAATTTCATTTTGAGGTACACAGAGATGGAAAAACATCTCACGGTATTGATTCACGGGAAGCCCATGACTGCAAATGCGCAGATTGAATGGGCTGATGCAGGGGTTGAGGCTTTTGGTAATCTCAAGCGAGCTCTGCAATCTGCGCCTGCGCTAGGTATCCCAAACCCAGACAAACCATTCACACAAATGGTAGACGAAAAAGACGGCACAATGCTCTCTGTGCTGCTCCAAAAACACGGAGACCAGCTGCGCCCCGTTGCTTATCTTTCATCCAGATTAGACAGTGTGGCACAAGGTCTCCCACCGTGCCTGCGCGCAGTAGCAGCGGCAGAGAAAACAGTGCTGGCCTCTAGGGAGTTTGTTGGTTATTCTCACCTTACTGTGTTTGTTCCCCATGCAGTGGCTATGATTCTGTTAGAACAACGAGTGTCACATTTATCTACAGCGAGGTGGCTGAGATATAATCTGACGTTGTTGGAATTGCCAAACATCACGGTAGGGAGATGTAACACACTAAACCCAGCCACGTTGCTGCCACTTACTGACAATGGTGACCCACACAACTGTGTTGCCACTTTAGAGCAAGTCTGCTCGCCTTGGTTGATCTCAGAGACGAACCTCTGCAAAATGCAGACTTGACTTTCTATGTAGATGGCAGTGCACGAAAAGATGAGGCGGGAAAGAATCACGTGGGGTTTGCTGTTGTGTCTGATTTTGAAACAGTACAGTCAGGCCGCCTGCCTGACCATTTCTCTGCTCAGACAGCAGAGCCCATTGCACTCACACGCGCATGCGAATTAGCAAAGAATAAAAAAATGTAGACATTCACACAGATAGTAGATATGCATTTGGTGTAAATCATGATTTTGGCACACTGTGGAAACACAGAATTGTAAAAGAGATGGTAAAAGATTCTTAATCCGGTTGCTGATATGTTTCTTTTCTCCACACCTTGTTGTGTGTGACTGTGACACTTTTGTATCGAAATTTTTTTGCAGGAACCGAAACTGACTGCAGCAAAGCAAGCAACATCAGAGACAGACAGATTGTCTCCAGAAATCACTAACAAAACTCTTTCTCTTGCAGAGATGCAAACATTTTGCAGAACCAGCTGAGCGTGCACTCTGGAAGGAGTGCTCATGTAAATACACATACAATGTTTGGGGGGGGCCAAATGGCCTCAGCTGTTTGCCAAACATTTTTTCCCTGCTTTTGCGATTTTGACGCATGGCCTAGACCACGCGTCAAAAGGGGGGATGTTACAAGCAATGTGTTTTTGTGTTTTTGCTCTCAAAATATTTGTGCAGGTCAAAGGAGCAGTAGCAAATGGAGCTGACAAATCATTACACAGCTTCCAGGAAGTCATGGGAAAGACACGCCTCCCACTGCAAAAAGGTGTCCAAGGAGTGGCAACTCCAACCATAGGGCCATCACAATGGCATCCACAATGGCTCTTCGCAATGGTCGTGCTGACAAAGGGAATCAACTGTTCGAGTCGGGGACGCATCGATCCCCGAGAAATTAGAGATTATAGAATTTTGTTTCAGTGCAACAATATATTCCAAGTTTAATAAAATGGTATGGGGAGGGACAGTGTTACCCTAATTCTGCTAGGTACTGGGGAACAAATATGTATTTGTGTAGAGGTACGTGTACCTCAGGTGATGTTGTGGATAAGGCAACAAAATTTAAAATGTGGGCCATTATGTCCCCTGGGACGGCCAAATAAAAAGGAAAAAGAGAAAGTTTTAGACTAGCTCTAACTCAGAAAAATTTTAGTTATGAGGGAACGGGAGCAATTCCACAAATGAGAGTAAGAATATGGAAAGTGACGAAGGTTGAGCAGGTGATGAAGGTTTAAGCAAGTCAGTATTGGTGGATGTGGTGAACAAAGGGGAAAGACACAGGTCAGAAGGTTCAGATATCAGTACAGCCAAGGAATTTTCAGGCGGCAGAGCAGGCAGAGAAAGAGGCACAGGAAGTAGAGGCTAGGACATGGATAGATCCAGGAGAAACGAACATAGATATGAGAAAGGCAATATACCAATGCAAAGGCAATAAGGCATGTGCATTGGCTCTGATGCAGAAGAAAGAGGTAGGAGTGAATGACAGTTGTTGTGGTGTATGCAACTCGAGCAGGCTTGGAAAGTTAGTCCTCTGAGATTAGAGGATGAGAGAAGGCTGAAGGGTCAATTACCCTGTAAAGCCACCACCCTGTTGACCGTTGCAAACAGCACTAACGAAGCAGAGGCGGCACGAAAGACAGACTGCAAAGAACCAGGTGGTAAGTACAGCATCAGTTTTGACACCAGGCCTCTGAATATACACCCCAGGGTAGGGCATGTTTGCCTGTGTAGAGCGAAAGGGGGGCCACTCATAGGAACATCAGAATGCAAAAACATAGTGGAAACCAATGACAACCAACCAAATTGTTCTTTTAATAGTTGGAATTTCACCTGCCCGTTCTCAGAGGACGAGGTAGGCCTAAGTGGCGTAGTATGGGTCTGTGGGGAAAGAGCATTCCACAGACTACCCATGAAATGGACAGGCTGTTGTTATCCAGCTCTCCTGTCTATAGGAGCAGCTGCCTACGCACCTAGAAAAATCAGAGAAAAAAGGAATTTGCTCGACGTTGACAGCATGCCCAGTACCTATGAAGGAGCATGGTTGATGGACCCCTGGACGTCCCCACAGGGCACTGTCCTGTGGAATATTTTTGGAGGTCTTGGTGGAGCTTTAAGCATGACAAAATTGAACGGATTGGCTTGGCAGGTTTTAGCATTGGCAAACTCGACTGAGAAAGCTTTGGGTCTATTGAGCGAGGAGATGGCACAGATGAGGGAAGTAGTTTTACAGAGTAGATTAGTTTTAGACATGCTTACGGCAGAGAAAGGCGGTGTGTGCAAAATGCTCGGGGTCAGTTGTTGTTTCTATATTCCGGATTATGCTGATAATGTCACAGACGTTATAAAACACATGAAGAATGCAATCAGGGAACCGGATGATATGACTAACAGTCTGTTGAAATGGTGGAATAGCCAAGGTTGGGGGGTGGCTGATGCAGGTGGCATTACCCATTCTAGTGGGATTATTATTTCTTATAATTATGTTACCATGTTTAATTTACTGTTTTCAAAAGTGTTTAGATAAAATACTATTAGGGAGCATGGCTGCAATTGAACAAAGGTTCATGATGCAGACCATCGATCTCACGGAAGGGGAATTTAGGGAGTACGATGACAATGGCCTATGAAATCTGTAGGACAAAGGGCAGTGCTCATCTTGCAGGTTGAGGCATAAAGATTTTGGTTATCATATATGATAAAAGATGGGAATGTGATGGAAATTTTCATGACGTGCGTTTCTTCATGCTAATCTCTGTAAAAATTGATTCAAGACTGTCTATCTTGTTGTTCTTAAAATCCTGAGAAATGTTTTGCTACGTGGCAGACCACTCAGCTCCTTTGCCCTTGAGCAAAGACCAAGAGGTCCTGGTAAAGATAAGGGATGGCGACACATTTGTGTTGCCAAAGATACGTTCTTGCTCAAGGGAGGGGAGAAGAAGGGGTGTCATGGCTTGGATCATATAAAAGCCCCTGTAAATGAACAGGAAGCACCTTCACTCTGCATATGTCTTGTGATGCGGACTGAATGTCAATAAAATATAAAATACCTTGCAAGGTAACTCATGCTGTCTGTGTGTTGCATTTGTCTAAATTATTAAAAAACTCACCTTGATTAAGGAATAAGAAAATTCCACAACACTAGTTTTAAACCAACATTTTTTACATTTTGTCTTCATTACCAATTATTATTAATCACTGCAAGTAACAAAATTGTGTTTTTTGTTTTTTTGCAGCACACTTTGGCCGGGGATTTCCCAAAGAAAAAAAGGGGGGGGGGGGGTTTTAAGGCAGGGGGGGGAAAAAACACTCCCCCCCCCCCGCGCCACGAAAAAAAAAAAGAGGGGGGCCGGGCCGGGCCGGGGGGGGGGGAAAGCGCGCCCCAACCCAAAAAACACCCAACCAAAAAGTGGAAAGGCCTGGAACGGATTGATCAGGATGTTGTCACAAAATGTTCTTTCCAGGTCGGAGAGGTCATATGTGACTTTCACGGATGTGTAGTAACGGCGAGTGGGGGCCAGAAAATCTTAACTGGCAAGGTTGAATCTTCTTTCGGCTTGTTCTTCTACACAAACAGGAAGGGCGAGCCGATGTGCATAGACTCCAGCCGCTGCGAATGCCACCCCGACAGGCAGCCGTTCTGTCACCTCATTCGACACTCCGGGAAGCACGCTAACATACGTCCCAGGCTGTTTACAGTTCAGGAGGATGGGAAGGACAAGGACATAATCTTGTTTCTGGCAATCAGAAAGATTCCGTCCAAAGAAGCACTATGCTTTGATTACGGAGACAAGAAGAAGTCCTACAGGGGAGAGGGTCTAGATCTCAACTGGCAATAGACCCCGACTTCTGGACACCAAACTTGCAACTGTGAACGAGCTGGCTTCCAAACCATTGACATTTTGTCCAGCAAACTTTGTTTCTCCTGTCCTGTACCAAAGAGAATTGGATGAATTTCTCATGATGAAATGTCATGTTTGTTATTGTTTTTTTGTAAATGTATGATATGTTGCAGTGAGATGATCCATGAACAACCAACCAGGACAAAGCAGATAAGTACATTTCTCATATTTTTCTTCTCTAGTCCTCTTTGTAAACATATGCTCAGACCGCCTTTTAATCTCTTGCAGTGCCAAGGTCTGGTCTCTTCATCTTATTTCTCCAGGACAAAGCAGATAAGTACATTCCTCGTTTTTTTCTTCTCTATTCTTAATACATATATGCTCACACCGTCTTTTAATCTCTTGCAGTGAGAAGAATCCCCAGACCCTTCCAGACATCTGTAAAAGAACAAACAACAAAATCTTTCTTTCCGGCTGATGAGATCGGTGGTTTCCTGTTTATTATTGAAATTTTAAGCTCATTTAACTGTAAAAGCTGTCTATCATTCTCATTTCTGTTTGTTGTCTACAATTCTTATTTTTGACAAGAGTTTATCTTGTACACATTTGCTGGTGTTTCAGTAAAGTTGATCTGTATTTCATCACATTTAAAAAGCACAAAACATAGAGAACCTAAATAATAATTATTGGTATTAGAAATACCTTTACAATTCAACTGATGCACACTGTTTCTTAGATTATCCGGTAGCTTCAGGAGAGCAACCATAGAGAGCCACAAGAAAACAAGCAAACCAATGCAATGGTAAGATCAATTTGTTTTATTCAATTAAAAACTGTTAATCCTCATCATCGCCCTCATCATCAGCGAATTGCATTACTGCATTGAGAGACAAAAAATAACCAGGCAATGCTTAAACCATTGGGTTACAGATAATGTGTAATATTTCCATTACATGCCTCCTCTATGTCCCGATGAGGTGGAGGTGGCTGAGGGGGAAGAGGAAGAGGAGAGTTTGGGTCTGGTGGCTCTTCCTCATCATCTGACGATGTGTGCTCGCTGTCCTGAAACATAAGACAAAACCACATCTGTTTTAAACTGCTGTATATCCATTGTTAGGGTTCTAAGGGCTTTGGAAGAACATGCAGACTAATCTTACTGTCCGGCTGATGAGATCTGTGGGTGCCTGGAAAAATATAATACAATAGAGAGTTGAAGTATACATTTACAATTGGACATCTGCATGTTTATAATTGAAAATTTAAGCTCACTTCACTGTAAAAGCTGTCTATGCCGCTGTCTGTCATTCTCATTTCTGACGAATAAAGAGAGATTTCTGTTAAACTGGGTTTTGTCTACAATTCTTATTTTTGCCAAGAGTTTATCTTGTACACATTTGCTGGTGTTTCAGTAAAGTTGATCTGTATTTCACCATATTAAATAAAAAGCACAAAACCTTAATGTGTGTGGATAACTATAATGTGTATTGCAGCAGCAGCTTTCACGCTTTACAATGCGCTGGACCAAATATGATGTGATTCACGATTGTGAGAATGTTTTACCAGAAGTGATGAACCATGAAACCTTAATTTAAAGCAATATTTGTCTTTGATGGGTTGTGTGGTTTCATGAGATAGATTTGTAGACGCTCAGCGAGCACAAAATAAATGTTTCAAAAACATTAAAAGCTACATACAAACCAATTGTACTATTATAGCAATACAATCAGAGTTTGTATGTAGCTTGTATTTCATCACAGCTGTTGAACTTTATATATTACGTATGTGTAGCTTTACTTCTGATCAAGGGTATATTTGTCTTTTTTATTTTTGATATTAAATAAAGTGCTAATAAATGTTTTAAACATTAAAAGTGCTACATACAAACCAACTGTATTATTATAGCCGATCAGTTGCCTTGTATGTAGCTGTATTTCATCACAGCTGTTGAACTTTATATATTACGTATGTGCAGCTTTACTTCTGATCAAGGGTAAACAAACATTGTAACTTTAAAACGAGTCAATTCACTTCAGGTACAACACCTTAAATATAATGAAAGCTTTAGTACTGATATAGATTAAAACAAATAAGATGTATGTTAATAAAAAACGCCAATACAATACGAGTGCACAAAACAGTCTATTGAAGAAAGATTCATAGTTTATGTTTTGTTCTTCAGTGCAATTTTACTTTTGTATTCAAATCAAACTAATTATTCTTACCTTGAAGTTGTGTTGCAGGTTATTTTTCATTTTTCATTTCCCGAAACTCTAATTCCCAGAATGCCTTGTATCGTAAACAAACATGGCGGCACCCGTGCATTAATGAGTTTGAACAGTTCAACGAAGTTATTCTTTATTGGGACCCACAGGTTTGCAGTATAAACAATGCTGCAGTGTTGTACAATCGCGAGAGGTCAGATTCATTTAGATGTCCGTCTGCTGGTGTCCACTGTGAGTGTTTTAGCAGCGGTGTCATGATGAAAGTTCATGTTTATTATTGTGCTGCGTGAATGTATGTATTTATATTTATACATGATATCTTTCAGTGAGAAGGTCCGGGAGAACAGCCCAGGGCAAAGCAGATGAGTACTTGTGACTCACATCTTTTTAAACCAAAAACCCACCCCAGCAGAACATAAATGACTTAAACTTGAAGGAAATACACTAAAGGGGTTTCATACGTTGTTTTGTTGTGGTGTCATGTACTGGATTGCATAGTGTTGTCTTGTTTGTTACAGAAGAATAACAAATACAGCCATGGCATTTAAAAAAATAACTGTTAAGTGTGTTTGTATGGATTGCCCGCATTCACAATATTTCTGCAAATATATCTCTTAAAACTTTAACAGCCCTGATTCACAGCTTCAGATTGCCCCCATTCACTATATATCTGCAAATATATCAGCTTAAAACTTTAACAGCCCTGATTCACAACTTTGGAATGACTCTCATTCACGATATATCTGCAAATATATCTCTTAATACTTGAACAGCCCTGATTCACAACTTTGGAATGACTCTCAGCAGAGGCTGTGCATGCATCTATTGTTCTGCTTAATAGCCTAACCCTGCTTAACGACCCACTCCTGCGACTCAAACTCTTGCAAACTCTTTCGAACTCTCAACACTAGTGAGTTTCACATAAAGTTGATTTCATTTATATTAAGGTATTAAGATTTCATACAGTTTTGCTGTTTGTTCATTAAACACAATCTTATTGCATTTGCGCTTAAGAAAAAACATGCAGTCAGATGATGCACGAATAACCGACCAGGACAAAGCAGATAAGTACAGTTCTTGGTTTTTTATTCTTCTCTAGACAATCTTATTGCATTTGTTTGTTGTTATTCATGCATATCTTATTTGTGTTACTTTATTTATAATACATTTTGGTTAGATTTAACTTATTTAAAAAAAACATGTTTGAAACTGAAATGACTGATTAAACCGGGCCCATTTCAGACCCTCCCTCTCAGGTAGGTGGGTGGGGCTTTCATGTATTTTTTTTCCATAAATGAGACCTCACAAGGTCATTTACTCACTTTCTTCCAGAGCATCCTGTGAAGAGTCCTTCTGCTGAAGATTTTGGAGCTACATTTTGGTGAACCGAATGACCGCCTCTCGACCTACAACCCCTACTATGCTAACACAGCCTGATCCAGGTCTTGAATGGAGACGGAGGATGTATGCCTCAATCCTAGAACATCTTAGGGAACCTCCTGTCCAGGCGCAATCTCAAGGAGATCACAACCTGCCTGTCAGAAGACAGAATTGGCATTGAGGAAGCAGCCAGAGGGGTGGAAGAGCAAGTCTCACTGCTCTTTCCCGAACTCTGGCACCAACGATCGCAGCGACCTGCTAAACTCCTCCCAACTGGAAAAGCCAAGGAAGTCTGAAGAAGGCAATATGCCAACGTCCAACAGCTGTTGAATATCAGCCGAAAAGACGCGGCGGCGGCAGTCCTAAACGGGAGCTGGAGGAACATCTCACAGGGGGCAACACTAGTCCCGCCGGAAGTGTCCGATGATTGGGCTACCATTATCGGAAAAGAGGGACCCCCGGCTACAACGAGAGGTTTGCCAACCGGAAAGCTCTGGACCTTGCTAGACCCTATTGAGGTGGAAGACCTAAGGAGGGCACTGAGAGAGCTATCAGGCTCGGCGGTGGGGGTGGACAAGCTATCAGCTGCCGACCTGTTATCCTGGCACCTACCCTCGCTTGCCAGCCTATTAAACCTGATACTGCTGACGGAGAACCTGCCAGCTCCTCTAGCGAAGTCTAGAATCACGCTTATTCCCAAGACAGCAACACCAGCTGAGCACGGCGATTACACCAATACTGACCAGGGCCCTGCACAAAATCCTGGCTCGAAGGATGCGAGAACAGCTCGCTTTCTCTGCCACACAGTATGCCTTTCTTCAGAGGGACGGATGCTTGGAAGCTACCACCGTCCTGCACGCAGTTATACGTAACGCCCACGATCGACAACGTCCTCTGGCCCTGGCGCTTCTCGATTTATCAAAGGCATTTGATACCATCACCCATAAAGCCCTGGGCGAGGCTGCGGGACTGCCAAATCCGCTGTTAAGATACATCGGCCACCTGCTAGGGAGGGCGAAGTCGGTCATCGGCACACATACGATCCAGGCTGGCAGGGGGGTGAAGCAGGGCGATCCGCTGTCCCCTATTCTATTTATTCTAGCAATGGAGATGCCGGTGAAGGGTCCCCACCCGGAAATAGGAATTGAAGTAGGGACGAACCACCTCCATTCGATACTATACGCGGATGACATGATACTGCTCGCCAACTAATGGCCTCTCCAACTCGCTGCCCTGCTTCGGAATGACCCTAAATGCAAAGTCAGTGGCCCTTATTATAGTGAAGGATGGAAAGACCAAAGCCATGTGCCTTGCCCCATACAACCTACACGGCCGGAGACGACCAGGTCCCATCAATAGGGATTGCCAATACCCACGAATACCTGGGCCTTGATTACAACTGGATGGGGAGACTCACTCCAAAACGCTTGACAGAGCTGGAGAGGATGCTGGGGGAGATAAAAGCAGCCCCCAATAAGCCACAACAACGCATCATTATCCTCAAAGACTTCCTGATACTTTGCCTGGTACATGGGCTGGTGCTGGGCAATGCCCATCGTAACACGCTGCGAAGGATGGACTGTATGGTAAAGAAGGCCATCAGGCTGTGGCTTCGGCTCCCAAAAGATACATCCATCGGACTGTTCCATGCTCCTGAAAAAAGCGGAGGACTCGGCATCCAATGCCTAGAGATTGACATCCCCCTCGCGCAAAAGAACCGCTTTTCTAAATTACTAAACGGGTCAGAGAGCCTCATTTTAGCCGTTACCTGTACCAAAGCTTTCAGGGTCACGGTAAAGGCCACCGAGATCCCAGTGAGAGTTGGGAGAACGCTAGTACTATCAAGAGCGGAGGCAAAACTGGTGTGGGCAAGAGGCTTGTGGAGTCCGTGGATGGGCGGGAGCTGGAAGAGACAGATATTGATGGAGGCAGCCACCGGTGGGTTCAGAGACCTGAAAGAGTGTTCCTGCGCCTATACATCAGGGGCATACAACTCCGCGGAGGTACGCTCTCCACGAAATCGAGAGCCACCAGAGGGAGAGCGACACTATCTGAGGACAGGAACTGCAGAGGGGGCTGCCAGAGCACGGAAACTCTAAACCACATTCTTCAAAAAGGTTCAAGGACACATGAGGTACGCTGTGCTCGCCACAACAGAGCGATGAAATTAATCCATAAGTAGCTACATCAGGAAGAGATCAAAACCTCGATTGAACCCGCTGGTCCGCCTGGAGCAGCAGCTGTATTGTTTGAGACTTCTGATCAAAAAATTTCAACATTTTCTTAACTGGCCTCTCTCCAATTTTGAACACGCAGAACATTGCTGTAATGTTCATCAACATATAACAAAAAGACATACAATAAGTACAATAAATTCCCCTACAGAAACAACTTGAGCTGCAACCAAAAGAAAATGTAAGTGCAATGTGCGAAGTGCTGTAGTAAAAGCTTGTGAATAATGTAAATGTTTAAATTTTGTTTAATTAATTTCAATTCATTAGGTTCCAGCTGTCATGCAGGAGTGTTTCACATGCAAAAGCCACATCATGCTTTCTCATCTGGCTGAACATCTTGAAAAAAGCAAATGGTAAATTGTGTTATGACCGTTTCTATCTTAGTGTTAATGTAAGCATTGAGTAGCTTTAGAAAAGATACAACTATTTTTTATTCCATGTTTACAAGGATTCAGTCAGCCTTTATTCCATGTTTACAAGGATTCAGTCAGCCGATCAGAGAATAGGTATGGTACTGTGTGCACTGACGTGTTGGTGAATGTGCTTGTTGTGGGTTAAAATGTAGGAATTTGTTTTTCAGTTCCTGTGATGATGAAGCAGTTCTAATGGCAATTGAACTACCTTTACAGGTTTGTATGCTTGCAAAGATTTACTTTTACTAAAAGTTTCAAACAAATAACACATTTTACATTCGTACACAAGCAGGATTGTGTGACCACAGAACAATAAACAGCAGATGGGTTAAACGAAGCTGGAGCTGATCCATCTTGTGTTGCACCTCAAAATAAAGTGCTACTGTATGTGTCTTTTCAATTATTTGATTTATGCCGGGTAGATTTCGTGCTTTTAACTGTTAAATATATTGGAATTTGGCATAGAGGATTGTCTTTACTTTTTTTCTAACATTATTATTAGAAATAGTTATGATGTATATTTTGTTTAATTATGTCTTCAAGACGGACAGCCACTGGAGAGGTACGTGGAGGAGTTTTTTGAGGTGTGTTACCGGGTGGGTTGGGACGATCCCACACTTAACCGTGTGTTTGACCGGTCTGGACCACGACCTGCTCGCCGCCGTTCTGCTCCCGTACGCGGACGACCTTCCCCTGGAGGAGTTGATCAATCAGGTTCTCCCGGGGGAGGAATCCGTGGACCGCGTTGGGGAGCTGGACGGTGGCTTGAGCGGTTCGCGTCCGGTACCGGTCATCCGCGTGGGGGTTGTTCTGACTCACTCCGGGAACGCGCTCCACTCCTCCACGAAGCCCCGTCGGCGGCGGGCACAACAGCGCAAGCAGCACGAGTGCGCCCTCGGGATTCCGCCGCAGCGGAATATGGAAGGCCAAGAGGGTCAAAATCTCCGGCCTTCCCGGGCACAGCTACCGGTCCTGATCGCACCAGAGGCACTCCGGGAGTTGGATCCCCTCTGGTGTTCCGAGCCTGCGCCCCGATGCACTCCCGTGCCAGCGCCCCGAAGCACGCCCGTGCCAGCGCCCCGAAGCACGCCCGAGCCTCACCAGGCCTCCGTACCCGTCTCCGAGCCTCACCAGGCCTCCGTAGCCGTCTCTGAGCTCTCTCCAGAGCCCAAGGAACCCCAAGGGCCAACCCAAATGTTTTTTGGGGGGGTGCACTTTGCCTATCCGTGGAGCCCAGAACCCAAGCCTCCGGACCCACAGCCCGAGCCTCCGGACCCACAGCCCGAGCCCAAGCCTCCGGACCCACAGCCAGGGGAAGCCAGCTGAGAGACTCCCTGTCCCGTCCAAGTTTGTATGTCCCGCACGAGTCTCTCAGCTGCCCACCCCCTCCCTGGTGTTTCGTTGGCGCGAGGACGCACCTTTGGGGAGGGGGGTGTACTGTAACACTCCCGTCCGTTTCCCTACCTGTTTTTCCCTATGGACTTCATTTCTCATGATCCCTCACCCGTTCGTCATCCGTAATCACCTCGTTTCCCGCACCTGTCAGCCATCATTGCCATCACCAAAGACTTTTTATACTCTGTGTTTCTGTTAGTCCCGGATCGGTTATTGATTGTCGTGTAAAGTTTTGCCTTACGTGTACCAGTCATTGTTTATTAAAAGATTACCTGTTTTTGGATACCTGGCTTCTCGTCAGTCATGTTATGAAAAAGACTAAAGAAATATGCAAAAAATAGTAAGCATAATCTATTATTCCTTTCCCTCAGAATAACAACACTTTCAGTTTGAAAGTCCTCTCTTATTCGGAGTAGCTGGGGCATTCCCTGGATTCAGTGACATGGCAAATTTTTTATTTTAATTGTAGTAATCAGTTTCATTCAAACTAATAGACATTCTGGTGTTTTACATAAAAAAACCTTTGATTTGGTAAACGTCCACTGTAAAAAAGAAATGCTGGTAACAAACTGAATCCCAGCAATGACCAAGCTGTGTGCTGCTGTGATAAATCCGTCTCTATTACTGTAAACTGGAAAAACAGAAAAGCAAGTTCATTATCAAATGGTCTTGACATAATTGCTGTCTTTTTATACTTACATATTCAACCTAATATTTCATTTTTCATAGTGCACAGAGCCACTACCATCTGGCCATGCATGTTTTTGGTCTCCTCACAACTGCAAGTACTTTGCAAGAACTTGATGACATGTTAGAAAGTGCTGCAGTTGTGTTCTCCAGTCCATGCAGTGGATCAGAAGTGGAGAAACATTTCAGAAACCTGCAGACGATGATGCAGAAATCCGGAACTAAGGTGGATATGACTGCAAAGTCCAAAACTAATGCTGAGGACTTACAAGTAAATGTAATTTTTAGTTGTATCATAACCATTTTCATTTACACAAACACATCTCTACAAGTAACTAGATCACTCAAGTAAAGTTTTTTTATGTGCAATGTGTATTAAAGAAATTCCATTCTTGTCAATTTCATCCCTCTATTCATCATAATTAATTTAGGATGAAATGTAGATATTTATGAAATGAAGATATTTATGAAATGAAAGCCCTCAATGAGCTCATTCTACTGCCAAAATTACATGAATGAAATCTTTTATCAAATTATTTCATTAAAAGCAAAAATACTTTTAGCTCGATTCGTTTTGGCCTGGGGTTCTTCGGTGCAGCTTCATCGTGTATTAAAGGTAAGCAAGTATTTCCAGTGTCGATGTAACGTTAACTTTTCTGTGTCCATGTCCCCGTTGCTAGTTTAGCATCATTTGCTGAAAAATGAGCATGACTTACAGTGGTTGGCATGTAGCCGCCAGCGGATTAAACTAGTTTAAAGTCTGTGTAAAGTCAAAATAAATATGTGTTTTGAGTTTGTCACACTAAAGAAGAAACTGTTATTAACCACCCAGCCAAATTTGAATGATTAAAATAAAGATAAGTTCATGAAATTAGCTGTCAAAATGGGTGAAATACTTTTTACACATTGTTGAGAAATACGTTACATGTATGACCTATTTAATGTAGAAGAAAATGACTGAATTCACTTTACACTGTGCTGTACTTATGTCATTGTTATAATACTGGTAATACTACGATAAGTACAGTGGACCTGATGAGAAGCGCCACGTCTAGGACATCGCATACTTTCTCCGTTTGTGGCCAGCAATATTGTTATGTTTAAGGACATCATGGAATTAACATAATGTCAGTACTATGTTATGATTGTACTGTATAATTAAATACAACCGTTGCTGAACCTCAGAGGATTCGTTAACTGAATGAATTGAGAGTATCACCTGAAAATCCAATAACATCAGCAATTTTCATTCAAGAGGCTGATTTCTGTAAATAAATGTAAAACTAAACATATATTGCAGCACATGGTGAAGTCAAGTCAGCTTTATTTATATAGCGCTTTTTACAATTTTCATTGTCACAAAGCAGCTGTACATGAAGGATTTTTATTGTGGTTTAAACATGTCTTTAAATTTAATATGCTTTATGATTTCATTATTGATTACTAACCGTGCATAATATGTTGAAAATATAACCAGTGTGTGAGTTGGGTTAACCAAGAGTTAGGGGGGTGATATTGAGTGTATTTCCACAGGAAATGGTATGTGTGTGTGTGTAAAAATCAGATTACACACGGAGCCCCATGGAATTTGGTGAGGAGTGGGGTGTTTCCATATAATGTGTTACAGAAGGTCCGAAAGCAAAGGAGTGGGCTGTGGCAGAACAAAGAAGAGAAAGCGGATTGGAAGGGTGCCAGGCTTCTCTGACCCCCTTATCTGTAACCAGAGACACCGCATGCAAGATTACCATGTGAAATTGTTCTTCTGGGTCGGTCCTTTGTGAGACGTTTGCGTCTGAGGACCCACCCAGCAGCTGTATTGTTTTCTGATTTTTGAACACGCCGAACATTGAAGAAATGTTCATCATACAAGAAAACATTGACTATAAGTAAAACATAAAGGGTTATGGAAGTCAAAACACAGGTCGAATATCAGACATACAATAAATTCCTATATGCAGTGTTAATTAAATTAGACTCAAAACTCCATTGGAGGAGAAAAAAACCTCAGAGGGGAACTGGAATCCCCTGGTCAGGCCTGGTTTCCCTCTGAGGTTTATTTCTCCTCCAATGGAGTTTTGGGTACCTCGCCACTGTTTGCCTGGCCGGGGGGGCTGCTAGGATTTGGTAAAAAAAAAGCTCGACAGTGCTTGCACAACAAGGCAAAATAAAAAAAAGTGAGATTTAAGATTATCATTAATAATCTAATAGCGGCTGAAGTTTTGTAGAGGCGCCACGTCCTTCGTCCAGCTCTATTATCACAGCATTTGTCAGGTCTGGGTATGGATTGCGCCCTACCCGCTCCGGTAACCTTGGAACAATTAGACAAGACTGACTGAGAGTAGAGTACTGTTCTGCACTCTTTGATGCAACAAATCCATCAGTTGTTATTGGAAGTGTTCCTGCTTCCAGTTGATCTAACTAGTGCAGCCTAGATCTTTGAAATATATATATTATGATAGTGTAGTGTATGCAAGATTAAAAAGATGCGTCTTTAGTCTGGATTTAAACTGACAGAGTGTGTCTGCCTCCCGGACAGTGCAGGGAAGACTGTTCCAAAGTATAGGCGCTAGATAGGTAAAATGCATTTTGAATTTCTAGGTATTACCAACTGACCTGATGCCTGAGAGCGTAGTGCACGTGATGGACTGTAATACGTGAGAAGTTCACTCAAGTAGTGAGGAGCTAAACCATGCAGGGCTTCATAGGTAATAAGTTAATACGATGCTTTATAGGTAACCATTGCAAGGTTGACAGAACCTCATACTTTTTTTGTACGTGTAAGAACTCGAGCTGCCGCATTTTGGACCAGTTGGAGTTTTTGTAATAGGCCTGAAGGGCAACCACCTAATAGTGCATTACAGTAATCTAGTCTTGATGTCATAAAGGCATGTATAAGCTTCTCTGCATCTGATGGTGACAGCATATGACGTAGTTTAGATATATTTTTAAGATGGAAAAACGCAATTTTACAGGTGTTGGCGACCTGGTTCTCAAATGGCAGAGTACTATTGAATATAAAGCCAAGATTCTTTGCTGAAGACGAGGTTTTTATGGAACATCCATCAATAGTTAAGCAGTATTCTTGGTTGTTACGTAGGGCGGTTTTCGGTCCGATAAGTAACACTTCAGTTTTGTCCGAGTTCAGTGATATAAAATTGCTACTCATCCACTTTTTTATATCGACTATGCATTCCACTATTCGATGGAATTGCTGTGTTTCATGAGGCTTCGAGGAAATATAAAGTTGCGTATCATCAGCATAACAGTGAAAGCTTACTCCGTGTCGCTTTATTATATCTCCTAAAGGTAGCATGTATAATAAGAAGAGCATAGGCCCTAAGACTGAGCCCTGTGGTACACCGTACTGGACTTGCGATTTGCGTGATACCTCATTGTTTATTGCTACATATTGAAAACTGTCATGATCCAAAAACAGACTGAGGCCCAAGTGCGGTGTGAATACATTTTTATTGATTACAGTCCACGGGACCACAAGATGGATTGTAGATCCTCGCAGGGAGAGACCACTGATGCGACAGCGTCTGCAGCTATGGAGGATGTCACACCCGGAGAGCCCGGGATCTAGACGGCAGCTGCAGAGCACGGAACGCGAGACAGGATCCGGCAGTTGGCGGAGTGGATCTGTAGGGGTCCCAGACGGCGTGTCTGGACAAGCTCCCGGGTACTGGTGAAGCCACAGTGAGAGTATCTACAGGGAAACTGGAGCGCCGGCGGGAAACTAGAGGGCAGAGGAGATCAAGGGAATAATCGGGGAAAATAAACTTGCTAATTGCTAGACGCTAGCTGCACAGGACAAGACAGGGAGTCAGGTTACTGCAGTACACATACACACAACGGACTGACAAAAAACAAGAGCACACGAGGGAAATAAATGAGGAAACCTATCAAGCTCATAATGAGCCACTGCTGCACAGCGTGACCCGCGAGCGGGATGCGCTGGTGAAAATCGCTGACGAAAACTCTCTACAGGTGTAAGGGTGATCAGAGGTAAGTGAGGGAAACCCAATGCGGGAGACACGAGGGCGGGGCTAGTGACGCGGACACTGAACACGTGGCAACTGTCAAAACAATTCCCCACGTGTTCAACATGAAACAAAACAAAGCCCTAGCGGCAGAAAACGGGAACAGACCCAGAGCCATGACAGAAAACGGCCACATAAATAAGATCTAAGCCATTTCAAAGCTATTGGCTTAATACCGACATAAAAGTCTATGTAGGAGCCTGCTGTGGTCAATGGTGTCGAATGCAGCACTAAGATCTAGCAGCACCAATAAGGAGATACAACCTCGCTCGGACGCCATAAGCAGATCATTTGTAACTCTGATCAGAGCAGTCTTTGTACTGTGATGTGCTCTAAATCCAGACTGGAAATCTTCATTAATCTCATTCCTTTGGAGGAAGGAACATATTTGAGTTAAGACTACTTTTTCCCAGAACTTTAGATAAGAAAGGTAGATTCCCAGGGTCCAGATGTTTTTTTTTGACAAGGGGCCTTATAACAGCCACTTAATGTCAGAAATGAGTTAATAATGCTAAGTAGAGGATCTGTAATTTCTGGGAGCATCTCTTTCAGTAGATTTGTAGGTATAGAGTCTAGCATGCATGCAGTTGATTTAGATGATCTAATGATTTTAGAGAGTTCATCGTGATCTATAGAAGAAAATAAACGTTATTTCTCCTTTGAGGCGCTGTAGTTAGTCGTTTGTTCAGCAGGTTTAACTTCTGGTTGCATAGTTATAATTTTTTCTCGAATATCTTGGACTTTACTTGTGAAGTCGTTCATAAATTCATCACTGCTACACTGTATACAGAAGTTGCTGACGATATTCAAAACAGGCCTATAAAACCTTTTCTGGACATTGTGCAAATTAAACATAGTAACTGTCCAAAAAACAAACAGTTCTTAACTAGCACTAACACATTTTTTGATTGCCAGATTATTCTGCAAAAAAAGTAGCTGATCAACATGGTCTGACCTAAGGCAGCTTCTTTGTGCTGTGATAATATCACCAGCAGTTGAAAAAACTCGCTCAGCAGGAACACTTGTTCCCGGCACACAGAGATACCTCTTTGCTGCGACATTGATCTTAACCTCAGCATACTTGGTATTGCCTTTTCACTGAGGTACTTGCGTGTAACCATTGCGTATCTCGGCTCCAAAACATTGATAAGATTGTGAAATCCCTCGATCTCAACTATCGCGTATGGGCGTAAATCCTCGCAAATCATCATTACTATAGCATCAGAAATTTTCTTAGCGCGAGGTGAATCTGACTGTAATTTGCAGGCAAAAGCAATGTCTAGCCGTTGCTGTCCAGAATCGCATGAACCAGATATCGCGTCATGGTGAAGTCTCGACAGGTGGTTTCGTAGGTTTGTTGTATTGTTGCAAAATCGTAGCTCTTGCGGGCACAACTTGCAAACAACAGTTGTTTTGTCGACCTCACCTTTGCCGTCATTGCCTTTAAACAAAAAGTGCTTCCACACATCAGACTTTAATTTAGCCGGCGCTGAGGTCCATTGGCTACCGTGAGCTTCCGCCATGATTCTTTCTCCCACTTCTTATTTGAATTATTTTGTTTTATTTGTATCAGCACGAGTGATTGCGACATCTTCAGGAAGATATGCGAAATACAGATAGATCCTTCGGGATTTCCCGAATCGATATTGTTTCGTTAAATTGAAAATCGATTAAAATCGAAGAATCAATATTTTTTACACAGCCCTAGTTTTTAGGGCTTTCCTGTATTTTTTAATACTATTCGTGACGCTTTCTTTAGAGCCTGAGTGTGTTCATTATTCCACAGTGTCGGTCTGTCATTTTTAATCTTCTTTAAGCGCAGAGGAGCAACTATGTCTAAGCGTTTCCGAGAAGGTGGCATTACAATTTTCAATGGTAAAGTCAAGATCTTCAATGTTATTACTCATGCTTGAGATTTGAGACAATTCAGGCAAATTATCAAGAAACGCACCTTTTGTAGTCGAACTTATTGTTCTACAATATTTGTAACTTGGAGTTTGATTTGCCACCATTGGGTATTGAAGCAAGCATGATACCAGATAATGATCCGAAATGTCTTCGCTCTGCTGAAGGATTTTTACGTCGTCCACAATATTAAATCTAAAGTATGATTACGAAGGTGAGTAGGTCCTGACACATGTTGACTAACGCCCATGGAGTTAAGAGTGTCTTTAAAAGCCATTCCTAAAGCATCTGTATCATTATCTACATGAATGTTAAAGTCACCAACAACAAGGACTCTGTCTGCAGCCAGTACTAGTTCTGATAAGAACCCAACAAATTCTTTAATAAAATGGTGGTGCCCTGGAGGCCTATATACAATAGCCAGAATACATTTTAAAGATGTTTTATCCTTAGTATTAGGTGTTGATACATGAAGTACCATGACTTCAATAGAATTGAATTTAGGACTAGACTTCTGGGAAATGCTAAAAGAGTTAAAGTGCAGCAACATCTCCCCCTCTGCCTTTTAGGCGAGGCTTGCGTTTTTAATAATAATCTTGGGGGACAGACTCATTTGAAGCAATATAATCATCTGGCTTTAGCCATGTTTCTGTCAGACAGAGCATGTCTATTTTATGATCTGTTATCATATCGTTAATAAAAAGTGCTTTATTAGAGAAAGATCTAATATTTAGCAATCCGAGTCGTAACAGTTGAGTATACAAGTTAACTAGGATTTGAGACAAATAAGTGATAATCAAAGAGTGTCTGGTGAGTGGTTCACAATTGTCTCGACTTATTAACACTACTCGTTGTCTTGTTTTCTGTCTTTCAGGTGAAGACATAGATGAGGAGGCGTTTCTTCTCTTAGATGAGGACACTATCAAAAATCTTGTCCCCAAAGATGCTTAATTGCAGAACTTTTTAATTGTGTTTAGCTGCAGTAAATGACACAACCAATGTTTGAAGACTTTAAGAATGTTTGAGAATTGTTTATTTTTCAATTTTTTCTAATGTTGTAACAGTGTGACATAAAATAAATTGGAAAATAAATAAGAGTGTGTTTTTTTATATAGAGTGATTTCAACCCAGATATTGGGGTTGTTGTTTTGACCCAGAAGTTGGATTATTTAAACTACAATGTTGGGTTATTTTAACCCAACATTTGGGTCAGGTATTTAACCCAGAAGTTGGGTCGAAAAGAATAACCAATTTTTCTGGTTTGAAATAACCCAGTTATTAGTTGGTCCCTTTTTAACCCAGGATTTGGCAAAAGAAGAGGGGGCTATATGTTACTCCACTTCATAAGGCATTGCCTTTCCAGACAGTTCACAAGAAAGTATTCTGTAAATGTAATATGCTTTTTGAATGTATTAAGTAATTATCGTATTAATGGAGTTTTGATGGAGACGGGAAATGATGTCTGGATCCGAATACAGTTAAGAACAGTATTTATTTAATACAAACACAAGGGAACACAATATAACCAGAAACGTACGTAATTTTTTATGCAAAACTTGGAAGTGAATTCGCATTTTAGGACTTCCGGTCCCATCGACCCAAAATCTATGGATTTTATGAATGTGCTTTTGGTAAATCACCTGAAACAAGGTCTGTGGATAACAAAAACTTTAAATACTTTCACATTTTAAAATCGTTAAAAAGTTGTTAAAAGCAATTACTTTCTTTGGCAGGGACCTTAGACGTCATCACACATATATGTAGATCTTATAAATAATGCAACTAAAAACATTGTTGGGGATTCATGCACGCACTCATTTCTTGACAGGTAACACATTTTTAATGTTTTAAGTTTGAGAAACTTGTTGGAGGGGGTGATGGTGACGTTGATATCGAGCGGCCACAGTGTAATCTGTTCATAGCCTCGTCTTAGCTTTTTACTTCTAGCAATTATATTTAGGCTTCCAAAAGAGCAAATATTGTGGTAATCTAAAGATCATCCTTATAGACAAAAGGTGTTAACAACATAAACATTTAGGGGTGTGACGAGACACTTATCCCACAAGACGAGACGAGACACGAGACTGGGTTCACGAGAAACGAGACTTTGAAACAAATTAAATGTTTTTCATTTTAATAAATTATATTATGCACTGTGCAGTGCAGTAATAATAAACTGTAAACAATGCAGTAACACTGCTAAATATTATGTCACAAAATCACAGGCACGTAAATGCACAAAAATAAACAAACACAAACAGTATAAATTTAAATAAACACAAATAACCCTGCACAAATATCAGTAACCATATCGGTTACTAAAAACTAGACGTCAATAAGGCGGCAGCCATTGAAATCCGGTGAAAGAATACAGTTACGCGTCTCACCCGCCCGAGCAAACGAGCGACACCAAGGCCAGCCCGGGTAGCAAGGTTAATTGTGTGAGCGAAGCATTTTAAGTGCGGCTCAAATCCTGCCTCACGCACAGCCACATCCATGTTACGCGCATTATCTGTAAAAACTTCAGCGACGTTTACACCTGTGTGTGACTCGAAATGTGGGCGTGTCTGCAGTACAAAATGTACCATTTCCCAGTTACTGTTAATTGTGTGGGCTGTTATTGTAATATAGCTCTGCGTACACCTAGACGTCCAACCGTCAGTAGTTAATGCAATGGTTTCTGCATCTTTTAGAGTCTGTACAACTTTTACCTTGCACTCTTTGTAGAGGGTAGGGACCACTGTGCGAGTGAAATGTGTGCGTGACGGGATCGCGTACTTTGGTTCAAGTGTATGGATGAGTCACTGAAATCCCAAATTTTCCACCACAAAATTCTCCTCACCCTCTGCAAATCCTCTACGTCGTTCAAGGCCAGCCGGAAGACAACACCGGGACTCAGCCCAAATATTTTATTACTACATGTAACAATTGTCGTAAGACAAAGTCATCCAGCACAAAGCTGGTTATTGTTCCACTGTTGTCTTGGAGCGAGATGGAGGCAAGAAAGACAGATGTTGCTTTGGATGTTTTGTAGTAGGCTCCACATTTTTGGCATCTTGTCATGAATGTGGAAGTGTTCATATTTGACAATAGATGTTGTTTAGGACACAATTGTTGCACCTGAAACCGTTATGTCGGCTGAAACCACTTCTCCTACACAGCAAAAGAACAAACAACTTATGTGGTGACATGAAAAAGTGTTGTTGTTGTTATTGATAGTTAGTGTTGTGTGTCTTTAATTAACTCTCAGACACTGTCCACAGCCAACATTTTAAACCACGCCTATTTTACAATCAAGTCTACTCTGGGCTGCCGCCATTCTGTCTACCGTTGAGAGCAGCAAGGGAAGACCGTTCAGCTGTAGATTTTAAATTAAACATTCTCCGTGTGATATATTAATTTGTTTGACCAATATATGCATCTATATTGATTTTATTTATATCTAACTCTAGTTTAGATTAGATTAGATTCAAGTTTATTGTCATTACACATATACAAGTACAGTATAACGAAATGTAGTTTAGGTCTAACCAGAAGTGCAGTTAGCAAGTGCAGGATATACAGTTAGAATAAATACAGAATACAATATGAGAGAATATAATACAGTGGGCATGGATTATAAAAATATTTTGCAGTAGGAATGTTCTATGAAAATATGACAGTAGGTATATACTATGAACAATATATACAAATGGCTATATACTATGAACATTAATGTACAAGTGGCTATGAACAGATAATAATTTTGACTAAAAATAGTGCAAGTGACTTAGGTATGCATAAATTATTGACATTGGCTTTTAAAGTTGCAGTGCAATAGGTGAGTTAATGCAGTAGTTGAAGTTAATGGAGTAATTAAAGTTACGGTGCAGTATACGATTTAATGCAGTTAGTAGTTTGCAGTCCAGAAGATGAGTTAATGCAGTTTATAGGTTACAGAGCAGTAGATTAGTTAATGCAGTTATTGAAGTTACAGTGCAATAGATGAGTAAATGCAGTTAATAGTTACCGTGCAGTAGATTAGTTAATGCAGTTATTAAAGTTACAGTGCAATAGATGAGTAGATGCAGTTAATAGTTACCGTGCAGTAGATTAGTTAATGCAGTTATTGAAGTTACAGTGCAATAGATGAGTAGATGCAGTTAATAGTTACCGTGCAGTAGATTAGTTAATGCAGTTATTGAAGTGGTCCATTAGTGCAAATGAGCATTCAGTTAAATATTCCTGGTGTGCAAGTGAGCAGTATAGAGTGCAAATGATGCTGCGTGTGTGTAAACAGTCCAGTAGAGCAGATAACATGAAGTACTGGTGTGTACAGTTCAGTCATGCATGCAGCCCTGTAGTGCAATGTAAACAATGTTGTAGCAGCATTGGAGTTAAGGGTATGAGAGGTAGTGGAATCAGTGGGGGGCAGAGTTCAATAATGACACAGCTCTGGGAAAAAAGCTGTTTCTTAGTCTGCTGGTTCTTGTCCGGAGGCACCGGAAGCGCCTACCGGAAGGCAGGAGAGTAAACGGTCTGTGAGCGGGGTGAGAGAAGTCCTTGAGAATACTGCGAGCTCGACGCAAACAGCGTTTCTTCTGGATGTCCTCAATGGCAGAAAGTGTAGTCCCTGTGATGCGCTGGGCTGTTTTCACCACCCGCTGCAGTGCCTTGCGCTCAGCTACAGAACAGTTCCCGTACCAGACTGTGACACAGTTGGTCAGGATGCGCTCTATCGTGCAGCGATAGAAGTTCACCAGGATAGTTGAAGACAGTTGGTTCTTCTTCAGTGTCCTCAGAAAGAAGAGACGCTGGTGAGCCTTCTTGACCAGGCATGAGGTGTTGGTGGTCCAGGACAGGTCCTCCGAAATGTGAGTCCCCAGGAACTTAAAACTGGAAACACGTTCAACAGCCATCCCATTAATGTGGATATGGGTCGTGTGTGCCTTCTTTCGCCTTCCTGAAGTCCACGATGATCTCCTTTGTCTTGGAGGTGTTAAGGAGCAGGTTGTTGTCGGTGCACCATGTGGCCAGGTGCCGGACCTCCTCCCTGTATGCAGTCTCATCGTTGTTGCTGATGAGACCAATCACTGTTGTATCGTCTGCAAACTTGATGAAGGAGTTAGATCCGTTCACAGGCCTGCAGTCGAGTGTGATAAGGGAGTAAAGAAAGGGGCTCAGTACGCAGCCCTGTGGTACACCAGTGTTGAGGGTGGTGGTGGTGGAGCAGATGGGGCCTAACCTCACAAGCTGAGGCCTGTTCGTCAGGAAGTCCATAATCCAGTTGCAGGTAGGGTTGTTGACCACTGCTTAGGCGAGGGACATGTTGAAGATGTCCGTGAACACCCCAGCGAGCTGCTCTGAGCATGCCCGGAGTAGGTGACCAGGGATGCCATCTGGGCCAGCAGCCTTGCGCACGTTGATCCGACTTAGTGCATTGTGAACATCAGTGGCGTTAAGTGTGATGATTGGTTGGTCAGCAGAGGGTGTGAGCTTGGTAGCTGTTTCCTTGTTGTCTCTCTCAAAGCGAGCATAAAAGTAACTAAGCTCGTTCAGGAAGACGGCATCTGTGGCTATGGGGATGGAGTGTTTGGGTTTGTAGTCACTGATGGCCTGGATGCCCTGCCACATGCGTCGAGGGTCAGAATTAGAAAAATGCTCCTCTAGCTTCAGCTTGTAGCAGTGCTTGGCCTTTTTGATGCCCCTCTTCAGATTTGCCCTAGAAGTACTATAGGCCCGTGCATCATCCGATCGGAAGGCAGTGTTGCGTGCTTTCAACAGGAGACGCACTTCCTTGTTCATCCATGGCTTCTGATTGGGGTACGTGGTGATCTGCTTCTGGGTTGTGACACTATCAATGGTGGAATTTATGTAGTCCAATACAGAGGAGGTGTAACTGTCGATGTCCATGTGAGAGCCACTGGTGGCCTGAGATCAAACAGACTCCAGTCTGTGTGTAGAAACCTTTCCTGGAGTGAAAAGTCTGCCGCCGCAGGCCACACCTTGATGGTCTTCACTGATGGCTTCACATGATTAATGAGATTAATGTACTTGGGGGTGAGGAACAAAGAAAGGTGATCAGATTGACCCAGGTGGGGGAGGGGGGTCGCGGCGTAAGCTTCAGCCATGTTTGTGTAGACATGATCCAAAGTTTTGTTTCCTCTTGTGTGGCAGGAAACATGCTGGTGAAATTTAGGGAGCACTGTCTTTAAGTTTGAGTGATTAAAATCTCCCGCAACAATAAATGCAGCCTCCGGGTGAGCAGTCTGTTGTTTACTGATGGCTGCATGAAGTTCTTTCATAGCAAGCTTGGCATCAGCATCCGGTGGAATATAAGCTGCCGTTATAATGGTGGAAGTGAATTCCCGTGGCAGATAAAACGGTCTACATTTAACCATGAGAAACTCAAGGTTAGCCGAGCAGTGTCTCCCGACAATAACAGAGATCGTGCAGCTTTGTTGATGTAAATGCACAATCCACCTCCTCTTGTCTTAACGGATTCCTCTGCCGTTCTATCCGCCCGGTGTGTGTTGTAGCCCGCTAACTCAATAGCGTTGTCCGGTATACCGCTGTGTAGTAGGGCTGGGCGGTATACCGAGTTGGAGGGATATATCGATATGTTTTCCCAACGCGATGCGGGATTAGCCTATATCGTTAATATCGATATGGTTTGATGCCGTGCACGCGCTTGCTCTGCGCGAACCAGATCGTGCCCGCTTGCCTGCTCCAGCACACAAGGTAGCATGCGACATGGAGGAACACGTGCCGCCGGTCACCACAGAAAACTTACTGGTTAGTAAAAAAAAAAAAAGAATGGTTCACTCATTTGGAAGTGGTTTGGATTTAATAGTTCAGATGAGAAGCAAAACCAGCCAATCTGTAGGGAATGTAATAAATCCGTTGTATCAAAATGTGGAAGCACATCCAATCTCTTCCACCACTTACAACATTACCATAAAGTGCAGTACGATGAGTGTTTACAACTTCGTGCTACAAATTCGGCCACGAAGACCACGCAACTCAAAGCATCTGTCCCGAAACAAAGCTCTCTGGAAGCTTCTTTTACCCGAAGTGTGCCTTACGAAAAGAAAAGTCGCAAGTGGTGCGATATAACTAAGGCGGTAGCTTATCACATTGCTAAAGACATGGTTCCTATTGCAACAGTGGAACAAGAAGGTTTTAAAACGCTGCTAAAAACCATTGACCCAAGATACCAGTTACCCAGTCGCAAGTACTTTGCAACAGAAGCTCTGCCGCAAATGTACAGTGATGTCAGACGGAAGCTTTCCGAGCGGCTCGCAAAAGTGTCTCATTTCGCGCTAACATCCGATTTATGGTCAAGCAGGACATGCGAGCCATATATGAGTTGACAGTTCATTTTCTGGAAGATTGGGAAATGAAAACTGCGTGTCTTCAAACCAGCTATTTTCCCCAAGACCATACCGGGGAGCATATAGCTGAAGCTTTACAGGATGCACTTATGAACTGGAAGCTCGACGAAAAGGGACTGGTTGCCATAACAACCGATAATGGCAGCAACATTGGCCATTGGTAAGAGCAAAGGTTTTATTTAACATAAATTGTAAAGCATAGTAAGCTAAATGCTAGTAAAATGATTGTTTACAGTAATGACCCTACCGTTTACATTTATGTTTAACCAGGGTTTCATCTCACAGTCTGAAACAATCTCGTTAGATTTCAAATGTATAGTCCGTTCATTTCCTTATTTAAATATTCAATAAAAAAACAAGACAAAAAAAGTTGAGGATTTTGTATTAGGCTACATAGAATGAGAGACTTAGATTTTTATCTTTGGTATGTGCACTACTTGTTAAAGAATATGTGCACAATATTTAAATGTAAATGTGTAACTATATCTGCATATATACAGCTGCTATAATTGTTACTTATAACTAATCCAGAATACCACAGTTGTGAGATTTATAACAACATTGTGATTGAGACATAAATTACTCTGCGTCTCATATTTACATAATACATTTTATTAATTTCGTTTTAGTTTTTCCATATTCTTTAGCTTTTTTAGTATAAGATGCTACTTTAACAAGAGTTACATTTCTTGATGTATTTATTATGCATAATAAACTTGATTTTACTTCTGACAGGGCATGGCATGGATGACAACCGCATCACTCGGGCCATTTCTCTGTGTAAGAAAGTTGTCAGCAGCTTCTCCTATAGCTGGAGAAAGAGAAGAGAGCTCGCTGAAGTCCAGATTCAGCTGGGTCTGCCAGCTCACCAGCTCATCACCGAGTCAGCCACACGCTGGGGATCACGACAGCAAATGATTGAGCGGTTCCTGGAGCAGGAGAGAGCGATCACAAAAGTTCTTTCTGCTGATAAAAAGTCACGACATCTCATTCCTACATGGCAGGACATCGAGGTCCTGGAGGCAATCGAGAAGGCTCTGAAACCCCTTCAGGACTTCACAGATGCGCTCTCCGGAGAGGAGTATGTCACCATCTCATAGGTAAGACCTGTACTGCACCTTTTCAACACAAGTCTCCTGGCACATAAAGATGACGATAGTGAGCTGTGCAGATCAATCAAAACCCGCATTGTGGGTTATCTCAATGCCAAGTATGGTGACCCAGCAACTAGTGACCTGTTGGACATGGCCTCACTTGTGGACCCACGGTTCAGAGACAAATACATATCAAGTGAAATGTGGGTGAATGAAGGTTTAATAAAGGCTTTGATTTTCGAGTAACCATTTATTCCTTTTGGTAAAAAATACCAGATTTATATCGTATACCGCTATTCATCCTAAAAATACTGAGATATGAATTTTTGGCCATATCGCCCAGCCCTACTGTGTAGCCATGTTTCCGTGAAGATTATGACATTGCAGTTCTAAAGTATTTTGCTGTTGGTGATGCGGAGTCTAATTTCGTCCATTTTGTTCACTAATGATCGAACATTAGCAAGGAAAATGCTGGGTAAAGAGAGCCGGTGTGGTGTTAGCTTTAGCCTAGCTCTTAGCCCTCCGCGCTTCCCCCGCCTTTGTTTACGATCTCGACGCCGCCGACAAGCACTTCCGCCCGGCCGTGTAGGGTGCGTTGCATCGGTTGTTCTGACGATCTCATGGACGAGTTGAATGTTGCTGATACAACTTCCGGACATGCGTAAACTGATATCCAAAAGCTCCTGCCGGGTGTACGATGTAAATGCACAACTGTTCTGGCCGAACAGACCCGAGATGAGCAAGAAATACACTATATAAATGCTAAAACTGGAGAGACGCTGAGCCTCGCGATGTTCACGCGCAGCCATCTTGGTCTGACCAATATGATGAATGATTTAAGTGCTTTTTTGTCATTTTTTAGATGATATATGTAAAACTAGCCTAGGCTATACGATAATAATAATTGAGACATAGATTGCGAACCACACACACACATATATATATATATATATATATATATATATATATATATATATAGTCAGGATCTGGGTATCCTCCCTGTCTCTCCCTTTACACACACGCTCTCATTCACCGCTTTACACACACATTTATACATATTTATACTTCATCTCTCTTTGATACACTCTGTAGCATTAACATCTACTCTTTTATTAGCCCTGTTATCACCTGTCCCTCGTCACAATCAGCGCTCGCGCTGTTTTGCAGTGACACCTGTTTCTTGTCTTGTCTTGTCTTGATTAGTCTGTCTACTTCTAGCGTTTGTTTCTTCTGTTTCTTCTCGGATTATTGTGCGAGTAAGCTCTTGTCTGCTGGCATTGTATTTACCCTGTCTTGTTTTATAGAGCAGTCTTGCCTTTGCCTTTGCCTTTGCCTTTGCCTTTGCCTTTGCCTTTGCCTTTGCCTTTGCCTTTGCCTTGCCTTGCCTTGCCTTGCGTACCCTGTCTCCAGCAATCTGTTGAAGTCAGTCTCTTCACTGGGCTCTGTACTAGTCTCCTCCTCGGAGGTTCCTGCATCTAAGGGGAATTGTTCCCTGAGACATTCGGATTATTTTTGTGTTGCAATTTTTCGCTTTTGATTCTCACCTCCTCGGGAGAGTATTTAAGTTCTGTTTTTTGCGCAGCTATTGAGTATGGCATTTCTGTTGAACATTAAAACCTCAGCATTGAACCAACCTAGCTCTTGGGTCTTCTGTTTCTGACCACATAACATATCACAAAGTATTATGGAGTTTTGGAAATTGAAGGCAATACTAACATGTTCACAACTTCAAATTCAGTTTTGCAGCTATTCCTGAGAGCTCAAGGTGACACAAATAACATGGATCAACAAGACATTGAGGAACTTCTTCTGAACAGTGGACCATTTGACATGACTTTTACTATAGAGTATGAAATTACAATCATCACTCCAACCAATGCCAAAGTCACAAGAGAAACAGATGAGCTAGGTAAACCCTGTCACTAAACTGATCCAAAACTCTCAAATAGTTATCAAACGAAATTAAACAAATATGTAAACAAAGCGTAAAATGTCCACCTGTAAATAATCTGGTAAAGATTGAAATAAAATTGTCTTTATCCGTGTTTTATGCACATTGCTAACATTAACAATTTGATACATTGTTCCTCATCTGCTCCTATTTATTCATCACAGAACGTTTAGTTCATAAATACATAAAGCTGTATAGATATACTAAAATATGTTTATTTCATATGTCTTTACACAGACTGGTGAGTTTTAAGAGCCCTTTAACTAAAAAAAGTATTTTCCACAAATTTTTTTCATGCCACTGCAGGACAGTTGTTTCAGGATTCACAAGTTCACCTCATTTTTCAAAACACCTGGGACTCACTTGGGATTTACTCAGATAATCACTACTCTGAGTTTTCTGTTTCAGAACAGCTGGTTTCAATCGAGTAAGTTCACCCGAGGTTACGCGTGATCACCGCGGCTTTAAAAAGCCATCATCAATTGAGCGAAGATAACACTATTCACCATGGCAACGGCACATGACAAAAAGCACCCCGTTTATTTCTCGCCAGTAGAATTGGAGGCACTATATATATATATATATATATGTGTGTGTATCTACAATTTTTGTCATGTAGGTGCAATCTTTCTGTAATATAAGTCCGGTGAGTTTAAATGCTCATGCTAGTAGGATGCCTGCCTGGGAAATGTTTTATATATTTAATAAACTTTGATACAAATCTTAACAAAAATTTATAAAAAAGTGCTTGAGAGCAAGGCACACTTTTCTTACCGCTCTGCATACAGTTGCCTTGCTAACGTGTTCTGCATCCCCGGTGCTCCCATTAGCAAAGAAACGTAAAGCCATACAGAGAATCTGCTCAGATGTAAGAGTGTGCGAGTGAGGTTTGTGATGTAAGGATGAAGCAGACTGTGTATATATTTAATGGACTGTAAAGAAAAACTGTATCGCTCAAATAAAAAATCCTCCGGTTAGACATTTAATGTCTGTGTTACGAACTTGTGCGCGATTAAGGAAAACGATTGAAAAAACAAACGGCGAAGGCAATTTCATCACCACTCGCGCTTCTAAAGGGGGCGGAGATTGTAACAAACCTCGGGTTAGTGCAGTGTTTCTCAAAGTGTGGGGCGGGCCCCACTGGTGGGGAATAGAGACATGACAAGTGGGGCGCGACAGATGGGTGAATAATTTACTTTATTATTGACCATACACTCAAAACTTAAAATTACTTAAAACAACATCAGATCGCAAAGAAAATAAAACTGGAGTTTCGGCACCCGCAGAGAGAACCAAGCAGACAGTGGACCTTATTTAATTTTAGTCATTTTTTTAACAGACGCTTTTTTATCCAAAGCGTTTACCATTATGTTTTTGGCTATTGGGTACAGGTGGGGCTCACACCCCTTCCTTACCTCCCAAGTGGGGAATGGCAGGAAAAGTTTGAGAAACTTTAGTGAAATAAAACCTGCTCCCGACCAGGGGTGTATTCCAGAAAGCTGGGTAAATTTACCATCAGATTAACCCTGAACTGTGGGTTGATTAACCCAAAACCTGTTTACTCGGGGTATGTCGGTTCCAGAACACCTGTGTCGAGTTAGTTTAATCAACCTACTGCTAATAACCTTGAGTTAATGCGCGCGCACGGAGAACATATCAAGGCATTTTCAATGGAACGCCGAATTCAGGAGTCACCATGGAAACTAAGGGTGAAAAGTTACGTGCCGAGTACTTCTCCGAAGCGGAGTTAGAAGTTTTAATGTTTGCTTATGAGGAGTTCAAGCCCATTATAATGAAAAAAAGCAATACAGCTGCATATGCGAGGGAGAGACAATTGGCTTGGCAAAAAATAACTGACAGAGTCAATGCGTAAGATTGTTTTTGTAACATTGTAAATATGCTTGCATTTTGTTAATTTGCAAAGTTTAACAATTGTCTTTTTGAGCATGTGGCATGACTCGATAAGCATTTACTTTTCTCTACATCAGTTTCTTAAGAATACAGTGCAATGTATATTGACAAGAAATATTTAGGCCTCTTGTTTTATAAGGTGTAATCCTTCTGGAGCCAAAAGAACTCTTTCCCAAGTCAAAATGAAACACAAAAACATTCTCCAAAAAGGTAATATTTTATTTTAACTGTTGTAAGATCAATGTCTTAAGTTACTTTTACAGTATTCTTCCTGTATAGCTAATAGAAAGAAGGCTGAGGCCCGTCTAACTGGCGGGGGTCCACCTCAAACTCCTCTCACCCCATCTGAGGAGTTGGCTCTTTCACTTAATAAAGGTCGCCCTGTGGTCGATGGTATTCCAGAGGGCACTTCGTCAGACTTTGCTACCTCCCACAACAACTCAAGTGACTTGGTACAATGTAGGTATACCATATTAGTACTTATGATTATTTAATCATACGTTAGGACAAAACGATCATTACCTCTTGTCATTAGAAAGAAGGCTAAATGCTTCCCAAATGCAGTCATTGTTTCACTTGTGCATTATGCATACATATTCTATTTTACAGCATATGCTGTATACAGTAATCTGTTTTTTTTTTGTTCTTGCATGTTCCTAATGCCTTTATTCAGTGTCTGTCATACTTTAGTAATTTACACATTGGGTATATTTTTTTCTTGCAGTTGCTGATGGACGCATTGTATTATTGGATCCTCCTGAAACCACACAGTCTGTCACAATTGTTAGTGATGGATTTTAAGAACCAGTTGCTTTTAGATCTTTCAGTTTGTCTGCCAGACAAAGTAACCTTGCATATTTCCAGTCTAGGATGATGATGAAGAAACCATATCTGCTGTGACGGAATTAGAAAGTGCTGCGAGACCCACAGAGGTATGATGCAGATACTGGACAATGCATAGCTTTTTAGATGGAGTGACAAATGTGTAATTTGTCCTGTGACAGAATCTAGCTGGGGATGAACATACAGATGAGGGTCCATCTACCTCTACACATAATCTTAGCAGTGTAAGAACTTGTCCCTGGTTGTCCTTATTTACATAATGTTACTGTGGCAGATTTTCTTCTTTAACCATCTTATTTACTTTGCCTTCGTAGTTGTCTGTAAAGGAGCTGTATAAGGTCCATCTATTAAGGCAAATTAAAAAAACGGACATGGACATGGACCTTATGCAGCTTCAGCCAGAGGAGAAAAGGCTGGCCATTAAAAAGGCCAACCTTGAAATAGAACTACTGGAGCATCGCCTTAAGGTGAGAATCATATGTGAACATGAATCTGTTATTTTGTGTGTGTGTGTATAAAGTAATAAATACAAATCTGTCATGTCTCTTTTATTTCAGGATATGAAGAAATAGAACACATTAAATAAAGTGATTTTGACAAATCATGTCTCTAAGCATTCTGCCATCTCTGTGGTCTGCTAGATTCAATGGGTGTTGTTCTAGGTCATCTTCATCAGGACAGGGGGGATGCCTCTCTCCTCTTATTGTGGCAATGTTGTGAAGTACCACACAAGCAACTGTGATGTCACATGACCTATTTGGAGTGACCCTGAGCCCACGCAGACACTGAAACCTTGCCTTCAGAATGCCTATTGTCATCTCCAACTTGGCCCGTGTTCTGCTGTGAGACCGGTTGAAGCGTGTCTGTGGTCCGGGCTCAGGATCAGCAACCCTGCAACATAACCTGCTCCGGAGTAGGTTATCCCCAGAGAGTCAGTTGCTATGGTTACTTACATAACCCGAAAGTTACCTCCGTTTTTGGAACCAAAAGCAGAGGTTATCCGCTAATTTACCCGGGTAAGTCACATAACCTGCTTTCTGGAATACACCCCAGTTGTGTATTATTGTTCTTGTTATTATTGTTGTTGTTAGGCCAATTAGTCTCACGGTAATTAAAGTCTTCACTATTAATACTTTCAAGGATTAACGGTCCTACATTAACGTTACATTCATTTTTAAGAATCTAGACGCTAGACTTAGATGAATTACCTTTTTAAAAACAACTGCCCAAGGATTATCGTGTATTTTTCAACTCTGCTAACTTATTCCATACACGTGAATCTAATTGAATTTAAATACATATTTTCGACCACTGTCGTTAACCTCTATAAATAAAGTATAAATATTGTGATTTTATATGTATATAGAAGGTTACCATACGTTTTTTATGAGGCCACACACCTTGGGAATTAAGATCAATCGATATAGAAATGGATGAGTAATTTTGTTTTAATCAAATGTATTTTCCCACGTGACATGATTAAAGTTTAATAGATATGTTTTAATCATATAACCTTTGTTTTAATCATATTGTGTGCTATATAACCATTGAAATTTTGTCTAATTACATGGACACAGAAGGCAATTCAACTGGTAAACAAAGGCTGGTTTCAGAAGATTTCCTGTCAGATGCTGTGTTTGCAGAGAACGGACCGTGGTCAGCAAGAGTTCAACAGGACCTGATTGGTTGCTCAGGGAATTACGACCTGGAGACGGAGGGGGGAGCAGAAGACATGAAACGATGTCACATTTTCTTGCTTAAATGTCCGTCAGGAGACGGCAACAAACCAGCGCTGTTTAGACCTTTTAAATCTGATGAATAAACTCTATTACTTTTAAAACAGTTTGTTCCCCTCATCCTTCCAAATTTTGAACACGCAGGACTAGTAAATATCGTAGTCCTACAACACACAACCACAAACGTACCTATCTAGTCAGAAATGAACATGTCTGCTTCCAAATTTGTGTTTTTACCTGTGGCTGGGTGTGATTTGTGTTGTAGAACAACACGTCAAAGTATTGTCAACTTTAATGTTTTTATTTTATTCATACATTGAAACCCCACACTTCCACAACTATATTCTATCATAATAATAATATACACATTTATTTGCTTTATCTTAGATTTCAAATGTTGAGAAGTAGCAGTAGGCCGACCAACAGACGAAGACGACACCGAGACCCACAGATATCACGCAAAATCACATTCAGGGTGATTCTGTTAAAAAACGCGTTGAGAGATGATACAACACATGTTTAAACAAACACTTATATGTATTCATATATTTTGATGAGCCTAACGGAAATCGAATTTAGGGAGGTACTGCAGGAAAAATGTCCTAACCTAACAGACAGGTTTGAATTTTGTAAGGTAAGCAGTTATCGAAATGTAATCCCACTTCAGATGTCAACAATGTGCCCAGCTGAAATTAAATCAAGTAACACCCTGGGACGATCAGCTCTTTATTTTAGGCCACTGGTAAGCAAAACATTTTTTATCGTGAAGAAAGTAAATAGTTCAATTCATATTTATTTAGCCATAAAACTTAATATAAGGCTAAACAGTGTCTTAAACCATTGGTTTCCAAATTCAGTCTTTGTGGAAAAAAAGCGTGATTCAATCAACTCCTCTTGCTTGTCTAATAATTAGGGAGATTAAAAATGTTGTTAGAAGGCTAATGAGTTGATCCAGGTGTTTCATTCAAGGAAAGATCTATTGAACTCATCCGCCTCCTATCTAGAATGTTTCATGTATGAAGTGTCTGTAGTGTATATCATGAAATAGTGATTAATTTCTTATTCATTTTTGTTAGGACATTTCAAACCAAGTCACTTTAGATGTCCAGGAAAATGTCCAGGCTACAAGAGCATCCCAGTCTTTAGCACAACACCAGGCTACATCTCCTGGACACAACTTGTCCACTCCTCAAAGCCCAATATCTTCAAGTCCACCCATATGAAAAAGATTTATTAAAAGCTTATGGGAATTGTATATGTTCCAACTGAATATTATAAGGGACATACATATCACAAAAAACACTTATAGAATTTGCATAACATTAACATATTTCCAATCATATGTGTCATATATGTCCCACATACAATTTAAGCCTTATAGATATTTATAATGTAAAAACATAAGGAAATAATGCTAATTTAATATGAATGTCCACCATATTTTTAAGACGTGTATAACACACATAGTGCAGTTTACAATAAGTATAATGCTTTTTTTCACTCATGCCTTTGACAATAGAATTTAACTGGGACACTTAAAAAAGCAATCATATCAAGATTTTGATTTCAAATACTACATCACAAAATTAAATGTTTATTATTGACAGTTCCTTTGAACTTTATCTCTGAAGTATACTTAACCTACACATAAAATATGTCAAGTGATTTTTGTGCATATTACAACTAGTAAGTAACATTACATTTGTTTTGTATTATTCAAGCCAACTTTCAACATCTCAATTTTAACATTTAACAACTCCTGTTGTAACAAATTTGGCTCAAATTCATTTCAAGTTCATTTACAATAATATGTTCTGATTTGTTCACAAACAACAGGCCCACACTGTTCACAATTAATATATATACACGGCCTCACAAGGTCATTGCTGTCAACTGCTCTTTCAAATCCTGTAGGAAAATTAACAGTCCTCATGTATGTCAGTAATGTTTTGACAGTACATCCTCGAACCAGCTTTTGCACTGTACAGTTTCCATATTTACCCACTGCGTATAAGTGATGTTCATCATCATTAACACAAAGAAAATAAGAAACCTTAAAGACACTACCTTCTTTTAACCTGTTCCACGTCAGGGCCCTTTTTGAGCATACACATGAAAACGCACTGTTGGAACTAATGAAATCTTTGGAATAAAGACCTACGGTTGGTCTCGTTTGTGTCATGATTCTGCTGCATCATGTCATGTTTCTCTTGGTTTAGTGGCAGGATTATGACAGCTCCCTTATTTAATGCCCTTGTGTCTTCTGTCTTGTGCTGGTTCATTGTGGTTTGTGTGGTGAGTTCCTTAGTCATGTGTAGTTTATGTCAAAGAGTTAATTTAAGTTTTGGTTCAGTGTAGTTAGTCTTAGTCCTGTCATGTATCGTATCCATGTTTTGTTATGTTACCCCCACGTGGGTCTTTGTTTTATTATTTATTAAATTATCTGTTAACCCCTTACCCGCTGTCTGCACCTGGGTCCTCTGTCCATGTCTCACCACGAAAATCATGACAGTTTGAAAGACAATTAGAAGATTAGTCCTAAAAAAAGAATCACACCACATAATTTTTTTTTGGGCAAGGGCTTTTGTTATGTTTATTATACAAATAGATAAATAAAAGGTTTATGTTATAAAAAATTACAAAAAAGACAATAAAAAATATTGCAAATCAGATTTTTGTTTGCGAAGGTCAAAGTCCCAAGGGTCAACAAATGTTGTATCAAGTTTGGTCATGATACATAAAATTTTGAGGGGTCTGTAAAGTTTTTTAGCAGCCATAGACTTCCATTGGTTTTAACACTTGAACTAATATTGGACCACAAAGGACATTGAGATGGTTTTTTTACTCTCCCCACATACCAGACACATTTATAAACTACAAAAGCATAGAAACAACATAAAAACAATACATTTGTATGAATATTTTTGTATAATATGCTTTTGATGCACACTACTTTATGAATCCATTATCATGTATGTATCAATTTATGTTCCTAAATAGATTGTTCTTCTAAACACTGATCAAATGTGTATTCTAGTTTATTTTGCTTTTCCAACAATATAAAGTTTGTAATGATAAGATAAGAATTTAAATGCACAGTATTGATGTAAATGTAGGTGTTCTGCGGAATGTATTTATTTTTGATACACACTCTTGTCCTTTATGCATCAATTTAATTTCCTACATACTTTATTTTACACAAAAAATCATAAAGCATGTATTGTAGAGTCTCAGACCTTTCCGACGATATATAGTTTGTCATAATTAGATCAGAATTATCACAAAAATATGGAAGCAAACATGGGTGTTCCGTATACGGAACGGTGACAAGTGAAAGGACATTAACAAATCTAAGCACACTCTTCATAAAAAAGAAACAATTACTCTTCCTAAATAAATTATTTGAAAAAGCACCAAAAAGAATTGTATTCTTGAGTCTTAGACCTTTCCAATAATATATAGTTTGTCATGATTCGACAAGAAATTCCATGCACAATATTGAAGCAAACTCAGGTGTTCCATATATGGAACAGTGGCAGTTAACGTTAAATCGTTAATATAACAGAGTTGTTCCTTTTCTTTGTCTTTGTGTATGTTTGGCTATGAAAGACCTCTCCATTGACTACTATTCTTTTATAGTATCTGCCAACAGAGGTCTGAGGTACATCTAAAAAGGCATGCAATGCATTCACACCATTATCACACACTGGCCTAATCTTTGGCATTCCAAGTGCAGTCACCCTGTCATATTTGGCATAGCTCCTTACATGGTGTTTACTGGAGGTCATTTCTGTGTAGAATGATTTCATTTCAATTGAGACATCATTAGATGAGCAGACCTTAGCCATGCGTGGCAATGCTCGAGACCAAGCTACTCTTTTGCAAATCTGCTGAAGCACTGCATTACTGCTTTTAACTTGCTTGAGCAAGTAGCCATTATAGCTGTCAAACATAAAAGCAGACTGGGCCCAGAGAGGACCTAAATTCTCAACACTCTTAGTCAAATGCAGAAGAGAATGCACATTTTAGGTCATCTGATCTTCGCCATACAAAGACTGAACTGATTTTACATAAAGCTCTAGAGCCTGATGAGCATGGTCAATATCCTCTTGGCCAACGTCTGAACCTAGCAAAATGCTCACACCCTCCACAAGTAAAGCCCAGTGGCAAAGATACTTGTTTGGAAGTATCACTTTCAGAACTGGCAAACTGTAATATAAAAGCCAATTTTGCCATTCGTGAGCTTTCCAAAACCTTCGATCAACAATAGACCGTGGGATTCTGGCACATAATGCATAGACTTTCACTGTTTTGATTGAGTGATCTACATGATCTTGCCACTGAAGACCTGTTCGTCCAAGATTTTTACATTCTTCCACAAAGGGTTTGAAGAAGGTAGTCATTACTGGTTTAGATGACCAAAACCACAAGGCACACAGTAAGACATGTTTATCTCCTTCCTCTGGGGTACTTCATTAACAGAGCATAGTAAGGGCCAGATGCTGAATTTAGAAGACTCGAACACAGGCACTCAATTAAATGACAGGGATAAGAAAGAATCACCAACTGATTTCAGATATTGATACAACTTCCCATCACAAATATCTGTCATTCTACTTCTGCTTTGGTCATTGTGAGTATTTGTAATAAAGTTATTTTGGAAAAGGAACCTAAGTTAATTACTTAAAGGTATACAAATAAAAAAATGGCCAAACTCCAAACTTTGTCTCACATTTTGGGTGGATGAACAAATCTGACATTTCAGGTCACTGTCCTTTGACATTGAAAGTCAAATTGATATAAGCTGATTTAAGCATCTGCTCTCAAACGCAGTTATCTTTACACATTTATAGATGTGTTATACACATGTACATAAATCAAAATTGCATACAGCATTCCTGATTTACATATAGTCAGAGGTGGGTTTTGTATTTAGCCTACCTGTACTTCTAATGAGGTCCCTTCCTCTGCAGTCGCTGGTTAATTTGACAAAGGTATGTCATCCTAAAAAGAACAGTACTTATATAATGTAAACTATTAGCAAATATTGCAATCAAAACAAATAGAAATAGGTTTACCTGTATATCTTTAGATATTGGCTCCTGTGTCCTGAAGGATTTTTATTGTGTTTTTTATTGTGGTTTAAACGTGCCTTTACAAAATATAACCAAGTGTGTGAGCCAAGAGTTGGGGATGCTTTTGAGGGCTTTTTTTCCATAGGAAATGGGTATGTGTGTGTTAAGGTCAGGTTACGCACAGAGCGTGTTGGAATGTGTGAGGGTATCATGTAATGTCTTACAGATTGAAGGTGATTTGAAAAACAAGGCAGTGAGCTGATTGGCTGAGACAAGACAAAGAGGAGAGAAGCTGATTGGACCCCAGCTGAAGAAGAGGCACACCAAAATATTATAAATATGCTGTGAAATAGTTTTTCTGGGTCGGTCGGGCCGTTGTAAAGATATCAGTTCTTTTTGTAAGACTGAGTCTAAGGCAGCCCACCCACCCATCGGCTGGTGTACACAGCTGATGTATTTTGTTTTAATCTTCTGATCAATAAACTTCAAGATTTTACTTTGACAGGCCTCTCTCCAATTTTGAACGCGCAGAACATTGATCGAATGTTCAACAGTCCTCAGAAGGAAATTGACCTGGATGTGGAGACAAAATTAACCAATATATGTGAATGTAAATGAGAATGTTAAGAAATACAGAGATACAAGTATTTGTTTCTTTTTAAATAAAGAAATCTTACATTTGTGTCTGGTGATTGTGAATTTCCTTTCGGGGAGGTGTGACTTAGTTTAAAAGAAGACAGTACATCAAATTCAATAGAATATTCTTTAGTAATCCTAAGCATGCAAAAGCCTCGGACAAATTAAGCAGTAATTGTCCATTAATTGCCTAATATGCCCACTTCATGTTTTACCAGTTTTTCTATGGGCACACTAGTAGTCTCTTGTTGTATTAGTATATTGTCCTAAAAGAGAGAACAACATTATGAGTAATAAAAAACAACATACTCTAGGCCTATAACAACAGAGTCATCTTATTAACTGTACCTGAAGGCCTTTATCTATGGGGTGGATACTTTAGTCCTCTTTGGTGTGTGTGAAACATCATCCTAAAACAGGTCAAAAGGAATCATACAACACAGTCCATCCAGAAAAGTGCATTTAAAGGTAGATTAAGTTTCTTGAACTGTGTCCAATAAAACTTCTGTTTTATCACATCAATTTAAATGGCCCCACATTATGTAACTTTCATTTTATGTAACATTTAATTCAATAATTATGTATCATGTATTTGCTCACTTACTTTATTAGTTGCACCTGGAAAAGTTTCCCCTTCCAATTCATGTAGATATTTTTCGATTTTCCTGTACAGGTCAGACAAAACTTTAAATTATGAAGTTATAAGAGACCGTTTCGTTTTTGTATATACATATCTTCTTCAGACAAACATTGTTTTAATTGACCTTTTTTTCCACCTTGTCTGAGTACGTTGAGGAATCGTTAAAGCAACATAACTTTTGTTTCGGCATGTGTTCTTCTTTTGTTAAGGTGTCTATTTTATGAACAACATCTGAGTTATAGTACCAATATTAGGGCAAATGAAAAACGTGAAGTACACGAAATACAACTATAAAATACGCGGATTGGCTGATGTTTGAACTGCTTCGCGGGATCCAATGAAATTGCAGACGGATTGGACAGTCGCGGGAAAACGTCACGTTACTTTTCAAAAGCTCTGCTTTAAAAAATTGCTTAATCCTGGATTTTTATTTTGTAACATCACCAGTGCAAGTCTAAAGTAAGTTAAGGAAAAATCATTTTATTCGAATGATTATTCAGACAACAATGTTTATTTTTTTTAAAAGCTCAGTTTGTTCAAATGTGTTAATGCTAACCTATCATACAACATCTCCAGTATTTACGTTAACTTTCAAGATTCTTGTATTGAAGTTAACTTGGATTAATGTATTTTTATATTATGTTGTGTGGAAGCGGTGATGAGATGTGCTTTATGCTAGCGGCGCGATGTAAGTTAACGTTAGCAGGATGTAACAACGTCATCCATTCCTCCATATATTTAGGACAGTATGATGCACTAGCCTAAATTGCTAGTAGGTTTATATTTTATATATAATGAAGCTCTTAATAAATGGAGCTAGAATCAAGAACGGGGAACTTCATGTTCGTCACTAATCAATGATTTTCCACGTAAGCTAACGTTAACTTGGACCAGCGCCTAAACGTTAACTGTATGTCTGAGATTATTCACATGGCGCAGTCACACTGGGAAGACACAAAAATGTAAACTAATACAAACATTAAGTGACCTAAAGCCATACTCTTTGAATCCCCAGGGTGTGATGAGTAAGTTTGCAGTGGGTCAGTGGAGAGGATGCTGGCATGTATAGCGAGGTTAAGACTGATGCTATACGCAAATATAATGAGGCAAAAATAGATGATGAAGGATACCCGCAAACTGAATATTCAGCTGCTGTAGAATGAATGGGAGAAAGGAAGAAAACCCAAACATGGCTGGCCAGTGTACACTGCCTCTATTAAGTTTGTGAGCAGTAAGTAAACTTATACTTATTTTTACAGTGTCGTGTTAGGGTTGAGACCGGAGTCAGGTGCGGGTAAAAATACAAGAGTTTATTCGGGTTCAGGGAAACAATGACAGCACTTCAAACATAGCAGGCAAAATGACACCCCCCAAAACCCTATCTAGGCTCGAGCGCTCGGCACAAAAAAATGTCTGCAACCTGAATTCAGGTTGTTAAAACCCCCAAGGGAATAGAAGTAATAAGATCAACAGTCGTCCATCGGTCCCAGAGTAGGAAAACAACAACAACCTCCCGAATGTGCTTAGGAGGGATAATCCGTTAAATCTGAACGAGCCGATCCTTACAGAGGCTCAAGTCCATCCGTGGCTAGCCACACACGCAGCCGCCTGGCGAGAGGGATAAGCAGTGTTCTCCGATGTTCGCAACTGGACACTCGAAGACCCCCAATGAGAGTTCTGTAGATCAATGAAGTGTAGATTCCTCAGAGGGTAAGGCAGATGAAGCAGAGGAGGGCGCGATTCTGGGGTAGCTGTGAGACACCGTGCAGATAGTTCAGCGCTGGAGTCAGGACGGCAAGACGGTGCACACCGGCTAAGGAGAGAGAGACCCACCACACTGACAGGAATGTAGACCACAAATGGAAACTAGTCGTCTGAAAAAAGGACAGTCCAAGGCAGGGATTCATTCCAAAGTACGAGTCAAAAATATTTCCAAGGCTAGAGTGAAAAGTTAACAAGAGGTAGATCCACGACAAGAGAGAATATTACAAGACAAGAAATTCCTTAAAGAGGAGCGATAAATCTAAGGTCAAAACACGAAAGCATTCTAGGATTATGCAGTGATAAGCGCAAGACAAACTAACGATCTGACAATAGGTGAAAGAAACAGCGAGGACTAAATAGTGATCAAATTAACCGAAGAGTGGCAGCAGGTGCGTGAGATTAGTGAAAACAAAACAGCCCTGACATGTCGTGTACATTAAGTATTGTGAAGATAGTGTTATGTCTAAAGTTATAATATTTACAAGTATGAAGAGCACTACATTTGAAATATTACTTACATTAATGGTAATGGTATCTCTTCTCCTTAACTGCTTTTCAGACAACCGATATCATACTAGTGCTAAGATAAAGGAGTCCGATGAAAGGGACGAGCCACTGCCTAAGAAAAGGGCCTCAGTACAGCAATCAAAATATACAGATTCTGATGAAACTGATGTTGACAACTATTCACAAAGTAGTTAACCCTTAAAAGGGTTTTGATTTAATTTGCTCACCTTTTTGACATTTCAAACCTGTGTGACTGTGTTCTTTCTTCTGCAGAAAACAAAATAATATATTTTGAAGAATTTCACTGTTATTGTATGGACACAAAAGCAAATGCAATTCAAAAGGGAAACAACGTTTTTTTTTTTATACAAAATTCTTCAAAATAACTTCCCAGGTAGCAAACAGACGTTGGGCTAACGTCAATATTGGTTGGTTACGTTGGCCCAACCTATCTGACAGAAATACAACGTTGGGCCAACGTTGGTATGGTCAGCTGCAATTGCCCACCACTTCCCTCAAATTATATATATACCCAGGTAGCAAACAGACGTTGGCCCAACGTTTGTTGTTGTGTTGGGCCAACGTTGGGTGCTGACGTTGGCCCAACGTAATTTTGTCCGTTGGGCCAACGTTGGGCCAACCATGTTATTGGACGGCCAGCAGACCTTCTGCCAACCTAAAAAATACCTTGCCAACCTTCTGCCAACTTAAAAACCACTAAAACAACATTGGGCCAACGTTGGGCCAACGTCAGCACCCAACGTTGGCCCAACACACCATTTTAAGATTGTGATATGGCCTATTCATTGTTGAATTGCATTAAAAAAGAAGAACAGACAAACTGAATTGGTTATAAAAATGAAATTTATTGGTAACAAAAAAATAGCAGAAAAAAATGCAAAGCAAAGTAAAACAAAGTCAAAGAAATCAACAAGGAACCAAATATATATATATATATATAATTATTAAAATAAGTATAATTATTAAATTATTATAATAACCATTGTTTGTTATTATCTTAGCAGATAATTTTCTTTTGATGTTTATTGTTGTTGTTAAATAAAAAACCATAGTAGCTACACTTTTACTATAATAAAACCATTTTTATAATTTTTATAAAGGTCTGTCCATTTAGAACAAAATGTGCATTTATGTAGAAATAATTGAACACACCCCCGGATGAAGATCTAAAAAGCTATGCTTTAAAAGCACAATATTTCTGTTTATTTTAATACAATTTAATGTTAAACAAGTTCTACCATCTTTATTGTTTTTAACATTTTGTCTTTTGTTATGTGTTATTAGTCATGTTCGACTTCATGATGACGTCAACGTATCGCGAGAGCGAGTCGAGAACTTACACGTAGAGATTTAATTTCGAATCGCTCTCGCGATACATTGACGTCATCATCCTGTCAGCGCCGCATGAAGCCACACACACGTAGTTGTGGGCGCGTGCGCGCCTCCGTCCTCGTGAGTTCAGAGTCAGATGTTTACCTCAGACGAGTTTCCGTTTCTGTTGTAAATTCTGAGGTAAGTTTTCATTAATTCCTGGTTAAGTTCACAGTTGGGCCAACGTTTGTTTGCTACCTGGGTTCTCTCAGGTTTTTTTTCTGAATTAAAAACAGCATACAAGAGTGTCCGTTAATGATGACATAGGAGGTAATTTATGTACGAAGTGACATAATGAAACTTGAAATATCAATAGATTTAAAAAATATCTGTGGAATTTTTAAAACGGTATTGCGATTGCCTCCCTTTCTTCCCCCTCAGGTTCTGTCATGTAACATACTATACTGTACAGAAGGTTTATGTCAAACTGTTTACATTTACAGTACCTAATAAGTACATTATAACTGTCATCTCTTGTTTCCTTGACAGACACAGAGGAAAAGGACAGTGATTCCCAAACCACAGAAAAATGTTGCTCAAAAGATTATAGACAATTATCAAGCTTCAACTTTGACTGAGACTCAGAAAAGGGTAAGAGAACAATGAAAGATTGAGAAATGACTATGAAAAATTAAGAACAAGGCATGTATTCCAGTTTTTTTCAGCTATTAAATTATTTTGTGGTTTATAGTTTTTACCATCTTCTGCAATTCATACATTTAAATTGTTAAACCGCAATTTTTTCATGGTATGTAAAATTGAGGCTAAGTTTATTAACAAATCGTAATTAATTGCATTATTATCAAGTATATGACAAGAAACCTGTATGCAACTAGGGATCACTGGAATAACAATTCTTGTCCGAAGCCGAATAAAAATTAAACACTGCCGAACACCCAACATTGCTTTTCGTTTTCAAAAAACATGTTTATTTAAGCAATTCTGACTGACAACCATTTCAGTTAATGTCTCTCCTCCCAACCCTGCCCACAAAAGCTGTTGGACCACCTGCTTCAGTCCAAAGTTACAATAACAAATTGTATTCAGAAATGTACTACTGCTCGGCCAGTCCTGTTATGTCTTTCTCGAACACTCAAAATGTTCTTTTTCTGACACTTTACTTATTTGTCTGAATGAGCTTTATGGTGCTATTTTCGGTTGCAGAACATCCCTATTTTTAACTTCTGTAACATTTTGTTAGTTGGGTAGATACATATGTGTAAGTGTATTTTTTTGTTACTAGAGCTACCAAATCTAATTAATGAAGTGAAGATGGCCCCGCAGTCTCAGTGTTCTTCTACTTCGTCAGTCAGCTCTGACCTGGAAGGTGGAAAGGGTTTGAGTATTGCAGAGCCCTCTCCACCGAAAGCACCATCCACTGAACAGGTACCATAATTGTTCATCTAATCAAATTAGTACTGCACTTTTTAATGCAATTGGTCGCAGCCACTGTCATCACACTTAATAATTGTATTTTTGTACTGTGACTAACAACAGGTGGAAATTTCCCCAGGATCTGACGCATGGGTCTCAAACTCAGTTCCTGGAGGGCCACAGCTCAGCACAGTTTAGCGCCAACCCTAATCAAACACACCTGATTCAGCTAAACAACATCTTCAGGATTACAAGACACTTCCAAGCAGGTGTGGTTTAGAGCTGGTTGGAGCTAAACTGTGCAGAGCTGTGGCCCTCCAGGAACTGAGTTTGAGACCCATGATCTAACGTATGTGTTGACAGACTGTCTTGGGCTGTGGCTCAGAATGTAAACTCCTCCTCCAGTTTTGCAAGAACACTCCTCACGGCAGTGTTCCCAATTGATGTGCCCCTTGTTAGCAACCTTCGAGGAACATCCAGGGATTCTTAATACACATTAAGAGGTCCCAACAGTAAATTGGCAGTTTTGCAAGCTTGTCAGATTGAGTTTTTGAGGCTGTATAACCAAACATATGTGTTTTGTTATAAAACTCTGTATGTATCAACAGGACCATACTGATATATATACACATATAGGACCCCAACAAAAAATCTACAGTTTGTATGTGTTGTTTTTAGTATGAAAGTGGCCATAATCAGTTTGATTTTGTATAGTAAATGTATTGTACATACATAAGACATAGAAGGTAATTCTGACTGATTAAAGTAAGAAAGATTTATGGTTGTTTTATATAAACTATATGGGTATATTCGTCCCAAAATAGCCCTTCTCTACAGCTTTTAACAATTCAATACTGACCCAAGTACCTTTGATGGCTCTTTCATCGTCGATGTGTCTGCGGGGGGTTGTTTGATTTTGTTGTTCGGTACATGTGCGACAGAGCGGGAGTATTAATTGCCACCAAATCTCATAGGAAGCACCGGGTATAGTAGTTTACGCGGTGGTAAAACACAGCATTTCACAAGTCCATAATAATTTTCGAGAGGTTCAAAATCCTTTAAAATTATTTGCGGTGCCCTACAGGGTACCCCTTTCTGGCTTGGCAGAACGGATACAGACTTGTGAAATCGACATATCTTATTTTCTCACTTTCTGCGAATTTGAAAGCATTAGTACGCCCCCAAATAAAGCGTCCTGTGGTCTCAATCTTTCAGGGTGTTTATATGTGGACATAATATCAATTACAACAGGATCGGATTGTTTGGCTGTCTTCCATTCACATTGCCACATCACCTCCACCATCAGACCATAAAATTGTTTCAACACTACAAGTTTGTCATCAACTGTCTTCTGAGGTCACCATAGGATAGTTTTGAGAGGGGTTCATGTTCATGTCTGAAACATTTTAAGCATCCATGGTGGAAACATCCAAAAAACTCAAAAACTGTCTTTACATCTGAAGTCTCAAAATACCCATCAACAAAATATTTACCAATTGACACCTCACCGTAGTTTAAAGCATGTGGAATGTCTATTGTAGGACTATAGGTATTTACTAGTCCTGCGTGTTCAAAATTTGGAAGGATGAGGGGAACAAACTGTTTTAAAAGTAATAGAGTTTATTCATCAGATTTAAAAGTTTCTTCCCAGCTGGGGGTTGCTCCTCAAAATATATATGAGCGATCAACTGAAAAACACTTCCGGGTTACAGATATTTATAATATATGTGACGTCGATACTCTCTCCAGGCTCCTCCCCTTCATTGGGCGGGCGTTCATTCCTCTGGAACCAATCACCTCGGGACATGTTAATCTGACTCCATTCTCCCCAAACTGTTGGTTCTCTGCAAAACATAATATGAAAAGAGCCCGGGGCTGCCGAAAAATTACGCGCACACACACACTCGTTATCTGAGACTCAACTCCTGCATTCCTCGCAGATCTTGTTTCACACTCCTGCCACCTAGTTTTCAAGACAAAAACCCAGCACAGCATGGACATACTCATATCATTATATTTGACAGTAAAACAACAGTAAACATAAACGTATAATACATAGAACATCGTAATCCCAATACTATGCCACGTTTTGTTACATATTCAAGCCATTCGATGGATACATCTGAGTAGGCCTTGTTCTGATTGATGAAAGCATTGTTGTGTGTCAGAGCTAGAGTAATGTGTTTTGTACACAGCCATACAGCATGATGCTAAAGTGGTGCATGTAAACGGATCAAGCCCTGTACATTGCATGAATTCATCGCGGTATTCATACATGCCTCCCTCAGCAAAACAACGTCATTATTGCCATACATGGCTAGTTCTTTTTTTAAATCAAACACCTTATCGGTGACTGTTGTTTACCAAGCATCGAACTGCCCTCTGTCTTTATCACTCATAGTCTTGTACCCATAGAAATGCTTGTCTGGATAAGGACCTGTATAATCTTCGTTTTCTACCCTGTTGAAATGGTTTGGGAAGTATCACTTGTCTTCACAGGACAGGTTTAACGCAGATCCAGTCTTGGCCAAACACATGGGGATGAATGAGTAGCTGTCAATAAAACAGCTGGACTGTTCCATTGTCATTCACTTAAAATCACAATGCAGGGGTGTCGTCTAATTTGAATTGAGAGCCCTACTTTTGTGAAATGTTCCAAAAGTATGAAGTTGTCAAACCCTGATGCATTATGGGCAATCCGTGTGTAATTTTTTATATCGTGGTTGTCTGAGGAATCTGTCAACACAATCTGTACCCTCTGCTGTGAATTCCTCACCAGAAAAAGTGATAGCACGCACAACATTTGGCAGATGCTTGGTAGCGCGTTTCAAAATCATAAAATCTGTATTTCATACCAGGTTCCTTAGGGGTTATCGGTTGTATGAAACACTGATGTGCCCCCTCAGCAATCAACACATCACCGCAATGGAAGCAACAACTTGCTGGGCATTTGTGGGGTTTAGGATCTGTGCCGCTAATGTGATAACGTCTATTGCATTTTGGACAATGTTTGGTCAAAGCACACTGTGAAAACTGCTGACCTAGGGGGGGTTTTTTATGCGTGTTATAAAAATAGTAGATGTGGGGTTAGGAAAAAAATCGCTATTTTGTTTTTTTTTGGGGGGGGGGGGAAAAATAACCCCACCAAAAAATTTTTAAAGGGGGGTTTGGGGGGGGGCCGAAAAAAAAAAAAAAAAAGGGGGGGGGAGAAATTTTTTTTTTTTAAAAAAAAAAAGGAAAAAAATTGTCATGACACTGAGACGAGGAAGATTCGGAGACTCAGATGCAGGGCAAACAAGAGATATTTATTGTAACAAGGCAGATAATCCACTCTGGCACCAGCCTGGAGACACAACCGCGTAAGCCCGGCGGGGAGAGGTCTCGACCCGTCGGGACTTACGGGAGAATACGAAACCCACTACGGGAGAACAGGAACGGAGGATCCGTAGAAACCACGGGAGTCCGCGGGGAGATGACTCGACCCGACGGCACTCACGGGAGAGCTGCTTGGAGCCCCAGACCGGGAGAAGTATTAGATGCGGAGAAGGCGCACGGCGGGGAAAGCCTCGTCCCGTCGACCAGCCAGAGGAGAGATGAGGGTTGCCGGGTGGAGATAAGCCAGCACCGTGCACAGCACGAAGGTCCAGAGCGTCAACGCAGACTAATGGCCAAACAAAAACAAAACATGAAAGCAAGAGAACAGAACTACGAGGACTTTGACTAAACTAAGAAAAGAAATAACAGCACTATGACTGTGACTTTCACTACGACTAGGACTATGACAAGAGCCAGGAACGAGAGTAACACATACAACGATCTGACAAAGAACGAGAAGACAAGAGGGATTAAATAGAGGGGAACCAAACGGCGGGAACAAGCTAAAGGTGAGAGCGATTAAATAATTACTAATGGGAACGAGTAAAGGGACATGAGATATTAAATGACTAAGTGGTAAAGTGATAATGTGATGGAAACCCGGTGCGGGGGAAAGCCTGGAGGAGACACGGGGGCGGGGCAATGACGTAGACACCAAACACGTGCGGAGCTGTCAAACTGACTCCGCACGAGTTTGACACAACAACACAGTACAGACAGTCAAGACAAATACTAGGATCACGACAGTACCCCCCCCCCCCACCGGCGTCACCGGACGCCTAGGGAGGGGGCTCACCTCGCTTCCGGTGGAAATCCACAATGAGTGACCGGTCCAGGACGTCCCGAGACGGCACCCAACACCTCTCCTCTGCGCCATACCCCTTCCAGTCCACCAAATATTGAAACCCCCTGCCCCGTCGACGAACATCCAACAGTTTCCTGACAGTGTAAGTCGGCGAACCGTCCACGAGACGCGGGGGAGGAGGGGAGGGGCGCTTACTAGCAGGGTTAAGGGGGGAAATGACAACGGGCTTGACCCTGGAAACATGAAAAACAGGGTGAACACGACCAAGATTAGGAGAAAGCTTGAGCCGGACGGCCACCGGATTAACCACCTTGGTGATACGGAATGGCCCAATGAACCTGGGGGCCAACTTTCGAGAGGGCACCCGGAGAGGAAGGTCCAACGTGGAGAGCCATACCCGCTGACCACACACATAGGTCGGGGGAGAGGACCGGCGCCGATCGGCCGCTGCCTTGGTTCTCTGAGAGGTTCGGGCCAGAACCCCTCTGGCCCTCGTCCAGGTGCGACGACAGCGCCGAACGAAGGCCAGAGCAGAGGGGACCGCAGCGTCGAGCTCCTGGGAGGGAAACAAAGGCGGTTGGTAACCCACAGAACATTCAAAGGGAGACATACCTGAGGAGGTGACCGGAAGGGAATTGTGAGCATATTCAATCCAGGCGAGCTGATGGCTCCAGGTACCGGGGTTCTGAGATGTTAGACAGCGGAGTCTACGCTCGAGATCCTGGTTGGCTCGCTCACACTGCCCATTAGTCTGGGGGTGAAAACCAGAAGACAGACTCGCAGAGGCCCCGATCTGTCTACAGAATTCCTTCCAAAACCGGGACGTAAACTGAGGCCCCCTATCGGATACCACGTCAGAGGGTAACCCATGTAACCGAAAGACGTGGTCCACCATCAGTTGAGAAGTCTCCCGGGCAGAGGGAAGCTTGGGCAAGGGGACGAAATGGGCCGCTTTGGAGAAACGGTCCACCACCGTAAGGATGACGGTGTTGCCGCCAGAGGGAGGAAGACCAGTGACGAAATCCAAGGCGATGTGTGACCATGGGCGGGAGGGGATGGGAAGCGGGCGTAGCAGACCAGCAGGAGGACGATGAGAGGACTTACATTGGGCACAGACGGGGCAAGCCAACACAAACTGTTTAACATCAGAGAACATGGAGGGCCACCAAAACCGCTGACGGACGGAAGCCAGGGTTCCCCGATTACCTGGATGGCCGACCAACTTGGAGGAGTGACCCCACTGCAGGACCTCAGGACGCAGCCTCACCGGAACAAACAGCCTTCCCACTGGACACTCTCCTGGTACTTGCACCTCTCGACCGGCCAGCTCTACTCGCCGTTCAAGATCCCAGGTGACAGCTCCGACCACCATCCCCCTGGGGAGAATGGCCACAGCCGGAGACTCATCCCCTGGAGCCTCGAAGAGACGAGAGAGCGCGTCAGGCTTGACGTTCTTAGAACCTGGCCGGTACGAGATGGTGAAGCGAAATCGACCAAAAAAGAGTGCCCAGCGGGCCTGGCGAGAGTTAAGCCTCTTGGCTGAACGGATATACTCCAGGTTCTTATGATCCGTCCAGACCAAGAAAGGCTGTGCTGCTCCTTCCAGCCAGTGACGCCACTCACCCAAGGCCAGTCGAACCGCCAAAAGCTCCCTGTTACCTATGTCGTAGTTTCGCTCGGCAGGGCTGAGGCGATGGGAGTAAAAGGCACAAGGATGCACCTTCCCATCCAGACTGGACCGCTGAGACAGAACCGCGCCTACCCCGACATCGGAAGCATCAACTTCGACAATGAACTGGCGTTCAGGTTCTGGAAAACAAAGTACAGGGGCAGAGACAAAACGGGACTTAAGGTTGTCAAAGGCTACCTGTGCTATGGTATTCCACCTGAACGCAACCTTGGTGGAAGTTAATGCAGTGAGCGGAACGGCAATCTGGCCGAAACCCCGGATGAATCGCCTATAAAAATTGGCGAAGCCCAGGAACCGCTGAAGAGCCTTACGAGAGTCGGGAACGGGCCACTCGGCGACGGCTCTGATCTTGGCTGGATCAGGGTTAATGCCCTTAGGGGAGACTACATAGCCAAGGAACGAAACTGAGACAGCGTGGAACTCGCACTTCTCCGCCTTGACAAACAGTTGATTCTCTAAAAGACGCTGGAGAACCTCTCTCACGTGTCGAGTGTGCTCCTGGAGAGAACGGGAAAAAATCAGAATGTCATCCAGGTACACAAAAACAAAGCGATTAAGCATGTCGCCCAACACAGCGTTAACGAGGCCCTGAAAAACGGCAGGAGCATTGGTCAAACCAAAAGGGAGAACTTTATACTCAAAATGTCCCGAAGGTGTATTAAATGCCGTCTTCCACTCATCCCCCTCCCGGATACGGACCAGATGATAAGCATTGCGTAGGTCTAGTTTAGTAAAGACCTGAGCTCCCTGCAAGAGTTCGAAAGCGGTTGACATGAGAGGTAAGGGGTACTTATTCTTCACAGTAATCTCATTCAACCCTCGATAATCAATGCAGGGACGCAATGATCCGTCCTTCTTCTGGACGAAGAAAAACCCAGCACCTGCTGGGGAGGAGGAGTGACGTATGAGTCCAGTCTGCAAGCTCTCTTGGATATATTTGTCCATGGCCTCTCTCTCCGGAGCGGACAATGAATAGAGACGCCCCTTGGGCGGAGAAGTGCCTGGAAGGAGATCAATGGCACAGTCGTAGAGGCGATGCGGAGGGAGAGAGGTGGCTCGCGACTTACTGAACACCGGACCCAGATCGTGATATTCCTCCGGAACCCCAGATAGGTCAGGGCTATCATCCTGCAACACAGAAGACACACAGACAGGAGAAGGGGCAGCGCCCAAACAAGACACGTGACAAGAAAGGCTCCAGGCCAATACAGAATTTTTAACCCAATCAATGTGAGGATTGTGCTGTGACAACCAAGGATGCCCTAATATGAGGGGAGTATTGGGGGAATCGAGGATGTACAGCTCAATGCTTTCACAATGATTACCAGAAAGAAAAAGTCTTACGTGAGGAGTGACGTGAGTTATAGTGGCGAATGGACGTCCCGCTAGCGTCTGGACCGATATTGGCTGGATGAGAGCTTTAATAGGAATCCTCCACAAGGCGGCGGTAGTGGAATCGAGAAAGTTACCCTCCGCGCCAGAGTCGAGAAGAGCTTCGCCGGTATGACTCCGCCCGTCAAACTGGATGCGGAACGGCAGCACGGAACGGGAAATAGGAGAGGCAAAAGGAATGACGCCCACCCGGACTCTCCGCTCTACGGATGGGCGTGGCCTTTTAACGGACATTGCGTGACTTGATGTCCCGGTTTGCCACAGTAGAAACAGAGACCCCCCAAAAGCCGCTGTTGCTTCTGAACAGACGTCAGGCGAGAACTACCCACTTGCATCGGCTCCTCGACGGAGCTGGCTTCTGCAGACCTGGGACTCGCATTGACTTCCCGACTACGCCAGGAGGGAGGAGAGAGCTGTCGGCGTCGACGGTTACTGATTCGAGCCTCGACGCGGAGGCAAAGGGTGGTTAGAGCCTCCAAGTCCCGAGGAGCATCGAGAGCAGCGATCTCATCCGCGATTGCGGGATTTACCCCGTCCAAGAACCGGGCACGAAGAGCTCCCTCATTCCAGTCGCAGACGGCCGCTAAGGTCTGGAACTTAATGGAGTAGTCCGTAATGGAATTCCGACCCTGGGACAGACGCGAGAGCTGCGCGGCCGCCTGATCTCCCTGAGCCGATCTGTCAAAAAGTCTCGTCATCTCCGTTCGAAAGTCCGCGAAGGAGAGACAACACGGAGCCCGAGCGTCCCACACGGCTGTTCCCCACTCTCTTGCCCGACCCGTCAGCAGCGTCAAGACGAACGCCACACGGGACTTCTCAGTGGCATAGCGACGGGGTTGGAGAGAGAAGACGAGTGCACACTGGGAGAGGAAAGGACGGCAGGCATTCGGCTCTCCATCGAAAGTAGGAGGGCTGTTGACATGGGGTTCTGCATCAACTAGACGTCCACTACCCGAGGAATCGGGAGAAGCACGACTCACCGCAAGCTCTCTCCGTAGTTCCGTGACCAGAGCCGCTAACTCGGTAACTTGACCCGCAAGAACTCCCACATCTTGTGCCGTGACGTTTAAGCGTGTGGCTTGCTGTCCGAGAGCGACTCCCTGCTGCTGAATCGCGTTGCGGAGGGGGTCCATCCCTGCTGAGTCACCAGTTTGGTCAGATCGTTCTGTCATGACACTGAGACGAGGAAGATTCGGAGACTCAGATGCAGGGCAAACAAGAGATATTTATTGTAACAAGGCAGATAATCCACTCTGGCACCAGCCTGGAGACACAACCGCGTAAGCCCGGCGGGGAGAGGTCTCGACCCGTCGGGACTTACGGGAGAATACGAAACCCACTACGGGAGAACAGGAACGGAGGATCCGTAGAAACCACGGGAGTCCGCGGGGAGATGACTCGACCCGACGGCACTCACGGGAGAGCTGCTTGGAGCCCCAGACCGGGAGAAGTATTAGATGCGGAGAAGGCGCACGGCGGGGAAAGCCTCGTCCCGTCGACCAGCCAGAGGAGAGATGAGGGTTGCCGGGTGGAGATAAGCCAGCACCGTGCACAGCACGAAGGTCCAGAGCGTCAACGCAGACTAATGGCCAAACAAAAACAAAACATGAAAGCAAGAGAACAGAACTACGAGGACTTTGACTAAACTAAGAAAAGAAATAACAGCACTATGACTGTGACTTTCACTACGACTAGGACTATGACAAGAGCCAGGAACGAGAGTAACACATACAACGATCTGACAAAGAACGAGAAGACAAGAGGGATTAAATAGAGGGGAACCAAACGGCGGGAACAAGCTAAAGGTGAGAGCGATTAAATAATTACTAATGGGAACGAGTAAAGGGACATGAGATATTAAATGACTAAGTGGTAAAGTGATAATGTGATGGAAACCCGGTGCGGGGGAAAGCCTGGAGGAGACACGGGGGCGGGGCAATGACGTAGACACCAAACACGTGCGGAGCTGTCAAACTGACTCCGCACGAGTTTGACACAACAACACAGTACAGACAGTCAAGACAAATACTAGGATCACGACAATCACCAAGACTACCTCCCTCTATTACTATTCGCTGAGCTTCACTATGTGGGGGGGGGGGGTGAATTGCCGTTGTCATGGAATGTTCTTATTCCTTAATCTAGATGAGTCAATTTTGACAAACGCAACACACAGAGAACAATAGAAGTACTTTGCAAATTATTTTATTGTCGTTTAATCTGCATCATAAGCAATGAGATGGTGCAGAGCAAAGGCACTCTTTCCTCCTGCACCCAGAGTTTATATATTAAAACGTGACACCCCCTCCCTTTGCCCCCCAGCAAGAATCCCGAGCTGGTTTACGAGAAGTGATGCCCGTTATTCCAAACAGAACATCTTGGTCCCTGCTCGAGGGCAAAGGCAGAGTGGTATGACGTGTATAGAGAAAAACATGATACAATTTTTAAAGAAAACATAGATAAACACTTCATAAACATATAGACAGACACATCAAAAAGCTAGACTAGAAAATTTCCATTACACCGTCACTGTGGTATCTAAATATTTTTGCTTCTGACACATGACAACGTTTTGTGGCCATTTCACAATATTTATTTAAACTTAAAAAATCACTGTTAGTTGAAAACCATCAGAAACACACTTTTAAAACAATGATACACAAAAAAAAAAAACAATAAACATTAAAACATATGCAAAGTAATTTATATACACAGTGTTTACTCACCAGATCTGCGTCTGGCCATGTTAATGATTACCATAAATAAAACAACACTTTGAGCCTGATTGTCCTGAACGTCTTTTAGAGCTTTTCAAAGCAGTCGTTGTCTCGCAAGGGCTTCTCTCAGGGATACTGAACTTGCGGTGATGAGACTCCTTAATTTTTCAAATTCCCTTCTGTCCCTCCGTCTTTCATCATGCAAACGGCGCCGGTCATCTCTCGCGATCCTCAATTCGGCGCTGATCTGATCCAGGCGCCCTAAAATCGTTGAGCAATCCATTGACCCAAAGACAGAATCCAGGGTTCATGTGGTATCTTACCAGATTGCGCTCTGAACGCCTCCTGATTAGACGGCAGCACTGCTATGTGTCACCATTTGGCCGGTTCTTGGCCACCAGAGGTCCCCAGAGAGTTCTTCACGCTTGATTTTGATCATTGTTTGCACCTGTGCCTTGTTTAATTTGAGTATTTATGCCCCTAGTTTTTCCGTAGTCCCTTGCTCTAAGTTTGTATGTTGTAGCCTGTCACATGTACCTGTGAGGTCAGAGAGTGATTTTGTTTTTGTAATATCTTTTGTGCCATTACCCAACTGTGGATTTATATTTTTGCGTGGAGGATTATCTTTTTGTTCTTTTCCAATTAAAACTTTATTTCAAGCAATGTTGCGTCTGCCTCACCGTTTTGGGTTCAAACAACTCCTAGTGGCTCAGTCTGGAAATTGACTACTTTTCACGCCGGAGACCCAAGTTCGAGACCGGGCCCTAACAGAAACTTAGAGCCATCATGAACCCAGAGGCAGTCAGTCTCCAGGAGCTTCTCGCCATGCTGTCTCGCCAAGAGGAGATGGTCCAACGCCATGCAACCGCGCTAGGCCAAAACAAGAAGCCTTAATGATGAGACACTCACAACTTCTGTCTGAGATGCTGACATCCATCAGGGAGATAACTACTCGGATTCCCCCCGCAACTATTCCACCTCCAATCCAAGTTAATCCCATGGCTGAACCTCGTCTTCCATCCCCGCAGCGGTTCTCATGTGATCCAAGTGCCTGCAAAGGCTTCCTTACCCAATGCTCTCTCTCTTTCGAGCTACAACCTTCCTCTTTTCCCACCGACCGTTCCAAGGTTGCTTACATAATCACCCTGCTGTCAGATAAAGCCCTGGCCTGGGCTACTGCTGTTTGGGGTGCCCAAGGTCCTTGTTGTGCCTCTTATGAAGCATTCTCCGAAGAGTTCAAGCGAGTGTTTCAGGATGGTGTCAGTGGTCCTGAGACGACAAAGCAACTTCTCACTCTCCGGCAAGGTCGGCGCAGCGTAACAGACTATGCCATACAGTTTCTCACGGTAGCAGCAGCAAGTGGCTGGAATGACGAGGCACTTACGGTGTGCTTCCTGAAGGGTCTTTCAGACACAGTCCAGGATGAGTTGGCTACTCGGGAACCACCGGATAATCGCGAGACTCTCATCAAACTGGCCTCCCGCATAGACCACCGTCTAAGAGAGAGAGAGCAAGGCCGGAGATTCGTCACACCAGCACCCGCCCATCCCAGTTCCGAGCCTCTATTACTACCTGTGCCGAGTCCTACAGAGCCTATTCAGATCGGGCGCATTTCCCAGGCCGAGAGAGACCGCCGGATGAGAGAACGATATTGTCTGTACTGCGGCAAACCAGGCCATTTCCGCACTACATCGCTCGTTATAATTATTATGGCCGCCAGACTCCGAGTGTATTTGAGCCACTATTACAAACGTAGGCCTTGATGCACGAATAGAAGAGCTACGATCCATCGAGTCTGTGGATATAGCTACATCTTTTGAGATGTTTGCTAGCAATCTCAATAAAGACCCTACAAAACATATTGTTTTAAAAAGATATCTACAATGCTAGTGGATTAGCCAAACATGTAAACAATGAATAAGTATACTTACTGAGCGCATCGTTGTCGCCATAGCCAAACTGGGAGCTTTCGCCGTTTTGTATGTCTTCCGATACTATTGGCATATGTAAACAAAATGTAAACAAGGGTTTTGAACAACTATACATTACTATCCAGCATGCCTACTTATCGACGAGTCTCCTTCTAACGTCAGGGGTTAATTGTCTCAGCTTTTCCATCAATGTTTTCCTTTCACTTTTACTAGTGCGTCTTCGAAATGTGAAGCCTGTAGAATTATCTGTTTGACCAGACACTTCCACCTTAACCAGGAAACCATCTGCATCTTTGGCAGGTTCCTCAAAAATGCTGAAATTAAACTGTGCACAACCGGGAAATTTGCAACTGGCCTTTCCTTGCCAGAATATACACAATTTCTTTCTTGACTGATACTCAATAGCTTTATTATACGAAAATGCCATAACACAGTTGCTAATGTTTTTCTGAAAGCATGTCTGTCCAGCCAGCTTTAAGGATTCTATATCCTTGTCTTTTGCATGGTTTTTTTCTGTTCCACTCTTCTTTTGACAGCTGTAATTGTAATTCAGGGGGGCACTGCTGAGCCTGTAACTCTCCTTCTGTACAAGTTGTATGCTTTTGTTCATCCTCCTCCCCACCTTCATTTTCAATGTCACCAGACTGTGGTGAATCAGGATTCCTAAAGTTAAGTTTTGTCCCCCCAATGGTAAACTTGTCTTTTTTGTGGAGCAGTCAGGACACAGCCATGGTGAAATCACTTTTATGTCTTCAATGCTCTTGTATCCTACACACTTTGGGTGAAACCAATCTTCACACCTGTCACACTGAGCATATGGTTTGTCCAAGGTGTTTGGTAGCTTGCAGACACAATATAGAGGTTCAGAAGAAACGGATTCCACTGAACTGGAATGCTCAGCCTTATTAGGTAAAAAAACAAAAAAATTACTTCATATTGCACAATACATTACTGACTATTTTTTATAAAGGCTATGATAAAAGGCTACTGTTTTGACAATGCCTGCACTAACTTCATTTTGCCCTGACCAATCAGGTCTCTTGCACGAGTAGTATGTTTAAGAAGGTGTTATGCGCATATATCTATATACATATGTATGAACGCGGATTACTTTTCGCACGCATTTCAAAGATTTAACAGCACTAACACAACATCCGTTTTTTCTGTAATCATTGTCAAGCACTACATTATACAAGGTTTACTGTAGCTCAGTGGTAAGATCATCGTGTTAACAACGCAAGGTTGTGGTTTGAATCCCAGGGGATTGCACATACCTATGTATAAATGTATAGAATAAAGTCACTTTGGAAAAAAGCGTCTGCCAACTGCATACATTTTAATGTAATCACGCTTCTATTCATATAAAGGCCTTTAAACTATTAAGGCGAGATTTGAAATGGTTATATTGACACGTCCAGTATGTTGACAGTTTCTGGCTGTGGGTTAGCAGTTCCGTCTGGTAAACTAAAGGCTGCGTCAGAATCTTTCAGACAGCGCACCAGTATTAACTTCTCTTTCGTCCTTGAATGAACAAAAACAGGCAAGATTATGCCAGAAAGCACATTTTGTATTCTGAAGTATTAAATGAATACAAAGAGTTAAGAAAATAGGAAGCACATTAGACCTGCTTAGGGCGGCAGTTCTTAAAGTGGTTGCGTTGTTAAACCTTAAGTCACTAATGTTAAAACATAATAAATCAATGTGATTTGGATGCTTAAAGAGGATTCTACCACCTTTTTATATATTTAGAAACAAAGACTGTAAAGTGGTTAAGAACTTAATTGTGACCCTGGACAACAAAACCAGTCTTATGGGTAAATATTTTGTTTTACAAATTACGCCTTGAATTAACGTATGGTTGTTAGGATAGGACAATATCTGGCTGAGAAACTTTATTTGTGAATAATGATAATACCATAATAAATGTAATTGATATTGCATTTTTAAGGCATTCTAATTCTTAATAGCCATATCAGCACCTTGGGCATTGATAGAAATCACCTTATCTCCTGCACATTGAACAATAAAACTAAAAGTCTGCTTTCTGGCATGTTGGTAGACAAAGAGACATGGGATAACCCGACTGTGGAACATTTGACACATCCTCAAAGACAGTTGAGATATGGCACCCCAAAATGTGCTACAAGTGCAACCGCCATTGTAACGTTTCGTGAGATATGCCAAATTCATGGGTCCATATCCTAAAAATTCTACAGTAAAAATTGCTTGTTTTTGTTTTTTTTGCTAGATGCTAGATGGTAGACAAGGATACTGGGTATAACACCTATGTGAAACTTTCAACGCACCCTTAAAGGTTTTCGAGATGTAGCACCTCAAAATGTCCCATAAGTGTAACGGCCCATTGATGAGTATTGTGAAATATGGCAACTTCAGGGGTCAATAACTCCAGAATGCTAAAGTAAAATTGTAGTTTTTTTGGCTAGATGGTAGTCAATGATACTGGGTATAACTCCAATGTAGAAAGTCGAGATATGGCACCCCAAATTGTCCCAATAACCCCAAAATGCTACAGTAAAACTGTCTGTTTTCTTGCATGACGTTAGACATCAAGACAATGTATAACCTAGCTGTGGAACTTTGAACGCACCATCAAAGGGATACTTGTACAAAAACACAATTCTGACAATAAACATTTTCTGTACATACAAGTGACAATAAATCTATATACATGCAAGTACATAGCAGTAATATAATGTGTGTGTAACGCACTGGCTAAGACCAACAAGAGTATAATCAATTGTATAAGAGAAATGGATCAGAATTTTTTTTTGAATAAGCTTTATTTTCCAATTGTGCGCAGATAGACAGTATAAAAAATACAGTATAGACAAACACAGGAAATGGAAAAAAATTAATATATAGAATAAAAATTAAATACATCAATGATGAAAATAATGAATTTTCATAAGAGGTATGAGGGACAGTTAATTATAGATATGCAAAGTATAACAAAACGGTGTATACTATGCTTTTTACTCATATACAAGTAATTTACTTAATTACTGAAGAATATTTTAATATGTCTAGAAGTGCTATTACATTTGATATGTTTTCTTATTAATACTTGCTTGCAATGCTTGAAAATATAACCAGTATGAGAGTGAAATCAAGCAAAACTTAAGAGCTGATATTAAGTGTACTTCAAGAGGAAATGGTATGTGTGTGGGTGCCGAGAGCGTGAAAAAAAAGATAGAGGAAGTAGCAGGTGACAGCTGAAGTCTCAGAATATATGCATACAACTGAAGAGATAAATGTGACACCAAAAAAAGGAGAAAATGTACACACACACACACATATTCCATTGACTGACTTTTTAAAAAATGTTGTTGGTGGGGGGGATTGGGGGGTGGGGGTTGTTTTTTTATTTTTTGGAGAAATTTTGGGGATGGGGGGGGGGGGGGGTGTTGGAATAAAAACGAGGAACACGGCCGCGGGCCGAGGGGAAAGAAGGGGGGGGAAAAAAAATAAAAAATTTTTGGGGAGTTTTTTTGGGGGGTTGTTGGTTTGTGGGGAGGTGTTTTGTGGTGGGGGGCACCGCGGGTGTTTTTTTTTTTTTTTTTTTTTTTTAAATAAATTTTTATTTTTTTTTTTGTTTCTCTCCTCTTTTTTTTCCATAAACCGTGTAGCTGCATTGATCCAATAAATAACGGCCACGAATCATACAGATGTCCTCTAGATTTTTATTTTGCTCTCTCTTTCCTGCGTCGATCCGAAGATGTCAAGGTCTAAGAAAGACACCTTGAAAATATGTGCGCCCCTTGGACCGTATGCAGACTTTATGCATTTTGAAGAAGCTGCGCGTGTTACGACCTGTTCGCATCCATTGCTCTCTGACCCACAGTTCTTCTCTCCCTCTCTTAGTCATGTGACGCATTACGCATTATTTACATTTACATTTATTCATTTGGCAGACGCTTTTATCCAAAGCGACTTACAAGTAGTTTTATACAGTGGCACATTACTGCAGAGCAATCAGGGGTAAGGTGTCTTGCTCAAGGACACTTCAGTCATGACCTGCTGGCACTGAGATTAGAACCGGCAACCTTCTGATCACAAGCCCAACGCTCTAACCATTAGGCCACTCGGTGCAGCTGTTGGCACCAAATCTCTAGGATCTAACTGTCCAATCAAAAGCTTTAAATTACTCTAATCAAAGGCTTGCAACAGTCTTGCTTCTTGTAGTTCAATACTAGTACTAGCAAAATATTTACTGCTGGTGATCTGTAAATGCAAGTCTGCATACAGTATGCAGTTCGATATTTGATGCAAGATTAAAACCCACCATAAAAATGTCCATTAACACAATGTTGCTCACCTTTTTCACTGGGACAGAGAGGGGTGCAGCTCACCTTCTTCACTGGGACAGAGTGGGGTGCAGCTCACCTTCTTCACTGGGACAGAGAGGGGTGCAGCTCACCTACTTCGCTGGGACAGAGAGGGGTACAGCTCACCTTCTTCACTGGGACAGAGAGGGGTGCAGTTCACCTTCTTCACTGGGACAGAGAGGGGTGCAGCTCCCCTTCTTCACTGGGACAGGAATGGGTGCAGTTATGGGGAGACTGGGGTGCTGCTGACTCATCTGTTAAGTCTGCCATGGACAATGATTTAATATGAATATCTTGCTAAGCGTTTCCCTGAACTTATTAAATGTTGATGAAATGTAGGCTGAAAATAAGTATAGGCTGACACTAGCCTGCAGCTAGCTAGCTTATTTCACTATGGACAACAGGTTAATACCACTCAGACTGAATGCTACCCACCTTTTTGGTGAAAAACTGGGTTACAGATTGACACCCTTTCTTTTGTCTTTCCTCTCTCAATTTTCTTTCTCTGCGGGTCATCTGAACCGCGGAGTGGACATGCTTTCGAGGGAGGGTCTTCCGCACGGGGAATGGAGGCTTCATCCCGACACAGTCCTGTTAATTTGGGAACGCTTCGGGAAGGCGGAAGTGGATCTATTCGCGAAAAGCGAGAACGCACAGTGCCCGTTGTATTTCTCGCTGATCCACTCCCCCATGCGACGCGCTGACGGTGCGTTGGCCAGACGTTCAGCTTTACGCGTTTCCTCCGGTGAAGATTTTACCCCTAGTGCTGTGCAAAATCAGAGAGGTGATGGCGTCGGTGATTCTAGTCGCTCCATTTTGGCCAAATCAACCATGGTTTCCGAACCTGAGGGAGTTGTTGACAGCACCGCCGTGGCGGATTCCCCTCAGGAGAGACCTGTTCTCCCAAGCGAACGGCACGATTTGGCACCCCAGCCCAGAGTTGTGGAACCTCCATGCCTGGCCGCTTCGGGGGTTCTAACTGCTCTCCCTCAGCGTGTACTGTACACTATTTCGGAGTCTCGTGCGCCGTCTACCAGACGTTTATACGGTCTAAAATGGGGGGGTGTTTAGCAGTAACAGTATTGACCCGGCGTCCTGCCCCTTGTCTAATATTCTATCCTTCCTGCAGAACAGGCTGGACAACGGCGGCCTCCCTTCAACGCTGAATGTTTATGTGGCGGCTATCGCCTCGTTTCGTTCCCCGGTTGATGGGCAATTGATTGGTAGGCACATGCTGGTGATCAGATTCCTCAGAGGAGCGAGGAGACTTTTCCCCCGGCGAACCCCTTCGGTGCCGCCTTGGGACTTAGCGCTGGTGTTGAAGGCTCTCTCTTCTCCCCCTTTCGAGCCTTTGGACGCGGCTTCTGTAAGAGAGCTCACTCTAAAAAACGTTCTCCTTCTCGTCCTTGCTTTGGCTTACCGAATAGGGGATTTACAAGCGCTCTCAGTCGGCACTGATTTCATTCGTTTTCGACCTGGCGACTGCAGCGTCACTCTCCGGCCGAAATCGGGTTATGTGCCAAAGTCCATGTCTACCCCTTTTAGAGAGCAGGTCATTTATTTGCCCGCTTTGTCTTCCGAGTCGTCAGACTCGCAGGATGCTAAGGCTCAGAGAGCGGTCTGCTCGGTAAGGGTCTTGCGGGCTTACATTGACCGCACAGCCGGGTTTCGGCAGTCTGAGCAGCTCTTTATTTGTTTTGGTGGGGGACCTAAAGGTTCAGCTGTCTCAAAACAGAGGCTTTCTCACGGGGTGGTGGACGCTATTACCTTGGTGTGCAAAGGTCAAGGTCAGAACTGCCCCTTCGGTATCTAAGGGCACATCTATTCAGGACATATGCTGTGCAGCTGGCTGGTCTTCACAGAAGACCTTCGCCAGGTTCTACAGATTGGACGTGTCCTCGTTGGCGTCTCAAGTCCTCTCGGTGAGTGCTGATCACGCTTTATCGTCTACATTGTAATCTCTTGTGCTACACAGTTGTTGCCGCATTCCTGTTTACACTGTGCTTGGTGTACTTTTATGTTTGCTATTATATCGCCCGGGATTCCGTGCTGGTTCTACTGCTGTGGTGTCTGCCCTATTCAGCACAGCCCGCTGCATTCGTTGGGTTTAGATATGCAAATTTGCAAGGAGTCCGATCTAGCAGTTCATTGGCCGGTTTCAGGCAATCAGCGGTTAACGCTTGGGGCGCCCTCGCGAATGGTTGAATTTTATGCTCACCATACTCTTGTGTGTTTATCCCAGTTTTCTGGCAGTTTTTTTACTGGCGTTATCCTATAAGACTTCAGGAAAAGTGAAAAAGAGGAGGAGTTTCATATGCGGTTCTCCGCAATGTCTCGTTCCCGCTTCTCAGGGAACCGAGATTACGAAAGTAACCGGAGATGTTCTCCTTCCAATCCCTTATAGGTACATCCAGCCAGTTGAAATTGCAAAAGACACTTCTCCAGGATGAATCAAGAGTCCTCTTGTTCTGTCCGCATCCTGATCACACTGACAAAATTTATTTTGTAATAATAATGGACTTTTGAAACTCGAGTCCTGCGTGTTCAAAAATTTGAAGAAAAGTCAAAGAGATCGTTTTTCCCAATAAGTTTAAGTAGAATTTATTATCAGATGTAAAAGCTTCTTCCAGCTGGGGCTGTTTTCTGATCATATACATGAGCCAAACAACTGAATACACAATTCCAGGTTACAAGTATTTATAAAATATGTGACGTCGATTCTCTCTTCGGGCTCCTCCCCTTCATCGGGCGGGCGTTCAATCCTCCGGAACCAATCACCTCGGGACATGTTAATCTGACTCCATTCTCCCCCAACTATTGGTCCCTGCAAAACATTTTGAAAATAGCCGGTCCTGCCGAAACGCACACACACACACTTGTAATCTGAGACCCTGCGTCTGCATACCTCAGAGCTGTGTTACACACTTCTGCCAACTAGTTTTCAAGACAAAAAACCCAGCACAGCATGGACATATATTTGACAGTAAACATGAATTTATAATACATAAAACATCATAATCTCAATAATCCCTCTCTTGACCTCGACAGAGGTCAAAATTCTTGGTCCTCCATGTCGTCAGTATAGCTGGATAATAATGGAATATTAAATGGTTTGGGGCTTTCCGGTCTCTCAATAGCTGAAACTATTAAACGATTACACAGTGATCTAAGGCAAGGAATGCAACAACAACCACACGTAATCAAAATTGCTACAAATACCCCTATTGACATCACAACAGACATTACTATTGCTTTCCATCTTCCCAATGTTTTGTCTAGCCAATCTCCTATAGGATTATTTACTCCTGAATGTTCCTTCATTTCGATAGACAAAGTTTTCAAACCTTCCAATGCCCTCGTCACTGATCCATCTGGGGCAGTATTATTGGGAATGTACGTACAACAAAGATCACCAAACATTACACATACTCCTCCCTTCTCTGCCAACAACATGTCCAGAGCCATATGGTTCTGTATAGCCATAAGTGAAGTTGGTGCTAGCTGTTCTGCTAAACCATCTACTGCATCCCTGGTCATATTTGCTAACCTCATCACATTATAATGCACATAATTAATCCTATCTACATTCTTGTTTGGGGTGACTGGAAAAAGAGCAGCTATTATTGGTATATTCTCAAAACCTGCTGCCACTTGGTTCGCTAGTTTATATTCATCCGGTACACCTCGTGGAATCCCTATCGCGTCAATGTACGTCGGACTATTTAATGATAAATCTACACTTGATCCTATTGCTCTCTTTGTAATGATGTGTCTTCTACGTCTTCTAGTCAATGTTGCTGAATTCACGGTTTCCGTTCTGACTGCTCTGTCTCCCTTCAGGGTTATTGGAGCTCCCAGTCTTACCAAAGCACACACTCCCTTCGCCTTCTCAGGTATCCTAGTAAACAATCTTCGATCTCCACAATAATAATACAAACCTGCCCTAGCCCACGTACCTATTTTAGTCCCATTATCCACTATTATCTGATCACACCACTCCTTGTTTATCTCCCCTAGGTTGCTGGTTGGTTATAGACGTTTAATATCATAGCAAGTATAATTTGCTTTCTTTGGTGTAAATGGACCTGCCCGTGAAAGATTGGTTATTGGTGGGAATATTGCTGCCAGTGTGGTACAATTTTTTGGACTGGCCATCCGTGTCAATGCCAACATACACTCATAACCCCACGTATCGTTTTGGTACAACGGGGCTGGTTCAATATATAAATGGGGTCTTGCATTAGCACATCCTACACAATCATCTAAGCTCTGTTCTCTGGCTGTGGTAATTATCCATTCCAGCCACAAATTATTTTCCCCATATCCTGTGGCTCTTTCTATCATATCTTCTGGTTTTAACATGGTATAATCTATTTCTACTACCCCATTCTTTTGTTCTACCGATAATTGCTCAGCTACTGTCCCATTTCTTTCCTCCTCAGGTGAACTGTCCACAACAAATTTTATTACTACTTTTCTATCTGTTCCCTGCATGTGCACCCCCATTATAAGGAAAAATTCCCCTGTATAATTAGCTGATCCCGTTCTGGTGGATATTGAAAGGGTGAGTGGATTTTGGCTTGCACTGTAATCTCTTCGCATTTTAAAATCAAATTTTGCCGAGGTACGGGTCCAAAGGCTAGGTTCTTTCGGGGTCCAACCACCGGTATATGCTATTACCTTATTCCATGACGGACACCATTCTCCCCTAGGGGTTTGCCTAGATTGGTACGCCTTACAAACACTGTCCATATTCCCGTCCGTACATACATATACCTCGTACCCCCTCCATGAGCTATTTTTTATAGGAAGAATAAACACAATCTTGAAAAATTAAATGGTTGAACACACAGTATACTTAATGGGAATCTGCGATTAAGGAAATTTACCTAATCGTAAGGAATAAATGGTTTTACGTTAATGAATATGGCAATATGCAAATCACAATATCAATAATGTATATTGATTATAAAGAATTAGAAAGAAAATTAAGATATAGAGATTATGATAAAAATAAATACGAAAATGTTGATAACCCTTGATTATAATGAGTATATGGTTATCACTATCTGTACTCCTGTGAACACCTATCTCAATATACTCTTGACTTTTTGAAAATCTAAATTGTCCAAACCACAGCCTTTTTGCACTAGATTGTTAATGCCTGTGTCCCACTTTCTGCTCCAGAGATACACTCCCTCTCTTGGACCTGAGCCCTCAGGTCCACAGCAGTCTCTGACAGTGACCTGTTTGGTGGATCACAGTTAACACAAGACGACAAGTGATACCAGGTGTCGCCTTTGCCAGATAGTCGGACACAATGTGACGTCCTTGCCGTCACTTTCAGAGGCTCCGTCCAGCGCGGCTCATTCCACTTCCTTCGAAACTTCTTCAGGCGCACCCACTGTGAACGGGGCTCGACAGGTTCTTCAGCAATGTCAGAGGGAGTCTGCTGAGAGAAATGTTGAATCATAGCATTCAGCTTGTCAAAATATACACAATACACAGGTGTCCGGCTGCAGCGGTGTTGATGGTCCTGAAAAAGATCTACCTGTAAGCAATTCAAAAGGTGTAAAGCCAGTGATTCTGTTAACAGGAACGTACAGACAGTAGAGCCAACGGAAGAGCTGATAGCCATGATAATTTGGTCTGTGCACAGATTTTAGCCAATTTAAGTTTCAGCATTAGGTTCATCCGTTCGACCTTACCTTGCGATTCAGGATGATAGACGGCTCCAAACGCATGCGTTAGGCCCAGCGATTTCTCTACGATATTTAAATGTCTGTTTTACAATGGCCCTGACATTTTATGACAGCAACAGCTGCTGGGAGTTTTAATGCGTCCAACAGTGCACGTGCTTCTGCGTCATGTGCTCTGGGCCTACCAGACGTAGTGACGAACCCACTTCTTTGCCAAACTGCGAGTTCGACATGGACAGCACCCACGACATAAGCTGAGTCACTGTAAATGTTGACTTTACCAGAGCCTGCAAGTTTTAGTGCTTGTGTGACCGCAATTAGTTCTGCTCTCTGTGCCGACTGTTTGCCTTCTATTTTTTCTGCTTCCCTGGTGGTGTAACCTAAGTCTGTTTGCTGCACAACAGAGTAAGCCGAAACCAAAGAGCCGTCATGAGCTCTGAAACAGCACCCATCCGTGAAAAGTGTAATCACGTCCGAGGCTTCAGGGATAGGGGTTGCAGTTCAGTCCTGGCGAACACGAGATGCCAGGTCAGTGATTGGTGCACAGTCACGTGGTTCCCCTTTGGTGAACAAATCTGCCATGTTAATGCCGTCGTGTTTAAATGTTATGTTTGGCGGCGTTAGACATTTGGACAGTTTTCTCTGCCTCAATGGTGAAAATGTAAATGATTCAGAGTTGACAAACGACATTACAGAGTGCGTGGTTAGGACCGTTAACTGATGACCCATCACAATGTGTGATGTCTTTTCAATGATCTTTGTCAAACGTCCAGGAAAAATGCCTTGCTGTAATCAGGGCTATGCAGATATGCTGCATGTGACAGCTCCCCTTTCAATTTAATGAACGCGGTTTCTGCTTCAGGGGTCCATGTTAACTTTGCCTGCAAATTTCTCATGCCTTGTTCCTTGACCATGTTTAGTAATTCGCTACATACATAGGGATATAGTTTCTGCTGAAACCTGTCAATCCCAGAAAGGAAAGCATGTCCTTCACATTGTGGCTTTGGGTGTGACAAAATGTTGTGCCTTGGCCTGTGATTAAACTGCCCATGAAAGTAACAGATGGCCTGCTGACCTGCAGTTTTTCTTTACAAACCTTGAACCCAGACGCATGCAGCTGTCTCAGAATGGCGCCCGTTGCTTTTAAGCAATCTTCGTTAGTTACGGCTGCCAGCAAAAGATCATCAACATACATTATTAGAACGCAATCTACAGGTAACACACAATTTATCAGCTGATCTTTCACGACCTGATTGAATATACCTGGCGATAAAATAAAGCCCTGTGGAAGTCTGTTATAAGAATATTGAAATTTTTGGTAAGTGAAAGTCAGGCACGATTTACATTCTTCTGAGATTGGTATACAGAAAAAAGCGTTGGCCAAATCAATGCATGTGAACCATTGGTGAGCTGGGGTCAATTTTGAGATGGCAGTATATGGGTTTGGTACGGCCATTATTGGTGTTGCCACCAGGCTGTTTACTCGACGCAGATCATGGACTAATCTATATTTGTTTGTGCCTGGTTTCTTGACCGGAAAGATCGGGGTGTTCCATGGCGATCGCCATGGAATAATGACACCTTTCTCCACTAAACCTTGAACAGTGGGCGCAATGCCTTCCTCTGCCTCCCTTTTGTTAGGATATTGTCGGACCCAAACTGATTCTGTCGATTTTAACTGAAATGTGACTGGCTCAATGTTACAGAGGCCAACGTCCGTTGGACCTTGTGACCAGAGGTTGTCCGGCTGGCTGTTAATTAACTTCTCAGCTCCGGGACCGTCTGTTAGTTCGCGACCATGGCTTCTTGTAATTTCGAGATGAGTCAATTGGCCCCTGTCGGACGTTTTTTGTGGTACCCAATATGAATCTGTCATACGCGAATGCAAAACCCCAACAATGCCAGAGGGCTCCCAATCGGTCACCAAGCGCAACCTCTTTGTCATAGCTCCTAACTCTCGAGCTTCATGGCCTGGATGCAGTGCCATAGAAATGTGAGGTTCAGCTGTGTCTGCCATTTCATACCATATCTGTTGTTCTGGTGTCAGTGTAACGGGGACTACTACACCCTCTTGTCCTACATATAGACCATCCCCTGTGAGTGTCCACATTTGGCCCTCAATGTCATGGAACATTTCCTGATATGTGACAGTGTCATTTCGGTCATAAAATAGTGTACAATGCAGGGGGTCGATGGGAGGCAAATAAACAGCCTTTGATCCAGGGCCACTGATTCTTATTCAGTGCCCTGGCCCCTGATTGAGAATCATCTAGTTCCACCCAATATATGTCTGCCATCTCCCGCAAGGGTCCTCCCAACAAAACCTGCTGGTGGCCCTCTCTATTGTATGCCTGTGAACAGTCGACTTTAGCGCCTTCCGGGAACATGACTGTGACACCCTCTGGTGAGCATAAAATGTTTGCACCCAATTTAATCAACAGATCTCTGCCCAATAAGGGAACAGGTGCTTTTGTGGAGTACAGAAATGAGTGTGACAGGGACTGATTTGCCACTTTCTTACTGTCTGCCTTAGCTATTTCTAATTGTAGTTTTAACAATTGTTGCTTTGTCTTTTCTAATTCCTCCTGTTCTTTATCCTGTTTATCGACTGATCTATCAATATGGAACACCAGATGTCTTTCCCACATTTCGTTGCTGGCAACTGGAGTGTCAGGATTACATTCCATTGCCTGCTTGACACCGTTGGGGCCCCTGTCATTACGGCAGTTCTAAATATATCACGCGTAATTGGATTACTTAGACTGTTTTCTTCTCCCATTCAGCTGCGCATCTAAAATAGTAACTCGCTCCAGTCTCACCAGGCTTAATGCGGAACTTAGTGTTTTGGTATACGGTTGGGGGTGTTGGAAATTTTTCTCTGAGGGCCCTGGCGATCGCTGTACTGAGAGTGGTATACCGTGCGTCATTGGGTTCATCTTCAAGGTTTGCATCCTTCTCAAACTCTGCCACCTGAAAAACAGTAAAAATTTGGCCCAAAAGGCATCTTTACGTCCCTACATACCTGCGGTGGCACTCCATCCTCACTGTTGTTACATGCTCCCTGTCCCTTCATGTCTTTGTCTTTCTCCTCATTGTGCACTACTCGTGCTCTTTGGCTTGTTATACTATCCTTTCTTTGTAACGTTTCTTGTCTATTTCCCATTCATTCTAATTGTGCTGTCAACACGTTTATTTGATCCTTTAAAACATCTAGATCTGGCATGTCTACCTCCACCCTGGAATCTTTCACATTCACTTGCACTTGCTGTGATGCTGGTACATAGGGCGGTGGCAACAGCTTATTCAAATCAGAACATAAGGGGGCGGTCTCAGTATGACACGAGATACTGGCCCCTGCACTTCCTGACTCTCTCATCAATTTTTTCTCTGACTTCTCCGACTGCACATGTTCTGTGCTCTTTTTTGGGGAACTTAAAGCAATTGCAGTCAGTGCAATGCGTGTCCACAAACGTAATTCTTCTCGGTTTCTCTTCCTCCTTTTTATGCTTATTTTTCTCTAACCACTTCACATCTTTTCCTCCTTCTACATGTTTGTTTAAACTTGCATGCGCTTTTTCCTCCATTTCCCTGATTTTTGGTGTTATCTTAATCAATACATTCTCTGATTCTTTCCATACATTTTCCATACATATCTGACTCCATTTACTCTACCAAATCTTTCTTTCCTTTTTATGATTTTTCGGCTCCGACTGATTCATTAGCATAAACTATTTTTTCCCACTGCATGGCTACCGGAGAACACCCATAAATCACACACTTCCTCTAAAATTCAGACATTTTACACAATAATATTACAGTATACAATACCCCAGATAGCAAAGAATTTGGGCCAATTCAGGCTTACGTTTGGCATTTCAGGATTAGTTCTGGCACAGGTTTTTTTCACAGTATAGTGTGAAACAGCATAGGGCTGAGCTTTGGCATGAGTTTGGCCAACCAAAAGAATTAAAATTCAAATGGCTTTAGTGGCTGAGTTTTGGCTGGAATTTGGTCCACCAGAAAAAGAAAATGGTCTGCTGCAAACCTGGGTGGGTTTAGGTTGGGATTTGGTTAACCAAGAGCTGCAGCTGTGTCAGCTCTTTGTCAAGAAATCTTGTCAAGAAATCTTGTCAGGTGTTTGTATGTCATACAACCTTTATCAAAATAATGAGGTATTCAAATTTAATTTTGAGGTAATGTGCGTTTTTGTAAAATTAATTAATTTAAATAGGCCAATGATTGAAAATGAAATCAAGTTGATACATATTTGAAACCTTCAGTAAAAGCTATTTATATAATGAATGAAATTGGCTGTTATAAGGAGGTAATATGCATATTTGTAACTTGATGGCTGTTTTGACAAAATTAACTTGATGGGCAGTTAAAACAGAAAAGGTGTCAATGTGCAGAATAAGTACCAAACAATAATGAAATGGTTTTGAATGAAGTAAATGGTTCAATCTGCAGAAAACATGCAAATTGTGTCGGGGTGTGAGTTACCATCCCTTTCAAAGTTCAATAGCCTTGGACTGAATATGTGTTTAAGAGTTTATGCCTGAATCGGTGTGAATTAAATTGTTCCTACTAATAGTCATACCTGACTTAACAGCACCAACTTATAAAGGTTAATTCACCAAAATAGTATTTTTTATATTACAATGGAGCAACACTAGTTAAACAATGAGACACACTCTGACAGCCAGCCAAAGGGTACAAAGATCTGTGAGAGTTTTGTGAGATGAAAAGTAATAGCCTATTTAAATAAATATATAATTAATTAAAACACTATAAATTATAACAAATACATTCACCATTTTAATTGGTTTCCATTATTTCAGAGTTGGCAAATTTTTAATGTCTTGTATATAAAGAAAAGAAAAAGAGGTTTGCCATCTTTTCACTTGTTAATGCCTTCCCAAGAAACAAACTTTCTCTGTATGTCTGACGATGATGTAATGTAATGCATCTAGGAAAAAGTAGTTTATTTAAAATTTACAAAAAAGACTACTTTTCCAAGTGTGCACGGTGCGGCGCTTGTTGTGTGACACCGCGAGAAAGATCGAGAGCCGAATGTTATGCTAAATGACTAAATGAAAGTTGTTCATTTAAAACAGCGACAAATCCAATAATTCCAAACTACTATCAGTAAATCTACATTTGATAACACAATTGAACTGCGTTGCTTTTGCGGTATTGTAATGTCAAGCACAAATCGGTCTGGGTGAGCTCCACCCACCAGCGGAACCGGAAGTTTCGTAGCAGCCGGCAGCCACTCATATAACCGTATGCCCTGGATGTGAAATTCAAACTGCTGTTTACAACGTGCTGAATTGTTGTCTCGTTGTTTTGGATCATTGTCTTACACAAGGTGGGTAACATTTCTCTTTTTTTAAGAAATCTAAACCTAGTATTAAGTTTTATTTGCAAAGTGCTGCAGTTACGTGTGATAGAAAGTATGTCGACTATGCGAAGTGAGCGGAAAAACATGCGCAAAAGGGCGGCTAGACGTGTCGATAGACTGTTTGAATCTTTGCAGAAAAAGAGACAAAGCCCAGGGACTGAAGATGCATTTTCTGGTGTTGCTAGTTTTGAGACGAATGTTGTATATGAATGCAAGGAGGTTGCTAGCGAAGGGTGTAATGCTAGCGAAGATTCTAATGCTAGCGAAGATTCTAATGCTAGCGAAGATTCTAATGCTAGCGAAGATTCTAATGCTAGCGATTCTGAAATGTTTCCATGTAATGATTTGGCAAGCTCTTTGTCAGACTGGGCAGTTAAGTTTGCTGTTTCTTTAGTTGCTTTAACAGCACTTTTGTCTATACTTAAAGTACATCATTCATACCTTCCAAAAGATGGGCGTTCTTTGCTCAAAACAACAAAACATTACATAGTGGAAAAAATTTCAGGTGGTACATACTATTATATTGGAATATTAAAATCACTCCGTAAAACGCTTGAAAACATGTCCTTTAAAGTTCCTGATAGACATGTTTTCAAGTTACGGTTAAATATAGATGGTCTGCCTTTGTTTAAAAGTTCATGTCTTCAGTTCTGGCCAGTGTTGGGTATTTTGCAGGATTGTGTTAATAGAAAACCATTTATAATAGCTTTGTTTTGTGGTGTTAAGAAGCCAAACCCTATTTCAGACTACCTCGATGCCCTTGTTAAGGAGATTAATAGTTTGACAGAAGGGTTTGTTATAAATGGTAAGACTTTTGGGTTCAAGATAACTTCAGTTATATGTGATGCTCCAGCCCGTGCCTTTGTGAAGTGCATTAAATCTCATACTGGCTATTCTGGGTGTGACAAGTGTGTTCAGTCCGGTGTTTACTCTAACCATCGCATGACTTTCCCTGAGAGTCATGCATCTTTAAGGACTGATGAGTTGTTTAAGCATGTTGTGGATGAAGATCACCACATAGGACATTCACCTCTTGTTGAAACCAACATAGGTATGGTTAGTTGCTTTCCTCATGATTACATGCGTTTGGTGTGTCTTGGTGTGGTTAGAAGGCTTTTGGATTTGTGGAAGTTTTGGACCGTTACGATGTCGTCTTTCTGGACATCAGGTTAAAGCTATATCTGAAAGATTAATTAATTTAAAGGTTTTTGTCCCAGTTGAGTTTGTGTGGGAATTAAAAATTGTGGGAATTAAAATTAATGGATAAAACCATAAGTGTTTCTTTGTTTTTTAACCAGTACACTTTTGTGTGTGTGTGTGTGTGTGTGTGTGTGTGTGTGTGTGTGTGTGTGTGTGTGTGTGTGTGTGTGTGTGTGTGTAAAAATTATGAAGTGTTTTAAGTTTAATAGATGTGTTTTAATTATATAACCATGTGTACGCTATATAACTATTGAAAAGATGTTTTGTTAAAGGCAAGGAAACTTGCAGACAAAGGCTGGTTTCAAAAGTTCCCCAGTTGTAAGAATGTGTTTTTTCAGAGATTGGAATGTGGTCAGTAAGTGGGGGTTGTCACGAGAAGAGGCTACCTGGAGATGGGGGATGGTAGCCCAGACCGGCTCCCAAAGGAAACGGCCCAGAACTGAAGGGAAAAGCATGTTCTGTTTGTGTATGTGTAACGAGAAGCCTCTTCTTCTTGGGGGAAGGAATGTGGACTCGAAAAGGGAGCACACACACACACACACCGTATTTTGGGGAACATGTTGTTTTACAGATTTTGAAAATGGAGTCAGTTCGAGGTGGCGGCACTGATTGGCTGCCGAAAGAAAGAAGAACCGCCCAGATAAGGAGGAGGTCACAGATTGGCTAGGAGGGAACAAAGAAACCAGAAGAGAGATTGACGTCACATTCAGTATTTAATGTGTTTTTGTGAAACTTTAGGGGTTGTTGGTTTAGCTCATTGTGGAGAAAACAACCCAGCGCGCTGTTAAACTTTTAAATCTGATAATAAACTTATTTTTGTGAAGAATTGTCTCTTCAATATCTCATTTTTGAACATGCAGGACTGAATGAAAAGTCCAACATTTGCCAGAAAACCAAGGTGTTTGGAAGAAAGACTCAGATGGAAAGCAACAGAATTTAGGCAGTTTCTTTTATATACTGGGCCAGTTGTTATTAAAGGTTTTCTGGCTGAGCAAGTGTATAATAATTTCATGCTTTTGTCTGCTGCAATCCGCATTTTAGCAAATCCATCATTCTGTTTAACAATGAATGACTTTGAAACACACTGAAATGTTCGACAAACGAAACAAGCAGAAAGTTGTATAGCCCAGATTTAGTGGTGTACAATATACATGGATTGATTCACCTTAGTAATGATGTTAGACGTCATGGTCATTTAGACCTAATATCAAGTTTTCCTTTCAAAAATTACTTGCAGAAATTGAAAAAAATGGTCAGGAAACCTCACAACCCCTTAAGTCAAGTAATTCGAAGGCTGTCTGAAATTGCGGCTGTGCACACAAAAAGCAGTACTGAAGTTCGGGGATTAAAATCTCAGACAAAATTCATGCACACAGATGGGCCAGTACCACAGTTGTATGATGGAAATGTTGAGCAGTTTAGAGTGTTAATTAGAGATGGTGTTGTTATTAAAAAAGCTGATAATTGTATAGAGGTTAATGATGTTGTTGTTCTAGTACAAAACATTATTTTGTTGAAAGGGAGTGTTTTTGTTGTTTATAAAGAGTACACCAAGAAAGAAACTTTATTTGACTACCCAATAGATTCTCGGGAATTAGGAATTTTTGTTGTTTCAGGCCTGTCAATGGAGCTGAAATGCACAGGGCTTAGACAAAAAATACACAAATATGTAAGGTTGCCTCTGGAGGGACATGAAAGGTTTGCTGTCTTTCCCCTTCTACATTTAATATAAATGTTTTTTTTGTTGTTGCTTTCAGTTACATTTTTTCAGAATTTGTTCTAAACTGGGACAAGTTTGTTTGTTCTACACTATACACTAGTAAGTATGACTCATTTGAATTTTGCACTTTACTTCATATTACTTGTCTATTATAAAATGTTTGTTGAAAATGTTTATCTATTTGTTATTTTAGCGAATATGTACCACATTGTAAGCTTTATTGATACCCAAGAAGTGGAGGTTGTGCCTGCAGTCTGGGTCAAGAATGGTGTTCGTTTATGGCCTCCTTATAAGGGTGAAGGAATTCAGAGGGCAACCAAGTGTATGGAGCAACCAAAGGAGTCTTGGTCTCCGTATAAAGTTAAAATCATGTATACTGCAGGTATGTATACCTTTTTTTGTATTTGATACATTCAATTAAAAAGGCAAAAACGTTCTGATTTGTTTTGATATTTAAATTCTGTCTTTGATAGAACTTTACAGTGAAGCTCGTCGAAAGCTTCCGCTTGCTGACCAGTAGACTGATCTCCAGTCTGAGGCAGAGCCCGAGTCCCAAAGGCCACCAAAACGCAAAATGAAGAAAAATATGCTTATTATATTAAAATACACATTATATACAAAGCAACATGCATGTTAATGATCATACACATCTTACTGTTTAAACTGAATTTGCCCTTGAAGATTTTCTTCATGTGGACATGCCATTACTGCTTGCTTAGACTTTTTATTTTTCCTCTCTAAAGGCGAAACAGACGCTTGCTTGATCATTATGAGACCGATGATGATCAGCCAATTGCACCAAAAAAGGACAGCCTGCCACAAGCCCCCAAAATACAGCAACTACCTAAAAGGGTTTGGTCATCATCCAATGATCTCCAACAAAGTATTTATGGACAAAGACAACCTCAAAGGTCCCCACTGGGTATCGCACAGTTCCCAGAAACACCAGGACAAACATTTTTGGACATGAGTCCTTCGTATGAATGGGAGGAGAGAACTCTTGGCTCATTACGGCAGGCAATTGATCACCGTAATGACCAACTGTACTGTGCTAGAACAGCACAGCACATCACTGGTCTTCAAAGTGAGCCTATGTTGCAGACCCCCAAGCAGGCAGTGGAATCAGTGTCGCATCACTCCTTGACGCCCAGACTCCAGACACAGTGCCTCCCAGGCAATGAGCCATTCCAGACAAGTAATTTTTGTTTTCTTATTCATAATGACTGAATGTTAGTATAAGCCTGATGTCATATGAGGGAAGTAGTGGTAACCATATCATTTCTGCATGTTTTGTTTTAGCACTTCTTCATGATGTCCTAACAAAATTGGAAATTGTTATGGAGCAGCAGAGGGACATTTTAAGATTTATTCAAGATATGAAACATAACACGAGGGAGATTTTGGAGGAGGAAAACTTGAATCCAAAAAGATTTCCGATTACTGATTTAAGATCATTAACTTCCATGGAAAGTGATCTTCGATCCTCTTCGGAAATGAGACGAAAAGTGGTAGGTCACATTAATGGTTATGCATGGTGCCCTAATGCCTTATCACATAACTGTTTCTAATTAATGTTATAAATAAAGTGTATGTTCTTCATATGGATCTAAATACTTAATTTCTACATTTCAGGTACTTGAACTTGGATTGCTTGGTGGAGTGGACTTAAAGGACACGGTCTGGAGAATCATGAAGGAGACAATAAAAAATGATTTTGCCAAAACCATAAACTGGAGAGGTATAAACGGGAAAACGCCATTCCAAAGTTTAGAGCTTAAGAGTGTTGTGATTGGTAAGTGCTTAAGGTTTGTTAGTCTTTGAAAAACCTTTTTGTCAAATGTCAATTATGAATGTTGATCTGTCTTGTTTCGTTGGTACTATTCTGCTATGTTCCTATTTATAAATTTTTATAGTAAATTTTTCTAACTCTGTATATTTATGGTCACATTCTAGAAGCTGTAAGAAGAAAATCAATCTGTTCCCAAAAAACTGAGCAGGAGGTTGAAAAGGTCATTAGACGGTGGTTCTATTTTGCTGGTGACCGTGAGGGTGGCAGGAAAAGAAGAACACCCTTTCAAAATGTTTGAAAATAATTAATTTTGTTGTTGTATAATTTACACTTTTGCACATACTTTTGCACTTTCTGTTTTAAACATTGACTTACTTTAATTTGCATTTTTGTGCATTTATTTTTTATTGATTTTTTTAGCAAATTCCTTTTATTTTGTTCACATATGTAAATATATATTTAATAATTGTTATTATTTCATTTAATTTTTCACATTTACTTTTTCTATTATTGGTTTGCAATTTTAAACAGTTTTTCCTACAACTGTGGTTTCTTTTTTTTATGCACTACTCTATTTGTAATATCTTACCTCTGTGTTAATAAAACTACATTTTCAGAGTTTGTGGTTTGAATATTTATTTTTTGATTTTATATTAACTAAGGGTGCATGCAGGCTGAGTTTTGGGGTAATATTGGTCATGTTAAGGCTGTTTTGTGTAAGTTTGGGAGTGGGGTTCAGGGTAAGTTGTGGTTGAGTTTGGGGTAAAGGTGTTGGCAGTATATGGCAATTTCGTGGGATACACGTGGGGGTTTAGGGAGTGTTCTGGGACAGTTAAGGCTGGTTTTAGGGACTTGAATAAAGTTGTGGGTGAGTTCTGGACTGTTTCAGGCATGGATTTGGTTTCTTTTAGGCAAGCAGCTTAAGGGCCAATCAAGGGAGTGGGTCCGTGGTGGTATGTGTGCCATAACAACAGCCATAATTCAACCTGTTAAGGCCCACAACCAATTTGCTATCTGAGCTTCTTCCACAAGCTTCTGGCTGCTTTATTTTAAATAAGCACCAGATAGCACTGTTCTCGACACTCTTGATGCTTCAAATCTTTTCCCGAAACATTCAGGGGAAAGCCTCACTGTTTCACGAGGCTTCATTTGCCCATCCCTATGTGAGTGTGTCTCTTCCCTTTGTTTGTTGTTTTGGTATAACCTTCTCCTGAAAATTGAATGCATCCATTTTTCGAACTGGGGGGCTCCGCGTGGCAGGTTGGGTTCCTTCAGTACAGGACAGTTGGCGGCCAACAAGCATTTTTGTTGGGGCAATCACACCATAGGAAGTACAGGAAAGCCTTATGCTAACTGCGAACGATTCCGTGTTCGGCCCAGACAAGGTTGATAAGCAGGGCATCCTTGCATGGGACCCCGACTGCGAGACCCTCACACACCTGTTCAACATGTAGTTGATCACTAGAGTCGTACCCCCCGTCTGAAACGGTGCAGTAAGGTACTTCTGCCCAAATCAGTTGACCCTGGGGAAGCGATGGAGGTTGGTAACTGGAGGCCAATCACCATCGGGTTTATGATTTTAAGGCTCTTCTCTCAGGAGGTCTCCAAGCGGCTGACTGAGGTTTGTCCGCTCCACCCAAGGCAAAGGGGGTTCCATCCCACCCCCGGATGCTCTGAAAACATTGAGATGTTGTGTGGCATGATCCGGAATTGCAAGTGAGAGCATGCAGGCCCTTTGGCAGATCGACTTCTCTCAGACTTTCTGGCCATGGATCCTCTTATCCATGAACTTGAAAGCACTGTTACAGGTTATCTTATCGGGGGTCACGAGTCTGGCGTTTGCCGATGACCTCCTGCTGGTGAGTGACTCTTGGGAAGGGATGAGGTGGAACCTTCCTCAAAAAGTGTCATCCGTGTGGTAATGTAAAATTATTTTCTTTTCAGGTTGAAAATGTGGCTAGATTTCTCCACTTCATCGACCCTAAACAGCCATCCCTGTTGTTTGTCAGGAACAGGGAGAAATCAAAGCTGTATCTGTGTGAGCTCACTGAGGCCAAGTTGACAAAGCAGACTCAGCTCAACTACTTGAAGAGCCTGAAAAGGTTAGTTTGATTTGATGTCTTTGTATGATTTTGACGCTTCATTGGTCTTAAAAGCATGTCGTGACTTAAACGCTTGTCATTCTCGCAACAGATTTCTCCAGTACCACACGGTCAACTCGGACCTCATGCACAGTGACGAACAGCTGCACAGACGAAAACACTTTATCTAGAAAATAACACTTCATGTTATTTACAGCAACTTATTTAATTCACTTTTATGTTTTTTTATTTAAAAGGCACGATTTGCTGACGCAGCCAGGGCAGCTTACACCAAGGGACTCCTGGGCGGTGCTGGAGAAGTCCAAGAGCGACTTGTTCCCAGAGCAGTGTTCCCGGAGAGAGCATTTGAGGAAACTATGTCAGAGAGCACCCTGGTTCTCTACTACTTGGAGGCAGTCGTCATACTGAAAAATCTCCAGCGGCCGGGAGTTGTCGAGCACATAATGGTGCGTATTATTGTGGTGTCTGCATTGTGTACCTGTCACTTTGTTCCTCTTTTTTTAACCTGTGTTGTATTCTTGTTTGGTGTAGGTGGATGAGTGGAAGAGCAGAGTGGCTATTCCCAATATGGACGGGGCTGTTATTGGGGTAAAGGCTGTTTGTCCTCCTCTCTCCAATTCTTGAACAAAGTAAAGAAAAATATTCAGATTTAATTATGATGCTTTAATCAATAATCAAGTAGTTATGATTGTAGTGTACCAACAAGATGACTTAATACCAGTTTAAGACATCAGACACCTTCAGAGTAGCCATAAGTTGCATACTGGTATTTCATCCATTGCTTTTTTAAATGTTGCTTTCTGTGACTACAAAGGCACTGCACGGTCTCCTGACTCCTTTTGGAGACAAGATCATTGCATGTTGTGGATTTTATGTTTTCAGTGACATGTGACCGCTAGTAGATGGTTGGTTCCCTGACCTGGGCCCCAGAAAGTCAAGACTTTGTGCCATATTTTGAGACAGGAGATCAGACCCGGCTCAAGAGCCCCTCTGCCCCAAAATCCCTTCCAATTATGTTAAACTTTTATTATTCCCATTCATTATTTGTAAACCCTAAAAATGGTAAAACCTTTAACTCTCATTGCCACTCCTCTGCTCAGGTGTTTTACTGACACCACTGAAATCACCAATTTGCCACAGTTTACTTTCTAAAGTTGTGTGTCTCTGAAACAGCAGAACAACTTAAATATTCTGGTTGAATAATGTACTCTCAGAAGAACCAGCCATGAGCTATGAGACACCCTTATGAAGCTTCAATCTAATAGTGTTTGTATGAGACACAGCTGCTCTCTAATGTCCAATTTAATGAGTTAATTGATGTGTGATGTCATCAGTTCTTCCTTCACCAATGAGAACACATAAATGAGATGATGATGATGATGATGAGCAGCAGCTGTACACATTCAGAAGCTCTTGTATTTCAGCACTTAAATACACCGACTCAACACATGTATTCTGATGTCTGTGTAAGTTTAAAACAAACAAGCAACAAACTAATTGAAGTCAAGCCAATTTGAGTGACGACATTGATGAGATGAATGATATGATTACTAAGATATTACATGAGTCAACAGAAGAAACTATAGGTAAAACATCGAAGAATAAAATGGTACCATGGTGGTCTGATGAGTGTAGAGAGGCTGTTAGAAGCAGGAATAAACCCCTTATAATAGTTCAATCCAATCATTCATTTGATAAGTATGAGTATAAAAGAGCACAGGCTAAAGCCAGAAGAATTATAAGAGAAGCCAAAAGGAAATATAGGAGAATTTCTGTAGTAACAATGGGACAGGAATGAATATTAAGGATATATGGGGAATGATCAGAAAGATGGGAGGCATAAGAAGGGATTTTTCACTACCAGTATTAAGAGATCATGACACTGAGGCAATAACCAGTAGAGAAAAGCTGAAATGCTTGCAAAATCCTTTGTAAGAATACATAGCTCACAGAATCTCTCCAGTGAAGAGAAAGGAATGAGGATCATTGAAGAAAATAAAGATGTGCTGGGATGAAAATGGTGGGGAAGAGCACTAGATGCAGATTTCACACTGTTTGAATTAAAGAACACTGATAGATGTTAAAAATACATCACCAGGGAGAGATGGGATACGATATAAAATGATTGAAGAGCTATCTGATGTGGCAAAAAAAGTGATACTGGTTTTATATAACAAAATTTGGGAGCAAGGAAAGTTACCCAATGGGTGGAAACATTCAGTAATAGTCCCTATAGGAAAACCGGGAAAGGATAAAACGAATGGCAAAAGCTACAGGCCAATAGCTTTAACATCCAACATATGTAAACTCATGGAGAGGATGATTACAAAAAGGTTTGTGTACAAATTAGAAAACAGAGGGATGATCACACCATACCAGAGGGTTTTCCGTCATGGAAGAACAACTATGGACCCTGTAGTATGCCTGGATAATGAGATGCGTAAAGCAAAGGTTAACAAAGAATCTGTTTTGGCAACCTTTTTTGATATAGAGAAGATTTACGATATGCTGTGGAAAGAAGGACTTTTAATTTGAATAAAATGGAAATAGGTGGTAAAATGTTTAGAACCATAGAGGTCAGGATAGGGTCAGAGTCATGAAGCACATACACAATAGAAAATGGCACCCCACAAGGTTGTGTATGCAGTCCAATTCTGTTTAATATAATGATTAATGATGTGTTTGATGGAGTGAATCAAAGGATAAACAGGGCGTTATATGCAGACAATGGAGCATTGTGGGTATGGGGTCGTAATATTGACAATTTACAGCAATTAGTCAGGTCTGTAAATGGTCATTTAGATGGGGTTTCACCTTTCAGTGGAAAAAACGCAATTCATCAGTTTTTCTAAGAAAAGGGTAAAACCCACAATAGATCTTAAGATATATGGACAATCTCTCGAACAGGTCAATGATTTTAGATATCTTTGTGTGTGGTTTGATATTAAACTCGCTTTTAAAAATCATGTTCAGAAAATGGTGGACAAATGTAAGAAAGCAATCAATATTCTGAAGTGTCTCTCGGGGTATAGCTGATGTCGGTGTATATATTGTCCACCATTTTCTGAACATGAAACTAGACAACGGAACACAATTTTTTCCTTTCCAAACTTATAAACAACATGAACTAAATCACATCGAGGATCATTTATTAATTGCTAGTAAACAATCTCTGAAAATAGCGGTGCCTCCCCAGCATGCAACACGCCGTGACGTCGATTGACAAGCTCTATATTAAAAGTCTACAGCCAAATAATATGAAGCAGGTCTCTAAGGTGTATCTAAAACATGTTTTACTATTGCAAGCCTGAACATTCTGTGATATGTTTGATTGTGTCAAAGCTTACAGTGATGCTGTAGAGAAACCTACCAAACAAATCTTTCTTCTCATTTTCATTTCACCATGTAACCACTAATATCATTCAGTGTTTACAGATACACACTAACATGACTGATAATGATAATGAAAACAATGAGATTTACACATGAGTCATTGTTATAGTTATAAATAACAGACGAATGTAGAAGACAAATGTTTCTTAATTCCGGTTTAGTTATGAACATAGTTAGGACTGATAACAAAAACATAAAGATAATCGTTTATGTGAGAGAAATATATTTAATACTCTGTTCTGCAGTTATTGTATTTGAAGCCGTCCTGTATTCCATGCATCATCTCCTCCACACGCGCTCATAGTGTGATGGTAAGACAGAGCTGATTAAATATCATTTTTATTTAAGATTTGAGTTGGATAAGATTACAAGTTGCATGAAACTATTATCACTCAATACAAGCACAAATAACACTGCAGATTTAATCTTCGTGATCATGTGGATCTTTGACGGATATGGCTTGAATTCAAGACTGAATTTTTCAGTTGGATTTTACAAGAGGGAAGTGCTAATAACACTGCAGATTTAATCACCATGATCATGTGTAGCTAACATTTTGTATGGAGTGAAATTGAATGTGTGTGAGGCATCAATAGCCTACTTAGAACAGTTCTCATTTAGGCAACTTTTTGCAATGTAATTTGAGTTCACAAAGTTACCATTTGTGTCGTGTTTATAATAGCAAATGCATGACCAAGATGGCGGCGCGTGTACATCGCGAGGCTCAGCGTCTCTCCAGTTTTAGCATTTATATAGTGTATTTCTTGCTCATCTCGGGTCTGTTCGTCCAGAACAGTTGTGCATTTACATCATACACCCGGCAGGAGCTTTTGGATATCAGTTTACGCATGTCTGGAAGTTGTATCAGCAACATTCAACTCGTCCATGAGATCGTCAGAACATCCGATGCTACGCACCCTACACGGCCGGGCGGAAGTGCTTGTCGGCGGCGTCGAGATCATAAACAAAGGCGGGGGAAGCGCGGAGGGCTAAGAGCTAGGCTAAAGCTAACACCACACCGGCTCTCTTTACCCAGCATTTTCCTTGCTAATGTTCGATCATTAGTGAACAAAATGGATGAGATTAGACTCCGCATCACCAACAGCAAAAGACTTTTGAACTGCAATGTCATAATCTTCACGGAAACATGGCTACACAGCGGTATACCGGACAACGCTATTGAGTTAGCGGGCTACAACACAAACCGGGCGGATAGAACGGCAGAGGAATCTGGTAAGACAAGACAAGAGGAGGTGGATTGTGCATTTACATCAACAAAGCTTGGTGCACGAACTCTGTTATTGTCGGGAGACACTGCTCGGCTAACCTTGAGTTTCTCATGGTTAAATGTAGACCGTTTTATCTGCCACGGGAATTCACTTCAACCATTATAACGGCAGCTTATATTCCACCGGATGCTGATGCCAAGCTTGCTATGAAAGAACTTCATGCAGCCATCAGTAAACAACAGACTGCTCACCCGGAGGCTGCATTTATTGTTGCGGGAGATTTTATTCACTCAAACTTAAAGACAGTGCTCCCTAAATTTCATCAGCATGTTTCCTGCCACACAAGAGGAAACAAAACTTTGGATCATGTCTACACAAACATGGCTGAAGTTTACACCGCGACCCCCCCTCCCCCACCTGGGTCAATCTGATCACCTTTCTTTGTTCCTCACCCCCAAGTACATTAATCTCATTAATCGTGTGAAGCCATCAGTGAAGGCCATCAATGGTGTGGCCTGCGGGGGCAGACTTTTCACTCCAGGAAAGGTTTCTACACACAGACTGGAGTCTGTTTGCTTCTCAGGCCACCAGTGGCTCTCACACGGACATCAACAGTTACACCTCTTCTGTATTGGACTACATAAATTCCACCATTGATAGTGTCACAACCCAGAAGCAGATCACCACGTACCCTAATCAGAAGCCATGGATGAACAAGGAAGTGCGCCTCCTGTTGAAAGCACGTAACACTGCCTTCCGATCGGATGATGCACAGGCCTATAGTACTTCCAGGGCAAATCTGAAGAGGGGCATCAAAAAGGCCAAGCACTGCTACAAGCTGAAGCTAGAGGAGCATTTTTCCAATTCTGACCCTCGACGCATGTGGCAGGGCATCCAGGCCATCAGTGATTACAAACCCAAACACTCCACCCCCATAGCCACAGATGCCTTCTTCCTGAACGAGCTTAATGACTTTTATGCTCACTTTGAGAGAGACAATAAGGAAACAGCTACCAAGCTCACACCCTCTGCTGACCACCCAATCATCACACTTAACTCCACTGATGTTCACACTGCACTAAGCCGGATCAACGCGCGCAAGGCTGCTGGCCCAGACGGCATCCCTGGTCGTGTACTCAAGGAATGTGCGGAGCAGCTCGCTGGGGTCTTCACGGACATCTTCAACCTGTCCCTCGCCCAAGCAGTGGTTCCAGCAAGTCTTGAATCCACCTCCATTGTGCCCATCCCAAAACATTCGAACCCGACATGCCTTAACGACTACCGCCCTGTAGCACTCACACCCATTGTTATGAAGTGCTTTGAGCGGCTGGTCCTGGCACACCTAAAGGTCTCCCTACCACCCACACTGGACCCATACCAATTTGCCTATCGCAACAATAGGAGCACGGATGATGCAGTGTCCATTGCGCTGCACTCTGTGCTCACACATCCGGACAATAAGGACACTGTTAAATTGTCAGGTTCCGTTCGAACACTAAATCTCATTAACACTTTCTGTGTTTTGGATCACCATTAAAATCTCAAATCATAAATACGTTGGATGTTGTAAGAGAATTCTTCTGCAGATCTGGGAGGACAAAAACAAGACACAGAGAAGCATCAAGCTTTTGAACTCATTTATTTCAGGGAAGACACGTCTTTATATAATGCACAGTAAGACAACTGTTACAACCAAATAAGGTATAGAAACTATAGGGAAGAAACATATTTATATAGTGCACACTAAGACACTTGCTACAACCCAACAAGGCATGAAAAACAGCATGTCAGACAAAGAATGTTTCTAGTTTAAGAATAAATTCCCTTCCTCCACGTTTAGGCAGCTGTCCGCTGTGAGCAAGAAAACCACACATAGGTTACACTTAGTTATTCATTTATGTGGACTTATTGCTCTATGGGAAAAATAAATCTAACAGACACTTACGCACGCATGTTGTTTGTAGACTTCAGCTCTGCTTTCAACACGGTCACCCCTTCCAAACTATTCATCAAACTTGGAAACCTAGGCATCAACAACCCTACCTGCAACTGGATTATGGACTTCCTGACGAACAGGCCTCAGCTTGTTAGGTTAGGCCACATCTGCTCCACCACCACCACCCTCAACAATGGTGTACCACAGGGCTGCGTACTGAGCCCCTTTCTCTACACCCTTTTCACACTCGACTGCAGGCCTGTGAACGGATCTAACTCCATCAAGTTTGCAGACGATACAACAGTGATTGGTCTCATCAGCAACAACGATGAGACTGCATACAGGGATGAGGTCCGGCACCAGACAACAACCTGCTCCTTAACACCTCCAAGACAAAGGAGATCATCGTGGACTTCAGGAAGGCGAAAGGAGGCACACACGACCCCATCCACATTAATGGGATGGCTGTTGAACGTGTTTCCAGTTTTAAGTTCCTGGGGACTCACATTTCGGAGGACCTGTCCTGGACCACCAACACCTCATGCCTGGTCAAGAAGGCTCACCAGCGTCTCTTCTTTCTGAGGACACTGAAGAAGAACCAACTGTCAGCAGACTAAGAAACAGCTTTTTTCCCAGAGCTGTTTCATTATTGAACTCTGCCCCCCACTGATTCCACTACATCTCTTACCTTTAACTCCAATGCTGCTATAGCATTGTTTACATTGCACTACAGGGCTGCATGCATGACTGAACTGTACACACCAGTACTTCATGTTATCTGCTCTACCGGACTGTTTACACACACACACAGCATCATTTGCACTCTATACTGCTCACTTGCACACCAGGAATATTTAACTGAAATGCGCATTTCCACTAATGGACCACTTCCATAACTGCACTAACCTATCTACTGCAATGTAACTATTAACTGCATCCACTCATCTATTGCACTGTAACTTCAATAACTGCATTAACTCATCTACTGCACTGTAACTATTAACTGCATTAACTCGTATACTCCACCGTAACTTTAATAACTGCATTAACTCATCCACTGCACTGTAACTTCAACAACTGCATTAACTCACCTATTGCACTGCAACTTTAATAGCCAATGTCAATAATTTATGCATACCTAAGTCACTTGCACTATTTTAGTCTAAATTATTATCTGTTCATATCCACCTGTACATTAATGTTCATAGTATATAGCCATCTGTATATATTGTTCATAGTATATACCTTCTGTCATATTTTCATAGAACATTCCTACTGCAAAATATTTTTATAGTCCATGCCCACTGTATTATATTCTCACTATTGTATTCTGTATTTATTCTAACTGTATATCCTGCACTTGCTAACTGCACTTCTGGTTAGACCTAAACTACATTTCCTTACACTGTACTTGTATATGTGTAATGACAATAAAGTTGAATCTAATCTAATCATCTAATGTGTGCGCCCATGGGTGTTTTGGTCTAAACAAGAGGTGTGGTAAGGCACATTGTTGGCGTGTTGCTATTTTGAGGAACTGAAAATAGTCTGCACCATAGACCAACTCAAACCTGGTCTTAAGTCAATTGCGCAATCATTTTTATCTATTTAAACAGCCTACTTATGAAGAATCAAATTTGCTAATTATTTAAAGTTAAGTTTATTTATATAGCGCGTTTTACCATTTTCATTGTTACAAAGCAGCTGTACAAGAAAACATATTGACCATTAGAAAAACCTATAAGGTTATGCAAGTCAAAACACACGTCAAATATCAGACAGACCTATATTCCTATATGCAGTGTTAATAAAAAACTATAAAATTCTAGCAGCCAGGCAAACCGTGCAAAACGGTATGCAAAAGGTGGCGAGGAACCCAAAACTCCATTGGAGAAGAAAAACCTCCAGTTCCCCTCTGGCAAAAGCTGCAGCCTCTGCACAAGCTCGACAGGGCTTGCACAACAAGGCAAAATAAAAAAACATTTGATTTAAGATTATCATTAATAATGTAATAGCAGCTGAAATTTTGTAGAGTCACAACATCCTTTGTTCAGCTCTATTATCACAGCTTTTGTCCAGTCAGGGCTTGGACTGCGCCCTGCCCGCTCTGGTAACCTTTGAACAATGAGACAAGACTGGCTGAGAGTAGAGTAGAGTAGAGTACTGTTCTGCACTCTTTGATGAAACAAATGCATCAGTTGTTATTGGAAGTGTTCCTGGTTCCGGTTGATCTAACTAGTGCAGCCTAAACCTTCGGAATATTAATATTATGATAGTCTAGTGTATGCAAGATTAAAAAGGTGCGTCTAGATTCAAACTGACTGTGTCTGCCTCCCGGACAGTGCGGGGGAAGACTGTTCCAAAGTTTAGGCGCTAGATAGGAAAAGGCTCTGCCGCCTGCACTTGATTTTGAAACTCTAGGTATTACCAACTGACTGGGCGCTTGAGAGCATAGTGCACATGAAGGACTGTAATACAAGAGAAGTTCACTCAAGTAGTGAGGAGCTAAACCATGCAAGGCTTTATAGGCAATAAGAAAGATTTTAAAGTTAATGCGATGCTTTATAGGTAACCAGTGCAAGGTTGACAGAACCGGGCTAATAGCAGGTAGGGACAGTGGGAATCTCGTTCATCCATTCATGCGCGTCACTAATTAGATGACGAGGCATTTGGCTAGTTATCTCATGTTATCAGCGGGTCCATAGATCCACTGAGGCGGATTTAATATATTTAAAGATCCCTGTATAGTCGATAGGCATATGTCCATGATGTCTCTTTGTGATAGTCCTAGGCGTCTGAGCCCCCTCCCCGATGGGCCGTACATAATCCCTCTACTAGATATCACCACTGGGAGGTGGTCGATGGCAGTGCCTGGCCCCCACCAGGCCTTAATCGCCTCCATGCTGTCATTCCCACCGTATTTTCTGATCTTGAGATCCCACGATTCCTTCAGTCTGAGGCCGGACACTACTGTTACGTCTAGTATGAGGAGGGTTTCGGTGCGGTGTATAATTAGGTCAGGCTTGATGTAAGATTTCTGGCAAGGGATAATCGGTTCCACGGAAGTTCTCTGGTCCTTGCGGTGCAGCTTTTTCTGCAACAATCTCAAGACTCTATTGTGTCTTGCGCAGCGGACGTCGTGGGTTTTAGCACATTTCTGCAGTATGTGATTCAGCGTCTCAATGCACTGGCAGCCCCCCCGACATCTCTTGTCCTCCGCCGATGCCTCTCTGCCTCTTGTGGCCCTTGACTTTGTTGAAAGGGTGCCCCGCGTAGTTGGATTCCCCTGATATACAGGCGCGGAAACACCCTTTCCGGACCCACAGATGACAGCCCTCATCAACGTCGGCTTCCTTCAGCTCTTGCCCATTCACTGCTGAAATTAGTCTGTTCGCCCATGCTGCTTTCGCCTCCGCCTTCGACAGGATGATGGTACGTCCCACTCTAACCGGGATGTTGGTGGCCTTCAGCATGACCTTACAGGCCTTGGTGGAGGTGACCGCTGCAATGAGACTGTCTGATCCATTGAGGAGCTTTGTGAAGCGGGTCTTTTGTGCCAGCGGAATGTCTACTTCGAGGCATTGGATGCCCAGTCCACTTTTCTGCTCTGCGGCGTGAAAGAGCCCGATAGGTGTGTCCTTCGGGAGCCGGAGCCACAGCCTGACTGCCTTTCGGATCATGCGGTCCATCCTCCTTAGCGTGTTTCTGTGAGCGTTGCCCAGGACCAGCTCATGAATAGGGAATCAGGTGAGTTCTGAGGATGCCGATCCGTTGTTGTGGCTTAAGGGGGGCAGCTCTTAACTCCCCAGCATCCTCTCCAGCTCTTTGGTACTCTTTGGAGTAACTCTCCCCTTCCAGCTGTATTCCAGGCCTAGGTATTTGTAGGAGCCAGCAATTCCCATGGGTGGAATGAGATCTTCCCCTGCCTTGTATGTTTTTGGTGCTAGGCACATGGCCTTTGTCTTGCCGTCTTTCTCTATTGTCATTGCCAACGACTTGCGAACATTCAAGTGCATCCCGAGCCCAGGTAGCGAGTCCGTAAGTCCGAAGAGCTTCATCTGTAGCTGTTCAGCCGAGTCCGCCAGTAGGATTAGGTCGTCAGCATACAACAAAGAGTGGATGTGCGTGCCAGTAATATTCGTCCCTATTTCCGGGAATGCGGCCTTCACTGGCACCTCCATTGCAAGGATGAACCGAATGGGGGACAGCGGATCGCCCTGCTTTACCCCCCTGCCTGCCCGGATGGTGCGATTGCCGATGATGGCCCTGGACTTGTTCAGCAGGTTCCTGATGTAATGCAGCAAAGGGTTTGGCAGACCCGCCGCCTCTGCGGCATCTCCAAGTGCTTCATGTGTGATGGTGTCGAATGCCTTTGACAGGTCTAGCATAGCCAACGCCAGGGGGTGTTGACTGTCGTGGGCATTGCGAATTACCGCATGCAAGACCGTGCTGGCCTCCAGGCATCCGTCTCTTTGTAGGAAGGCGTACTGCGTGGGGGAGAATGTGAGCTGATCTCGCATCCTCCGGGCCAAGATCTTGTGCAGGGCTCTCGCAAGGATCGGCGTAATCGCTAGCGGTCTGAAATCGCCATGAGCTGATGGTGTTGGAGTTTTTGGTATTAACGTCACTTGATTTAGCAAGGGGGGCTGGTAGGTTCTCCGTTAGGAGTGTCATGTTCAATATGCTGGCTAGCGAGGGCAGGTGCCAGGCCAGCAGGTCTGCGGATGACAGTTTATCAACTCCCACCGCCGAGCCCGAGAGCTCCCTGAGTGCATCTCTCACCTCCGTCGTGCCAATGGGATCGATCAGAGACCATAGTTTTACATTTGTGAGCTCCCTGATCCTTGCCGGGGGTCCTACCTGGCCAATGATGTTAGCCCACTCTTCAACCACTCCCGGCGGCACACGTGCTACTCCCTCCAATGTATTCCCCCAGCCGCCGTTCAGGACGTTTGCAGCAGCGTCCTTACGGCTGATACTTAGCAGCCGTTGAACACAGGCATACTGCCTTCTAATCGCTTTTGTGTTCCCGGGGGGGTAGGGTTTCATGGGACGTTGTTCTTTCTGGTGCCAGCGTTCGGGAAAAGCAGAAGATATTGCTCCTCCACCCTTCTGGCGCCTTCCTCTGTCGAGATTTTGTTTTCTGCCATTTCCGTGGCAATCTCCTTCAAGATCGTGGCTTGGCTCGGAGGATCCCGTAGATTTTCCCTGATAGATGTGGTCATCCTTTGCCTCCACGGACGGCTTAATCAGGTCACAAAGGTCTTTCAATTTTTCCCCGGGTAGCCAGAGAGCGTTGGCGGCATCTCGCAGGATAGTTTCTTCCATCTCTGTCCATCTGCTACCAGCCGTTCGGTTGATGGGGTTGGGGATCTCACTTGGGCCTTTGATGGTAGTCGGTCTGTGAGTGGTTTCGTTGCTCGGCAGGGGATTGGGGATTGGGGATTTAGACAGTATCGGTCCCGGTTGCTCCGGTAGCCATTTTAGAATCTGTAGACGTTTCTTGATTGCTTCCGCTGATCGATGCGGAAAGGCCTGCTGCAGTTGCTCACGGTGCGTAGTCTTTGTTATTCCTGCATGCCAGTACTGTTGGGCCAGACCAAGCAGGATGTTGTCGTCTAGAGGGGTCCATATCTTCCTACGGCTGGCTTTCAGGGCTAGCCTCTCCTCGTTTAGTTCCTTCAGGTGCCTATGGTGTCTATGCATACCGAGGCTTCTATCGGAGGGAAAGTGGTGCAGGCAATTGGGGCAGATCCATCGGGGGTTCTCGAGTATGACAGCTTCGGGGATAGAATCATCGCTTGATTGGTTTGCCCCTGACCCAGAGGGGCCGGGGTCTTTTAATTTTCTTTGTTTTGAGCGCCTTAACCGTCTTTCTCTGAGCTCTGAAACGCAACCAGTCTGACGACCTTAGGGCCGTTCTGTCAAGGATCTTTTGACGCGCGAGGCTGCCTCGCTCAGCCTCGCTCAGCCTCGCATCCGCCTCGCATCCGCAAATAAAGCCATCTTTCGGGTATTTTGGGCGAACCGCAGCTGATCTTTCTGAAGAAAGATTTTTAAGGTAGCGATGCTTTATAGGTAACCAGTGCAAGGTTGACAGAACCGGGCTAATAGCAGGTAGGGACAGTGGGAATCTCGTTCATCCATTCATGCGCGTCACTAATTAGATGACGAGGCATTTGGCTAGTTATCTCATGTTATCAGCGGGTCCATAGATCCACTGAGGCGGATTTAATATATTTAAAGATCCCTGTATAGTCGATAGGCATATGTCCATGATGTCTCTTTGTGATAGTCCTAGGCGTCTGAGCCCCCTCCCCGATGGGCCGTACATAATCCCTCTACTAGATATCACCACTGGGAGGTGGTCGATGGCAGTGCCTGGCCCCCACCAGGCCTTAATCGCCTCCATGCTGTCATTCCCACCGTATTTTCTGATCTTGAGATCCCACGATTCCTTCAGTCTGAGGCCGGACACTACTGTTACGTCTAGTATGAGGAGGGTTTCGGTGCGGTGTATAATTAGGTCAGGCTTGATGTAAGATTTCTGGCAAGGGATAATCGGTTCCACGGAAGTTCTCTGGTCCTTGCGGTGCAGCTTTTTCTGCAACAATCTCAAGACTCTATTGTGTCTTGCGCAGCGGACGTCGTGGGTTTTAGCACATTTCTGCAGTATGTGATTCAGCGTCTCAATGCACTGGCAGCCCCCCCGACATCTCTTGTCCTCCGCCGATGCCTCTCTGCCTCTTGTGGCCCTTGACTTTGTTGAAAGGGTGCCCCGCGTAGTTGGATTCCCCTGATATACAGGCGCGGAAACACCCTTTCCGGACCCACAGATGACAGCCCTCATCAACGTCGGCTTCCTTCAGCTCTTGCCCATTCACTGCTGAAATTAGTCTGTTCGCCCATGCTGCTTTCGCCTCCGCCTTCGACAGGATGATGGTACGTCCCACTCTAACCGGGATGTTGGTGGCCTTCAGCATGACCTTACAGGCCTTGGTGGAGGTGACCGCTGCAATGAGACTGTCTGATCCATTGAGGAGCTTTGTGAAGCGGGTCTTTTGTGCCAGCGGAATGTCTACTTCGAGGCATTGGATGCCCAGTCCACTTTTCTGCTCTGCGGCGTGAAAGAGCCCGATAGGTGTGTCCTTCGGGAGCCGGAGCCACAGCCTGACTGCCTTTCGGATCATGCGGTCCATCCTCCTTAGCGTGTTTCTGTGAGCGTTGCCCAGGACCAGCTCATGAATCAGTCGGGGAATCAGGTGAGTTCTGAGGATGCTGATCCGTTGTTGTGGCTTAAGGGGGGCAGCTCTTAACTCCCCAGCATCCTCTCCAGCTCTTTGGTACTCTTTGGAGTAACTCTCCCCTTCCAGCTGTATTCCAGGCCTAGGTATTTGTAGGAGCCAGCAATTCCCATGGGTGGAATGAGATCTTCCCCTGCCTTGTATGTTTTTGGTGCTAGGCACATGGCCTTTGTCTTGCCGTCTTTCTCTATTGTCATTGCCAACGACTTGCGAACATTCAAGTGCATCCCGAGCCCAGGTAGCGAGTCCGTAAGTCCGAAGAGCTTCATCTGTAGCTGTTCAGCCGAGTCCGCCAGTAGGATTAGGTCGTCAGCATACAACAAAGAGTGGATGTGCGTGCCAGTAATATTCGTCCCTATTTCCGGGAATGCGGCCTTCACTGGCACCTCCATTGCAAGGATGAACCGAATGGGGGACAGCGGATCGCCCTGCTTTACCCCCCTGCCTGCCCGGATGGTGCGATTGCCGATGATGGCCCTGGACTTGTTCAGCAGGTTCCTGATGTAATGCAGCAAAGGGTTTGGCAGACCCGCCGCCTCTGCGGCATCTCCAAGTGCTTCATGTGTGATGGTGTCGAATGCCTTTGACAGGTCTAGCATAGCCAACGCCAGGGGGTGTTGACTGTCGTGGGCATTGCGAATTACCGCATGCAAGACCGTGCTGGCCTCCAGGCATCCGTCTCTTTGTAGGAAGGCGTACTGCGTGGGGGAGAATGTGAGCTGATCTCGCATCCTCCGGGCCAAGATCTTGTGCAGGGCTCTCGCAAGGATCGGCGTAATCGCTAGCGGTCTGAAATCGCCATGAGCTGATGGTGTTGGAGTTTTTGGTATTAACGTCACTTGATTTAGCAAGGGGGCTGGTAGGTTCTCCGTTAGGAGTGTCATGTTCAATATGCTGGCTAGCGAGGGCAGGTGCCAGGCCAGCAGGTCTGCGGATGACAGTTTATCAACTCCCACCGCCGAGCCCGAGAGCTCCCTGAGTGCATCTCTCACCTCCGTCGTGCCAATGGGATCGATCAGAGACCATAGTTTTACATTTGTGAGCTCCCTGATCCTTGCCGGGGGTCCTACCTGGCCAATGATGTTAGCCCACTCTTCAACCACTCCCGGCGGCACACGTGCTACTCCCTCCAATGTATTCCCCCAGCCGCCGTTCAGGACGTTTGCAGCAGCGTCCTTACGGCTGATACTTAGCAGCCGTTGAACACAGGCATACTGCCTTCTAATCGCTTTTGTGTTCCCGGGGGGGTAGGGTTTCATGGGACGTTGTTCTTTCTGGTGCCAGCGTTCGGGAAAAAGCAGAAGATATTGCTCCTCCACCCTTCTGGCGCCTTCCTCTGTCGAGATTTTGTTTTCTGCCATTTCCGTGGCAATCTCCTTCAAGATCATGGCTTGGCTCGGAGGATCCCGTAGATTTTCCCTGATAGATGTGGTCATCCTTTGCCTCCACGGACGGCTTAATCAGGTCACAAAGGTCTTTCAATTTTTCCCCGGGTAGCCAGAGAGCGTTGGCGGCATCTCGCAGGATAGTTTCTTCCATCTCTGTCCATCTGCTACCAGCCGTTCGGTTGATGGGGTTGGGGATCTCACTTGGGCCTTTGATGGTAGTCGGTCCGTGAGTGGTTTCGTTGCTCGGCAGGGGATTGGGGATTGGGGATTTAGACAGTATCGGTCCCGGTTGCTCCGGTAGCCATTTTAGAATCTGTAGACGTTTCTTGATTGCTTCCGCTGATCGATGCGGAAAGGCCTGCTGCAGTTGCTCACGGTGCGTAGTCTTTGTTATTCCTGCATGCCAGTACTGTTGGGCCAGACCAAGCAGGATGTTGTCGTCTAGAGGGGTCCATATCTTCCTACGGCTGGCTTTCAGGGCTAGCCTCTCCTCGTTTAGTTCCTTTGGGTGCCTATGGTGTCTATGCATACCGAGGCTTCTATCGGAGGGAAAGTGGTGCAGGCAATTGGGGCAGATCCATCGGGGGTTCTCGAGTATGACAGCTTCGGGGGATAGAATCATCGCTTGATTGGTTTGCCCCTGACCCAGAGGGGCCGGGGTCTTTTAATTTTCTTTGTTTTGAGCGCCTTAACCGTCT